>CM048669.1:3920000-4520000 GCA_026401315.1 Dysphania ambrosioides | reverse complement strand
TTCGCACGCAAAATTGCGATCTACAATATTTTGTACTCAAAATAAACAACCAATTCATTACTCATAGATTTCGGGTGCTATTCCAAAGTTTCGTAAAGTTCGAAGAGGCATATCTCTTAGCCCGGTGATCCAAATGGTGTAAATTTTTTTTTGAAACCACCTATTTTAAGAGGTACTACACAATTATGTTAGCTTTTAGCGGCTTTGGTGACGTATTATTTGAGATATTGAAAAAAAAACTTTGAGAAGCCATAAAATTGACTATGGGACTCCGAATGGGGCTTATGAGTCACAAGTGCTGCGGTTATTTCAAATAACCGCAGCATTTAATCAGTCATATATTATATTCCTAGGGGAAGAATAAATGCTGCGGTTATTTCAAATAACCGCAGCACTTGTGACTCATAAGTGCTGCGGTTATTTAAATAACCGCAGCACTTGTAATAAATGCTGCGGTTATTTTTATAACCGCAGCACTTGTGTTATAAGTGCTGCAGTTTTTTGAATAACCGCAGCACTTATTGTTATATGCTTCGAAATTTATTTAACCGCAGCAATTGAGGCAAAGCAATTGAACTGTTTTCTACTAGTGTATGTTCCAGTTTTATTTTCTTATTATATTTATGAAAATATATATTGTTTTTTTCCGATGCTTATTTGGACGAACAGGATATGGAACCAAGACCAGTAGATACTTCTGTTCTCAGCATGCAGCAGACGCATCATTCCCAGGTGCTATGGACTGGAACGTTAGATAGTGCGTCTACTCTTTACACTCGCCACCACTCATTTTAGTGGCCCGTCGATGACAGCGTTCTTCGGTACGTTCGATGAGCTGGGCTTTACGGGATTCATCGGTTGCGGTCATTGCGCATCGACCGTGGGCTTGTGATAGCCTTAGTTGAGAGGTGGAGGCATGAGACACACACCTTCCACCTACCTATTGGGGAGGCCACGATCACCTTACGTGATGTGTGCATCCTAACACAACTATAAGTGACGGGTAAGGCAGTGTCTGGACCTAGCCCTGCACCATTCTCCCAGGCTGGGTCCTTGTTTCTTGTGTACTCTTCGCGGATAAGTTGGGGAACGAGGTGCAGCTTATGTACTTGAACCTGTTCGACCGACCCTGGGATAGTGTAACTAGTTATAGTTGGGGCAGTGTGGCTCTATCACACCTGTATCAGATGATGTGTCGTGCTTCTCGAGTTAGACGGGGTCGGGCAACAATTGAGATAGCCGGGCCAATAGTCAATCTCCAAGTATATATGTTCATGTTTTCATTCATGTTAAACTAACAAAACCATGAAACTAACTTATTCCATTCATTTCACTTACACAGCTTTGGGCATGGGAGCATCTCACCGTCTGTTGGCCAGCCATATCGACACGACGCTAACGAGCTCAGGAAGGAGCTCCGGAGGCCACATTTTCGTTGAGCCGGGCCGCGCTGGAGATGGAGAGCCTTATGGAACCAGATGGATGGTCGACCGTCTTACTCGTGTTCACCTAGCAACTGGGGTGAACTCTCTGCGAGATTTACTAGATAAGATGACGGATGAGAAGGTACTATTCCAACTCATTAGTAATTCGTACATGTGTTTTACATAGATTTATTTTCAATATCTAATGTTTAACTGTCATTTATAAATAGATGGTATGGGATCTGTATCCCGAGGATGAGGGTGAGGAGGACGAGTGGCGTGTCGTTTTTCCACTCGTATGTTTTGAGTGTGTTGAGTTCCATTTACTAACACCAGTGATGCGGTAATACGGATCGCGTCAGGTCATACCCCCACGTGTTGACACTAGCGAGGATTTACACAAGGTGGACCGATGTGGGAAGGCCGGAGTCATTTGGATGGACAAGCACCGACAATTTATTGACGCGTGGGATAGGCGTCTACAGTCCCTAGTCCAGGTCGATCCGTTTGAGGGAGTTATGGACTACTTCGATCCGTACTTGGTATGGTATCGACGTATCACTAGGTTGTTCATCAGCCCTTTCTTCCGGCCGTTTGTGCCACATTTCTCCTCTGCAACAGTGTCGTTACACATCGTGGTAAGATTTCTATCCAATTTACTTGTTCATTTATATATAGTACACAACTAACGTCATTTGTATTTCTTCTTTTGTCATGTAGACTAAGGAGCTGTTGCATATTCGTGACTACGTTCATGACTCCCGAGACATGTGTCCTCTGATGGCGGATCACGTGTACGGTCTCGTCCAAGAGAGCATGGAGAGGATACGGCAGCCTTATCGACTTCGGTCGTATCCATTACAGACAAATTGCTACACATCCACCCCTTCCACACCCTTCACTATGCCGGAGACCCTTGCTATCGAGATGTCTAGTCAATATTACACTCAAGGTCAGTCTTCGTCATCGGCTTACACATCTCAAGAGGCCCCATTTGCACACCATTCAGGGTGGACCCAGCAAACTCAAACTCAGAGTTCGTATCCTCATTTGGACATCATTTTCGAGGAGCAAACTCCGGGTCTAGACTTCTAGGGCTTATTTCGTTTTTCATTACTTTATTTTATATTACAATTTGTTATGTATACAACTAAAACTTACTTTGAAACATTATACATTATGAATTTCAAACATCATAATTTGTTATGACCTTCTTTCAAGTTTGTGTTTATTTCGATACTTATTATTTGAATTTGTCTTCAGAAATTCACATTTTGATTAATAAGTATTTTAATATTGATAGAAAATTATATACTGTATTTAATATATATTAGTTTACGACATGTAGGGAAAAAAATCTTTTAGTAAAACGTTGCCCAGGGCAGCATTTCTGTTTAACCCGGATTTCAACCCTAAAATCCAACTCCATGCAAAACACTGCCTTAGGTTGCGTTTTTAAACCGAACCTATATTAGTTTATTTCTGAAATTAGTTTAAACAGTAGCTTACTTTTCAATTTTTTTTTAAAAAAATTGGCTTAAAAATAAAAAAAAAATCTTTGCAGCAATATTGGACTACATGAGAATCGCTCCTTAGGATCAATCTTTAATGGATTGAAGCAAAGGGTCTTAGCAAAGCACCATATGTATAGAAGAATAGCACAACACAATTGTTCAACATTATGGAAATACGAAACAGACAGTCATGAATTAAAGAAAATAATAAAGCACGAGCCTTGAATTTTACCAAGATGAGATTCGTAGTTGGTACGGAAAAGTGATGTTTCTATCCAAGAAATTGAAATGGGTTACTTGGTGGTTAATTAACTGAGTAAAGTTGTTGTAATTGGATTGGTGGATCTCATGAATAATGTTTCCCCTCGTCTTGCTACCCTAAAGGATTGGATGCCCTTCAAACTGGTTCAGGATGTAGAATTAAACACCCTCAGGCCTGCAAACCATCTAATCAAGAGGGAATCTTGGAGAGATTTCGTAGCCAACAGGGACGGCAAGAGAAGAGTTCAACAGTGAACTCTATGACAAGTTCGAGAGAAGAAAGACTACTAAGCTGGCTTTATCTTCGCACTGTATTAGGCCAATAATCAGATAATGGCTTAGGACGCCCGCACCAGAATCCTGTTTGGCCTGTCCTACTCCAGGAGGCATTTTGCCATGCACTAGTTTTTTGCAGGAAGTCATAGTTCAATACCATCTAAGCCTGGTACAACTTACTATCCAAGGACTAACGAAGGTCATTAATTTCATCTGGCTCTGCGAGTATATGGGCTATCCTCTATCCATGAACTTGTTCAGATCCCTATTCAAGTTGGTGGCTGTGAACTGGTCGTCCAACAACGTTTGGTGGTGTTTTGTCGGGGACAAAGTAATTGTATTTTCGGCCCTAAACTAATGATCTGAAGAAATGGCGCAATAACTAGTTGTGGCCAAGGGTTTCCACTATTGCAGGCCACCCATATCGTTTTCAAAGGCCTTTAACTTGTGCAAACCAGTGAAGTTAGCCCCTCTAGATTTAAGCTTGCTGATAGACCATGAAAGGGTGGCATATATGCACTTTACCAGCATTGCCCCTCACTTAGTACACTAGACCTTGGACCCACTGCCCAAGTGAAGGAAAATATCCTTTGATCAAGTATAATGATTAAGTATAATATGGATAAATTATGGCAATAACTATAATCGGTTATTTTATGTAGTCATAGTGTTTTACTAGAAACCGACTATGATTTGTGAACTAGTTTGATTAGTGCACTGCTAATAACAAACCGGTCCTTGAAGTAACACATATAAGCATATGATTGAATTAAAGTGCAAAAGAGGTTAAGAAGCTACATAGTCATGCTTATGTGAAGTATTGACTAATGAGTTTATTTTGTAACATATGGATGTTACTTATAAATAAACCAAGGCTAAGAGAAAGGAAGTACTTCACTTAGCCATATTCTCTCAAAGCTCATTCATCCCCTTTTGCCATCGCCTAGAAAAGCAATAAGAAAGAGTTTCTTATTCTGTACTAGCAAACATGGAGATTCATTTGTTGCTTGTGAAGTACCATTAGAGGAGTTACATTTGATGTTCTAAAGATCTCCATTTGGAAGTGTAAAGTGCCCCTTTGCTATGTGAAAATCACGCTTCAAGAGTATGGAATTATATTCCTATAATTTGTATTGAAATGTGTATGAGATTCTTTTGTAGATGTAAGAAATTATTTCTTGAAAAAATCGTGATTTATCTACATTCCTATAGTGGTATCAGTCAACCTCTTGTATATGTTAATATGATTTTAATTAATTATTTTGATTCAATTATGGAGGTTTGATACGTGGTATTGAATTTGCATGATTAAAATATGATTTTAATTTGTTGAAATTGATTAGCTTAATGCATATTAATTAATGTTAGGATTAATCATGATTAGCACAATTTTAATTTTAATTTTTTTGATTTTTTCATGTTCATTGCAAAGCCCTAAGTTCGAAACAATTGAAGAATAAAATTGTTAATTTCTTGCTTGCTTTTGCTCGAATTTCATCTTATTGTTGTTTTAATAGCATTTAGACACATTTTGATTGTGTTTTTGCATTGAAAATCGTCCAATTGTTGCCTAATGAAATTTTGAACTCATGAATCTCTTGAAACTTCTGAATTTTCATAACTCATCAATCCCAAACAATAAATATAGGACTATTATATGTTTTCTCCTTAATTTTGGTTAAAAATTCGAGCAAAACTTGCTTGATTTTCACTCCAAGAGCTGCGATTGTTGGGGTGCAGTCCTTTTGTGTTGGTTCACCGGCCATAGTTGCCGGTGAGTGCCCTTTAGGGACGTAAGGCATGTGGGGTTGTTGGCTTGCTGCTGCAAGCGCACCAACCCAGGCTCCAAGCCCAGGCGTTTCTTGCTTCACTCTTTTGGTCGTTTTGCACATTTAATTGGGTTAATTAATTGTTTTAATACAATATTTAACTTATAATTAAATTAATATAATTATTTTTCCAATTAATTAACCTCCTATGATTGTTTTTAATTGATTGCTTTTTAATGACCACCTTTTATTAATTTGATTAATGAAATGGATGGATAGTGGCTTGCTTTTAATATTGTCATTATTTGGTTTTTTAATATGATTAATAAGGTTTAATAATGATTTTAAAAGTAAATTGTTGTTTATAATGTTTATTTTAATTAATTTGATTAATTAAATTACACTTTATATGCCTTTTAATTGTTTTAACGACATATTTGAGACTTAATGTTTAATATTTGTTATTATGCTTTTTGCTTAATAAGATGTGATATTATTAATTATCATTTTTAATTTTATGTATTTTATAATATTTGATGTTTTAATTGCATGTGGTGATTGGTATGGCCCAAATTAGGATAGAAAGTATGATCTGCACAGCGTTAAAGATTTTTTGGATCCAAAATACGGTCTGCGCATCGTTCGTATTTTTGTAATTTATTTTATTTTGTTATTATAAATTTCAAAAATCTTATGTAATTCACTGTGGATCACATTTATATTTAATCTTTTATTGCTTTAATATGTTTTACTAAGTTTATATTTTTTATTTATTGTATGTGTTCACTTATTAAATAAACCAACTAGTGGGAGAAAATGTCTTCAAGATGATTGGTCATTTTGAAAATACGGGAAGGCTAGGCTTCCCTTATAGCCAAGAGTTGGCTACTAACATCATACTTCACTCGCTTCATAATGGATTTAAGAACTGTAGGTTGAATTTTCATTTGAGTGGAGTAGAGAAAACCCTTGCTAAGTTACATTTGATGCTCATTACTGCTGAGCAAAATATCTAATTTGAACCTAAGAATAATGTTGTCATGGTTCAAAAAGGAAAAGGGTTTAAGAAGATTAGGGCTTGTAAAAAGAAGTATGAAAAAGGTAAACAAGTAGTTGTTTCCAAAGCTTCTGTAAGGCTAAAGCCTATAATAAAGCCAAAGGTGGGTTCTGAAAGAAAATCATTTTACTATGATGTGATTGGTCATTGGAAGAGGAATTGCCCCAAGTACTTGAAGGACAAGATTTCTAGTTCTTCTACTTCAGGTATCTATATTATATAAGTTAATTTAGCAAATTCTTCTTCTTCTTGAGTATTTGATATTGGTTGTGTTTTTCATATATGTTCGAATGTGTAGGGACTCAAAACGAGTAGAAAACTAGTAAAAGAAGAGGTAGAAAAGTAGCTAATGGAGCAATGGTTGTTGCCACTATAGTTGGAACTTCTGATCTACTTTTACCATCTATACTATATTAGCACTTAATAGTTGTTACGATATAGAATGGTTGTTTCTCTATCTATAAGAATCAATGACATGTTTTATACCAGTGCTAATAATACCAATTGGTTGTATTAACTAATGAGTTTATTTTGTAACATATGGATGTTACTTATAAATAAACCAAAGCTAAAGAGAAAGGAAGTACTTTACTTAGCCATATTCTCTCAAATCTCATTCATCCCCTTTTGTCATCACCAAGAAAAGCAATAAGAAAGAGTTTCTTATTCAGTACTAGCATACAAGGAGATTCAATTGTTGCTTGTGAACTAGCATTAAAGGTGCAACATTTGATGTTCTAAAGATCTCCATTTAGAAGTGTGAAGTGTCCCTTTTCTATGTGGAAATCATGCTTCAAGGGTATATGAAATTCTATTCTTATAATTCATTTTGAAATGTGCATGAGATTTTGTTGTAGATTCAAGAAATTATTCATTGAAATCCGCTTGATTTAACTACATTCCTACAGTGGTATCAGTTAGCCACTTGTATATTTTAATATGATTTTAATTAATTATTTTGATTCAATTATGGGAGGTTTGATATGTGGTATTGAATTTGCATGATTAAAATATGATTTTAATTTATTGAAATTGATTAGTTTAATGCATATTAATTAATGTTAGGATTAGTCATTATTAGCATAATTTTAATTGAAATTGTTTTGATTTTTTCGTGTTCATTGCAAACCCTAAGTTGGAAAAAATTGAAGCATAAAATTGTTAATTTCTTGCTTCCTTTTGTTCAAATTTCATCTTATTGTTGTTTTAATAGCATGTAGACACAATTTGATGGTGTTTTTGCATTTAAAATAGTCCAATAGTCACCTAGTGAAATTTTCGAACTCATAAACCCTAAACTCATCCCTAAATTGATTGAATCTCGTGAAACTTCTGAATTTTCATAACTCATAAATCCCAAACTATAAATATAGGATTATTATATATTCTTCCCTTAATTTTGATCAGAAATTCGAGCAAAACTTGCTTGATTTTCACTCCGAGAGTTGCGATTGTTAGGGTGCAGTCCTTTTGTGGTGGTTCACTGGCAATAGTTGTCGGCGAGTGCCCTTTAGGGGCGTGAGGCGTGTGGGGTAGTTGGCTTGCTGCTACAAGCTAGCCAACCCAGGTTCCAAGCCCAAGCGTTTCTTGCTTCACCCTTTTGGTCGTTTTGTATATTTAATTGGTTAATTAATTGTTTTAATACCATATTTAACTTAGAATTAAATTAATATAATTATTTTTCTAGTTAATTAACCTCCTATGATTGTTTTTCAATTGATTGCTTTTTAATGACCACCTTTTATTAATTTGATTAATGAAATGGATGGATAATGGCATGCTTTTGATATTGTCATTATTTGGTTTATTAATATGATTAATAAGGTTTAATAATTATTATAAAAGTAAATTGTTGTTTATAATGTCTATTTTAATTAATTTGATTAATTAAATTAGACTTTTTATGCCTTTTATGTATTTTAACGACATATTTGAGACTTAATGTTTACTATTTGTTATTATGCTTTTTGCTTAATAGTATGTGATATTATTAATTATCATTATTAGTTTTATATATTTTATGTATTTTATAACATATGATGTTATACTCGCATGTGGTGACTGGTATGGCCCAAATAAGGATATAAAGTACGATCTGCACAACGTTAAAGATTTTTTGGATCCAAAATAGGGTATGTGCATCGTTTGTATTTTTGTAAATTATTTTAATTTGTTATTATAAATTTCAAAAATCTTATGTATTTCACTATGGATCACATTTATATTTCATCTTTTATTGCTTTAATATGTTTTACTAAGTTTATGATGTTTATTTATTGTATGTGTTCACTTATTAAATAAACCAACTAGTGGGAGAACATGTCTTCGATAAAGATGATTGGTCTTTCTGAAAACATGGAACGGTTGGGCTTCCCTTATAGCTAAGAGTTGGCTACTGACATCATACTCCACTCACTTCATAATGGATTTAAGAATTTTAGGTTGAATTTCCATTTGAGTGGAGTAGGGAAAACCCTTTCTAAGTTACATGGGATGCTCATTACGTACTGCTGAGCAAAACATCTAATTTGAACCTAAGAATAATGTTGTCATGGTTAAAAAGAAAAAGGGTTTAAGAAGGTTAGGGCTAGCAAAAAGAAGTATGAAAAAGATAAACAAGTAGTTATTCACAAAGCTTCTATAAGGCTAAAGGCTACAACAAAGCCAAGGGTGGGTACTGAGAGCAAATGCTTTTTCTTTGACGTGATTTATCATTGGAAGAGGAATTACCCCAAGTACTTGAAGGACAAGAAGTCTAGTGCTTCTACTTCAGGTATCTATGTTATAGAGGTTAATTTAGCAAATTCTACTTCTTCTTGAGTATTTGATATTGGTTGTGTTTTTCACATATGTTCGAATGTGAAGGGACTCAAAAGTAGTAGGAAGCTGGCAAAAAGGGAGGTAGAAAAGTAGCTAATGGAGAAAAGGTTGTTGCCACTGTAGTTGGAAATTATAATCTACTTCTACCATTTGGATTAGTATTAACACTTAATAATTTTTACGATAAAGGATGGTTGTTTCTCTATCCATAAGAATCAATGACATGTTTTATACCAGTGCTAATAATACCAATTGGTTGTTTCTACTTAATCAAGATAAGCCCATCCTTAACGTAGAAAGCAAGAAACATAAATCAAATGATATAAACCCCACCTATCTTTGACATTGTCATTTGGGCTGTATAAACCTAAATCATATTTAAAAGTTACATAAAGATGAACTTCTAACATCTTTTGATTTTGAATCATTTGATGTATACAAGTGTTTTTAATGGGGAAAAATAATAAGATCACCTTTTTCTTGAAATAGTGAAATAGCCTAATTCATATAGACGTATGTGGACCAATGAGTAAGAAAGCTAGGGGACGTTATAACTACTTCATAACCTTTACTGATGATATAACTAGATATGGGTATGTTTACTTAATGAAACATAAGTTAGAATCCTTTGAAAAGTTCAAAGAGTTCCAAAGTATAGTAGAGAACCAACTTGGTAAGACAATAGAAGCATAACAATCAGATCGTGATAGTGAATATTTTAGCCAAGAGTTTAGTGATCATTTAAAGAGTTATGGGATTCTTTCATAACAAACTCTTCTTGGAACACCTCAAATGAATGGTGTGTTTAAGAGAAGAAATCAAACTCTATTGGACATGGTCTGATCTATTGTGATGATTCTTGCTAACTTTCTAGTATCTTTTTGAGCGCATGCTTTTAAAACAGCTGCTTTTACACTAAACAAGACTTCGTCCAATGTAGTCGATAAGACACCATATGAGTTATGGAGAAGAAGAGTTCCAAACTTATTTTATTGACGCATTTGGGTTTGTGAGGCTTATGTAAAACATTTATAGCTTGACAAACTTGCTCCCAAACCCAAAAATGTTTCTTTGTACGTTATCCTAAAGAAACAAGGGACTATAGCCTTCTACCACTGTCATGACAACAAAGTGTTTGTTGTTAGGATGGTACCTTTCTGGAAAAGGATTTCATTTCCAAAAAGTTAAATGAGATTAATGTATTTATCAAAGAAGTTCGAGAAGTGCAACAAATGGATATGGTTCAACCCATAATAGAACTAGAAGTACTTGTGCCATTGCCTGTGATAGAGGTAGTGCATCTAATGCATGATCCCTCTCCCATGCCTGACCTTATGCTGGAGGAAGAACATACAATGGTTGAACCTCCTACTACTCCATTCAAATCTAATTCATGCAAAAATTCTCAAATCATTGAGAAGGAAATTTATCTTATTTTTGCCCCTCGTCGATCGGACAGACCAAAAAAACCACCTAAGAGGTTTGTGGACTTCTTAGTACTGAAAGTTATGAATAATGATTTTAGAACTTTAGGAACCTACTAGCTACAAAGATACCTTGGCGAGTCAAGACTCCAAACAATAGCTTGGATCCATGAAATCTGAAATAGAATCCATGTTTGTGAATTAATTAAGGGACTTGATTGACTTGCCTAACGGGGTTACACCTATCAGTTGCAAATGGATTTTCAAATTAAAAACAGACAAGGATGGAAATATTGATGTTTTCAAAGATAGATTGGTTTCTAAAGGGTTCAAGAAGATTCTTGGTATTGACTATGATATTATTTTTTACCGGTTTCAATGCTTAATTCTATTCGGATATTCCTTGCTATTATTGCCTTTTTTGATAATGAAATTTGGTAAATGGATGTCATAATCTCTTTCTTGAATGAGTTAGAGGATGTATATATGACACAACCTGAGGGTGTTATGGATCATGAGAATCCTAAGAAGGTGTGTAAGCTTCAAAAGTCCATTTATGGAGTGAAGCAAGCATCTAAGAGTTGGAATCTTTGATTTGAGGAGGCAATCAAGCAGTTTGGTTTTCTCAAAAATAAAGAAGAAGCTTGTGTATACAAGAAGTTTAATGGAAGTAGCATTCTCTTCTTGGTTTTATATGTAGATGAAATATTACTCATAAGAAACGATATTCACATGCTTGAGTCTGTCAAAAAATGGCTAAAGAATTATTTCTCTATGAAATAACTTTGAGAGGTTGAGTATATATCTATAGGGAGAAATCTAAATGATTAATTTGACTTAGTCAAAAACTTATATTGATAAGTTTTTACTAGGTTGAATATGGAAAACTCGAAAAGAGGTTTCGTCCCCATGCATTATGGTTTGTCGCTAAGCAAGACTCAATTTCCTTCAAACATTGAGGAAATTAGGAGATTAAGTAATGTACCTTATGCCTCGATAATAGGGTCCATTATGTATTCCATGATTTTTACTCAACTAGATGTTTTATATGCTTTGAGTATGTGTAGCATATTCCAATATCAAATCTAGGTGACACGCACTAGAATGCAGCTAAGAATATAATTAAGTACTTAAGAAGAACAAAGTATCATTTCTTAGTGTATGGAGGAGAAAGTGAGTTGGTTATTGAAGGTTATACGGATGCAAGCTTCTAAACAGTCAAATATGACTGAGTATGTAAGATAGAAGAGTTCAAAGCAAAGCTGCCACCATTTCTGTTTTTTTCCTTCTTTCCCACCATTTCTGTTTTTTTCCTTCTTTCCCACCATTTCTAATAAGTAGGGAGTGCCAATTGCTGCCAATGTGTGTTTATGTCAATGGATTTATTCTGTGTTTATGCCAATGTATAATCTATAAAAAGAATGTTATTTGAATTGTATATGCTAATGAGTTTACATTATTATCTACAACTAACTTAACCCAATGAATTATATATATACAAAAAGAATGTTTAATCTAATGAATACAATGAATTCCTACTACCTTTTAATCTAGTGCGTTTTAATAATAACAAAATCGAAGAAGAAGCTAGCTCTACCTATACATATTGTCCGGCCCTAATGAAGTATTCTGCCCATAATTCCTTAATCTCCATAAGCTCTTGAGGTGAGTATGGCGTTGTTCATTGAATCTCCTGAAAGGGTAAGAAATGATAGGTTTAGTATATCTATAAAACAGGAGACATAATTCCAAGCGTAAATTTTGGCAGAGCTTTCCTCTATAATTAGACCTTTTCCCATTTTTTAATAGTACATGTTTCCACAATGATTATAATCCAACACAATCCATTCAAAATTCACAACATAATTGTGTGTTCACAACACAATTGTTTATTCTCAACACAATTCACAATACAATTCACAAATCCATTGTGTGTTCACAACACAATTCCCATACACAAGTAGATCTCAAAACAATTCCCATATATGTAGAGTTATCTATATCCTAGATCTCAAATAAATTACGGAGCTCATGAATACGTACCGTTGACAGATCCTCACAAGTAGCATGGTTATGGAGGATTTCAAACACGTAACGCATAAGAAAGTAGCCACACTCAGTGTTTTTAATCTGCTGAGGACACTGCATTTGGAAACCAAGTAAAATGTAAACCAAACAGATCTAATACAATTCTAAGGCAACAAAATAGTCATATGATTGAAAATAGGGTTACCTAAGCTGGAATCTAGTTCAACTTCAATCCATTACGGAGGCCATACTGAACTTTAAGGCTCTTGAAAGCACTAGATTTGGAAAAAAAATAGATGTCAATAACTATACTTTAATCTGTTACTCTTGTCAGTGAAATAAATATTGTAATTACCAAAAACTTACGTATTTAGCACTTCCTTAATCACTAAATTACGTTTTCGTTGAAGAGGATGGAAAACGTATACTGTCTTATTCTCTAAGGGCAGAAAAAGGAGTATCCAATGACGCCTACAACATGATTGGTAAATAGTTAAAATACGAACATATAAGCAAGAGGATACTATGTAAGAAGCTCATACCTTTCATGATATGGGCAGAAGATGAAACACTTCCTATGGTGATTGGCCATAAAATATACCATGTAAGAAGTGACGAATTGAAACCCTAGTCGTTGCCGATCATGGTAGCCGAGACCCTAGATGGGCACATGAAACCAAAGGATCCTAGTCCTTCTTCTTGGACCAACTCATAATAGGCCCTATAATTAATTGAAACAACTCCCATTTAGCAACATCAACAAACCGAAAAAACATATTATATTAGGAATTATATTCAATAGTCAGGTAACTTACATCATGAAGACTTAGAGCACAGATACGTTCTGCTCATCTCCTGTGAGAAGTTGAGTGACGTCCTCTCCTACAATCACGATATCCTGGTCCTTGGGGTACCCAAATATCATCTTCCCACAATGAAAGGAGACGATGTTATCTAGCAGAAGCCTCGACAACTAGGCCCTCATTTGATGATAATTCTCACCAAGATGACTTAAGGCCAGCTCAGTGAGATCAGTCTGGACAACGTCCTTCCTCACGGACTCAATTGTCTTTGGACCGCTGGCAACACCTTCAGCTGCGTCCTTTCGACCCGTACCTCTTTGCTGATTCAAAGAAATTCAAAACTTAATATTAATACATTAGTAGAATTCAACTTCATAAAAGTTAGGCGGAATGCATTTACCTCAGACATCAAGAGCCGAACTAGATGCTTCGGCCATTGTGTGAAGGTCCCGTGGGCTTGCTCGAGCCTTTTGATGAAGGCAGAAGGGGCAGGGACAGGGACTGGGACATCCTTATAAACTTGGTCATAGTCGTCGACGTTGACCTTTACATGACCAAGAAGGATGTCATCATAGTGGTCTTAAGTCAGAGCTGGATGAATGATTCCTAAAGCAACAATGATTGCTTCATTGTCATTCACATGTGCAACAACTAATAGGAAACTTGCTCCTGCAACAAAAGAGACAAAGATGTCAGTTTTTCTCATTCATTTAAATTAGATGAATTTCAAATGTGATTGTAGTTTGTAAAACATAAGTAAATAAACCTGCAGATCTTGAAAAGGATCTCTAACCCCCGAGCCGCTAGAGGATGGGAAGACTGGAGGGTCAGGCCTGTTACGCTCTGGTTCTTGCAGAGTTGGTTGCGGGATATCGAATTGTGCAGCGAATATCTTGAACTTCTCTTGGAGTATGTAGTCCATCTTCTCCTCCATCTCTTTGATTGTCTAAGCTCAAAGCCGCTTCTCAGCCTCTTTCACAACATTATCAATTCGAGCTTCGACATCCTCCACCCTCTTCATCAAGACCGAGTTCCTCTTGTCATTCCCGTACACAGTCTTTTGGCCAAGGCTGATTCCTTAACTAACCACCCGACCTGGGTGGTCTTTTTTACCAAGGGCACGGGACAGAATGTCGTCCCATGGCTGGGAGACAAACTCTTCCGATTCCTCTCTCCGTCTCCATTCCTCCTAAGTATATATCAAAAGAAAAGCTAATACAATTCACAAAATATAATATGATGAATATAATAATATTGTAAGTAAACATAACTTACAATGGAGTATTGGACAACAGTCGTCTGCTTGTCAAGCACCACGAGATGTCCTTTGTCATCAAGGAAGGATCTCGCTAGAAGCCAAGTCGTCGTCCTATCTGGCAGACTCAAAACAACAGATGAACAACTGGACAACGACGACGACACCAAAGGAATGAAGCCCTTTTGCCTCCAGATTTCACTCATCTTAGCATATGAGTGTTGACTCATATGATGAGGATACAAGTTCTGGGTTGCACTCCTCTTCGCCTTCTTGCTTCTTGCTTCTTTGCTGTTTATAAGATAAAAGTTATTACATATAAGAAAATACCTAAGAAATTGAAGTAATATATATTGTAATTAATATCAAACAATATTTAACAAAATTCTTACCCTAAACTCCTCTGTAGAATGCATCTTCATGAATGAGTTCCAATCTTCCTCCAAAATGAAGTTATAGAGCTCCCAAGGTTGCTTCCGGGTCTGGCCCTCCTTATTCCTTGTACAGGAGATCCAACCACTCACGAGCTTGGCCTTAAAGTCTCTCCACTTCAAGTCACAAGAGGTGAGAATCGCCTGCTTCTTTCGAGGATCATCCTCGATTTGGAACTCTTTCTGTATTATATTAAAACACAAAAGAACACAATTAGATTAATAAAAACTAACACAATTAGATTTGAATTTAAGTAACGTAATTCAGTACATTAATTACCTTTGCATCCTCCCAAAGCATATCCTTCACAGCTTTCGGTACGAAGCTCCAGTCGGGTATCAAGATCGATACTTTCGACCAACTGATCTCCCCCAAATGGCATTTATATGCCTTGTAGTGTGTCCCACAAGGGCATCCGAGTGCGTCCCACTCTAGAACTCTCTGGACACCGAGGATGGATTTGATCCCTTTTGAGGGACCTCTCCCCACTCTCTTCTTCATCTATTGGGTGTCCGCAGCAGAAGATGGCTGGGGTCCTTTGTGTTCTTCCATGTCTATGAATTTGTAAATATAAAATAAATAGGTCAGTCAAGTTAATTGAATTAAGGAGTAAACATCTATATGCAAAATATACAATTTAAAAAAATAACATTAAAGAATCATATAACTATATGCAATAAACTCTTGTAAATGGTAAATTTGCTGTTTATTAACAGGTTAATTGTTTAGATTCTCTTACTCTATCTATTTTCTTTGTAATACCTTCTTATTGAATAATTTGGTAGCTCATTATTATTCAGACTCTCTAGCTACGTAGAATCCTTCATCATGGTCATTACGCCTTAGAATATCGTCAACAACTAATTTCGGGATATTCCATGTGGATGGCGGGGTTTCATCAACCTGTTCATCATATTCATCTTCATCAACAACATCCCCAATGCCAATAATCTGTCTATTCCCTTCAATAACAACCGACCAATTGCGATCGGCAGGATTGACCATGTAAAAAACTTGTTTCGCTATGAAGCTAATATGAATGGATCGGCATGATGTCCCATGCAATTAGGATTCACCAGGGTTAAATACCCGTGTTTGTCCTTATTTACCCCATGGTTATTATTAACCCAATTACAATAGAAAAGAGGAATACTAAAATTAACGTAGCTTAATCTCTACTCTTCAAGACACCCATCTCTCTTTCAAATGGATACATATACCTCCCCCAAATTGGACCACATAGCTTAATCTCATGAACCAAATGGATGACCAAGTGAGGCATGATGTTGAAAAAAGAAGTTGGAAAATACATTTCAAATTGACACATGGTCTCAACCAGATCAGCTTGTAAGTCATCTAATATCGCTGGATTGATTACCTTGCTTGAAATAGCGTTGACGAAGATGCACAACCTTGTAATTGTGTACCTTACTTGTGGAGGCAATATTCCTCGAATAGCAACGAGAAGAAATTGTTGCATCAAAACATGACAATCAAGGGATTTCATACCTACTAACTTCAGATCAGTCATTGAAATAAGTTTCGCAAAATTCGAAGAGAAGCTAGATGGAACTTTAAGTCCATGCAAAGACTCGCAGAAGCTGATCTTCTCCTTCTTTGAAAGTGTGAACCAAGCAGGAGGAAGATACCATTATTTACTATGTTCTTGAGGAGCGAATTCAGTTTGCCCCATAGCAGCCATGTCTCTCCTAACTTTAACCCCATCCTTGGTTTTACCAGGCATATTCAAGAAAGTACCAATAATGGCATCACAAATATTCTTCTCAATGTGCATGACATCAAGACAATGTCGTATCTCCAAATGGCATCAATAAGGAAGACTCTATAACACACACCTCTTCTTATAACCACCGGCTGATATAGTTTTAGAGCTCTTTCCAAACACAGTTTCAATGCCCTTAACCCTATCATATACCTCACTCACACATAGAGGGAGACAAGCTTCGCGAAACTCTATGGAACCATTAAAAGCTTTCCTTTTTCTTCTAAAAGGATGATCTTCTAGAAGGTACTTACAAAAACCCATGTAAACATGCTTCCCACAATTTTGTAGGCGAATAGCTTCTATATCTTCTTTACATATCGGGCATGCAGTCTTCCCCTTCACAGCATAACCAAAAAGATTTCCATAAGCTGGGAAATCATTGATTGTGCAGAAGATCAAGGCACACATAGTGAAATTTTATTTAGAGCAAGCATCGAAAACCTAGACACCTTCCTCCCACAACAATCTCAAGTCATCGATAAGAGGAGCAAGATAGACATCTATGTCTTTACCAGGTTGTTTAGGTCCAGATGTAAGAAGCGATAACATGATGTACTTGCGCTTCATGCATAACCAAGGTGGAAAATTATAAATAGTGAGAAGAACGAGCCAAGTGCTGTACTGAATGCTTAAGGTCCCGAACGGATTTATTCCATTAGTGCAAAGACCTAGCCTAAGAATCCAATTCCCCTCCCCCCCCCCCCCCCCCCGAAACTCGTGAACATCCTATCGATGTTTCTCCATTGAGGAGAATCAGCAGGATGCCATAAGCCATCTTTCTTCCTCCCTTCAACATGCCACGGCAATAATTTTGCATTACTCTCATCTGAGTACAGTCTCTTAAACCTCGATATAATGGGAAGATACCATAGAACCTTGGCCAGTATCCTCTTCTTTCTCAAATTGGGCTCATTGTGCTTATTTTTGTAATGGGAAACTCCACATATTGAGCATTTATCTAGATCCTCATACTCATTTCGATATAGAACACAATCATTTCAACATGCATGGATCTTCACATAATCCATTCCCATAGGACACATGAGTTTCTTGGCCTCGTAGGTAGAAAGTGGCAATTCATTGCCCTTAGGAAGCATACCCGATATAACTTCTAACAAGTGTGTGAAACTCTTGTCAGTCCAATTGGGGTGTGCCTTTAAGTTGAAGAGCTTCATGACAACACTCCATTTAGTGTGTGAAGTACAAGAAGGATACAAAGGCTTCTCTGCAGCTCTAAGGATTTCATCGAAGATATGGGGACGATCGATAAAATAATCCTCAACATCATTCATCATCTCATCTATTCTATTCTCTTCCACTCTATCATAATCTCTAACATCATCAAATACCTCATTAACATTCAACCCATCTTCATTTCGAGGTGGCTTCTCCCTACTAGGAAACTTACTAGTGCTTGACCCGAACTCTAATACTTCACCATGCCAATTCTAAGTCCTATAATCTGCTCTGAAACCTTGACGAATTAGATGATCTTTGATTTCATTAATGTCACCATAACCCCTAGAGTTGTCATAGTCACAACACGGACACAATAATATCTTTGATTGATTGTCTACTTGATGACTAAGTGCAACCCTAGAAAACTCCTCAACCCCTTGTATGTATCCCATTGAGGTTCAGTTATCGTACATCCAATCTCGATCCATTTTGAAATTCAAAGAAATAAACTAAAAAACTTGAGTTGGTAGTATATATTAAAAGAGTCCGGGAGAGAGAAGGAAATTAATTATACACCGAGAGAACCCCCAACGGCTTAAACAGTTTCTTCCATTAGCTTTACATAAGGAGAGGATCACAGTCCCTCCATTACCAGGGCAGGCAGTAGCATGATGTGTGGTGCTAATGTAGACGTGTAGGAATGTAGGGTATAGTGGTATATTTAACTATTGGTCTTCCAAGTACCGCATGGAAAGAAATCAAGATAGGTTGTCTTTCACTCACTCACGAGATTTTTCTCAATATTATTGATCTACTTGGGCTCCTGATGCAAATAAATGAGTTTTTATGCCCGATTAAGGAAATTATGTCGACAAATGATTCCAAGGCTACTATCACTTTTAAACGCTTTTACTTACTAGGGGCTATACTGAGCACAGGAAAGGCTAGCATATACTGAAGGGTATATAGTTATTTTAAGATTGTTGTTTTCATGAGGTGTTTGGATGAGTGTTATGACTTCAAAATTCGTATCAAATCAGCTTATATAAAAGATTATTGCATCTATAATAAGCATATACTTGTATATTTTGGTACTCATGACTTATAATAAACCTATTTCAAATACTTGTATATTTTTATTCCAATAATTGCATCCTCTAAGATAGCTAGCTGATCTTGATGAGTTAATAAGTTCTAATGAGAAGGACTAGGTTAAGTTTTGCCTATATATACATAGTATCTATACACTCAATACTCCGATTCTCCTTCTACACACACTAGCTAAAGTTTTGCAGATCACAAACAAGTGAACAACACAGAAAGAATGTGTTCATATTCTTGGATTATGATATCAAAGGTATCCAAGTTCATATTGTATCATATAGAACTTCCATTATAACTAATTCAATAGTAGCTTTTACAGCTCTTTATAATTTTATTCTCCTAACCCTTTCGTATGATTTTATTCTCAGACAAATCTGAATATTTTCTCGATCCTAAGTTTTGTATTTTCTGGAGGAACACTATTACAAGCTCGGTTTTGATTTCCTCTAGTTGTAGCCACATACAATTCGTCTGACTATCAAATAACTATACCCTATTTATCCTAAGTAATCTAATGTAGCCAAATAGGAAAAGGGAGGTCAGCTAAAGTTTTCTCACTATTTCCGGATACGTAACCAAACCACCATCCTCAATAATGCAATGACTCAGTTTTCTCACCATGGTGATTGCAGGACATAAAACTAAAGTGAATCCCACTATCAAAATAGAAGAAGAAGGGAAATACGTACCTCAATTCTCGCGAAGAAGAAGACGAATGCTTGACACGACTTTCTCAAAGAAATCCAAATGCGACCCGAAGCTTTTTCGAAGAGAGAGAGAAAGTTTGTAAATGGGTATAATGGGGTTAGGACTAGAGAAGGAATGGAGGATGTAAAGTAATAGGGCTACAGAAGAAGAAGTTCATAGGGTTTTTTTTTCGAACGCTTTAGTGTGTCCGGGGAAATTTTCGTGTCTTTTGAAATGGCCTGGAAAAGTGAAGCCAGGGAAATAAATGAATGATTAAATGATGCGGTTATTTGAAATAACCACAGCACTTATAATTACAAGTGCTGCGGTTATTTCAAATAACCGCAACATTAAATCTTCCCTAGGAAAATAATATATGTACTGATTAAATGTTGCGGTTATTTCAAATAACCGGAGTACTTATGATTATAAGTGTTGCGGGTATTTCAAATAACCGCAGTATTTAATCATTCATATATTATATTCCTAGGGAAGATTAAATGCTGCGTTTATTTGAAATACCCGCAGAACTTATAATCACAAGTGCTACGGTTATTTGAAATAACCGCAGCATTTAATTAGTACATATATTATTTTTATGGGGAAGATTTAATGCTGCAGTTATTTCAAATAACCGCAGCACTTGTGATTTATAAGTCCTATGGGTTTTAAAATAACCGCAGCACTTGTGATAAATGCTGCTGTTATTTTTATAACCGCAGCACTTATAGTTATATGCTTCGAAATGTATTTAACCGCAGCAATTGCGGCAAAGCTATTGAACTATTTTCTACTAGTGAAAGAAATAAGAGTCAATGTCATTAAAATGCAAGGTATGATTTATGTATGATGATGAGCTGAAGATTTGTTAATCAATGGAGTGTAAATAAACTCTTCCTCATGATAAGCTTCAAATTAGATAAGGGTCTAGTTCATGAAGACTTGTGTGCTTTATTCTTTAGATATCATTAACACAAAGATGCGAAATAAAATAAAAATATGCTTTATGATGCTTGAACATGAAATGAGCCTTTAGGATAACACCTAAATGTACATTCAAATGTGATGTACATCTAGGTTTTTAAAATAAAATGGGTTAAATATTGATTGAGTCTAGAGAGATTGGAGATGTACAAATCACTTCATCATGGACTAAAGAAAAAGAAGTAAAATGAGACATGAGTAGCTTAAGTAAATTACAAGAAATAAAATGAAAGGGAAGGAGTTCATTGATTTGTTAAGAGGAGACTAATATATGAATATGTTTCCTTGATCAAAGTGCTCAAATTTAGGTTTTGAGGCTAAGCCTATTGAAGCAAGGAGTTGCTGCTAACTCTTCCGATCATAGGCAAAAGAGACATAGAAATAAAGGTGTTAGATTTTATCACAAGAGAAAATGAAGGAGGATGTCTCTTTAGTCGATCAAGGATTACTAAAGGGTACATGAAAATAGTAATAAAAGTCCATGTAGAAGAGGGTTACATCTTCCCTAATCATCACAAAAAAAGAGTCCAATATAAGGCTCTTGATTGGATAAAGAACCACTAGAACCAAAGGTTATAATGTGAATGTAGTAGAAATAGACAAATATAAAATAAAAAGATTGGATTTGAGAAGATTCATCGGTGTTTACCATTGAGAAGAGTCCTTTTGCTTGAGTCTTGATTAAGTATATGTTGAAGATGTAAGGTTTCCTTGTTTGATTTAGGCAGGATGTGTTTTGAATGATTTGTGATAAGTTTTGAAAGATGTATAAGTGGTTCTAATAGTGTTTAGGAGTATATTTTGGCAGAGTAGTGGTGTCTTGAAATGTGTGAAATATCATCCCTTTTCTCATAAAAGTTGGGGGTATTTATAGGCAACAAGAATTGGTTTCTTAAGCGTTAAACGCCAACTTAAGGCGTTAGATGCTCATGTTGGGCATTGAACTCTCAATATTTTTCTTGAATGAAGGAATGCTTAAAAA
The DNA here is from genome assembly GCA_026401315.1 of Dysphania ambrosioides. Taxonomy (NCBI): domain Eukaryota; kingdom Viridiplantae; phylum Streptophyta; class Magnoliopsida; order Caryophyllales; family Amaranthaceae; genus Dysphania; species Dysphania ambrosioides. The sequence goes on along the minus strand of CM048669.1, from coordinate 4,498,215 downwards.
GAGACAAGAGCACTTTGGGGGAGTGGGGAGTGCTCAAAGTTGGGCATCAGATACCAAGGCTCGGCGTTAGACACTAGAAATGAAAATGAATCAGATTCCATTTTGGTTCAGGCACTAATAGTAGGGTGGGCATTTTACACTAGGGGTGAGCATTTAATGCTAAGCTAGAGATGAACTCACAAGGAAGGCAATGGAAGCCTGAAGTTGGCCTAAATTCAGTTCTTACGCTTGACGTCAACTTTGAGCATTGGGCATTAATGCTCCAAGCAACTTGCTTTTTACATGAATTAGAGGTTTGATTTAGGAAATAATGATGTGATTTTAGGTGATTTGAGCTATGTGTTTGCGCCAAGGTAAGTTTTTTGGGCTAGGTTCATAGTTAGGGCCTTTTAGTGTTTGATTTCGAGGTGATTTTGGGTTTTCACAAACTCAACTTCGACCCAAGCTAAGTCAACCTGCAAAGTTTGATTTGTGATCCAACTGTAGGTGGGGAGACACAATGTTGTGCCTATACCTTTTCTTATTTTTCCTTGCCTTCAATTACATAGGATTTAGTTTTTATTTTACCTACCACATACTTCATATGACTAGCCTTTGATGACCGATGTAGACAATCGCATTCTCACTTGCTTAGTGAGGAATTTTTAATTACCCAATTTATTAATGTATTAATTTTATTGTTTTCTTTCTTCATTACTTCTTGCAAGTTTAAAAGAAAATATGGTAGTATTTTTTTGCTATGATGGCTTTGTAGTGTTACCCCTATAAGCCCCTAGTTTGTACCTTTAACTAAGCTAGATTTAGGGTGCAGAGTTAGTAGATGCACTATAGGACTATTTCCACTCATCATAAGTAAGCGTTGAAAATTATTATTCTAAATCACCCTACTCTTTTTCCTTTATTGGAGAAAAATTTTCTTAACAAGTTTAGAAGAAATTAGACTTAAAATCACCCATAATTCATATTTAACTTAAATACAATTTAGAAAAAATATAGCATTTCATTGTTACGTTTATTCTATAGGGTAACACTTATAAGCCCCCAAATTTATAGGTCTAAACTTTTGTGAATTCTAGCATGCAATTTTATTATGGATTTTTAGGCTAACCATTCACTCTGTCTTCTATCTTTAATGGCAATTTATATTTTAACCGTAAGTTTAAGACTATTTTGCACCCTTACTCAGGTTGGCTGATAATTGGATTTTGAATAATTTATCTTCAAACCTTATTTAAGTCTACACTTTTCTTTACCTTCAACAAAACCAAATTTATTTTTGGATTTTCAAACATTTTGTATCTAAACGTTATTTATGTTTATACTATTCTATCACCCCTAATCTGGCTAGGCTAATTGGTATCTTTTGACATTTAACCTCCTAGCCTTACTTATTCACACTTAGACTATGTTTCCACCTCCATAAGGCTTATCATAGGTCCATGCATCTTATCTAAGCCATCTTAAGCTCAAGAGACTAAGCGTAAATACCAATGGTTCATGAACGGAGATTTGTGCCACTAATGGAGAGGCTTAGGAAAAGGGTAAAGTTGGCTAAAGAAAGCCTCACCAAGAAAAGAAAGGGGCTAACCACTTAACGTTTAGGTTAGAAAAAAAAAACATTGTAAATAGAAAGAAAAAAATAATTGTTTAGGATTAACCATTTGCTTTATCTCCTTTGAAATAGACTTTTCTTTTTATTTTAAGCTTTCATGAAGGCATTTAGCCCATGAATTAGGATTTTGTAACCTTTTCCATCGATGAAAGGAAGTAAAATTTTCTTTATAATGAATTGCTATCAAATGTTTTAAGAATTAAATTGAATTTTGCAATATATACAAAATTAAAATTGATCACTAAGGCCTAAGTGAGCCAAACAAATCTTGGAAAATCATGCCTAAACTTATTTACAAAGTTACAAAAAATATTAGATTAAAAAAATTATAAAACTAAAAAGACAAGCTCAAGGATTAAAGCTCTTTTTCAAAACGTTAAAGCAGGTGAGATGAGTCAGGAGCACTTTTGGGAAACGATGAAGGCTTGGTGTTGAACGGCGAGGGTTGGGCATTCAATACCTTACTCTGTGAGTCATGTTCTTTGCCTTTGGGTTTTTGAAGCTTTCTTACGGTATTTTTATTATTGTAGAAGAGCCTCAAAAGAGGTTTCCTACATATCCTTTTCGGGAATCAGGCAAAACGTAACTCTAAAGAGGCTAAAGATGTGTTTGTAATACTTTAGGGGTCTAGTTTAAGCGAGGTTGCATACATATCCACTATAGGATTCATATCAAAATGTAGCTTTCAACTACTTTAAGAGTCTTTTTTGGGATTGAAAACTTATTGCTTAGGGGATAAATTTACGCTAAGGAAGTTTTACTTTGGATTTGAAACTCAATGGGATGGTCAGGCCTCATGTGAGGTTACCTACATATCCATTCATAGAAATCAAGCCCAAACATAACATAAGACATGGGCTGAATTAAGTTGCTAATCATAGAATTTCTTCAATGGATCGAGGTTTGTTAGAGAATAAAACTCATTACAGCCATGTTAGTGAGTCAACTTGATCCTCCATAGAGGATCTTTCTTATAAGATATGGTCTGCCTAATTTGTTTTGAGAGGATAAGGGTTTAAGTTCTACCCTAGGAGGTGTAGATCTCTCCTACACATCCTAATTTATTCTCGTAATCTCTAAGTGGGAGAAAGGATCATCCAAAGGAACTTCATTAAGTAGGTATTCAACCTTAAGGATTTCAACACTACTCTCCGCTCTTCCCTCTAAGCAAAGCTGCGGGGCATCAACCTCGGCTTCCCAAGAAGACTTCAAATCCTTCTTCTCTACCATGGTAATACTAAAACATTCATTCGAGAATGACGGGGTTGTCATTGCCTTTTGGAGCTCAAACTCCACCTTGTCATTTCCTACCTTAAATGATAGTTTGCCTCTCTATACATCAATCATTGCACCTGCAATAGCAAGACAAGGTCTATTCAAAATAATAGGAGTTTATTAGATATCTTCTAGGTGTTTTATGAAAATAAAATCACATGGGAAAACTAACTTCCTGACAAAGATACAAACATCCATGAGAATACCCATGGGGTGTTTGATACTCCTATCAGCGAGCTATAGTGTTATACTGGTTTGAGATAAAGGTCCCATGTTACATAGCCTCTTATAAACAGAAAAAGGCATACATAAAAGTCCTAAGTCACATAATGCATTATCGAAAGATAAACTACCAACTGTAATTGGGATAGAAAAACTAGTTAGGTTACCTATTTTGGGTGGAAGTAAGTTTAGAATCACGACACTATATTGTTAAGATAAGTTAACGACTCCCTCGGTTTTTCTCCTATTTGTAACCAAAATCTTTAAGGACCGAGCAAAGGATGGTATTTCAGATACGATATCATTGAATGGTATATAGATTTTACCATCCTTTACCATCTAGAGGAACTTCCTATATCTCTCCTCAAGCTAGCCATGTGCTAATTTTTTTAGGAAAAGGGATAGGTGGAATGTAGGGTTGGGGAGGTGATAGTTGCTTGCTAACATTTTCCTTGGGATCCTTAACTATTACAGTCATTCCTTTCTTAGAAACTATATTCTCACTTTAATTGTTGTCCCAAAGTCTTACCACTCCTAGTGACTATAACATTAATATGCTCAATGGGGTCAATAACTTGACTAGGGAAAGAGGGTCTAAAGCCATCGTTAAAGGCATTGGAAAAGCTAGGTAATTTGGTTCTCAAGCATCTTATTATATGTTTGCATTTCCTTGGGCTTTCCTTAATATCACTATTCTTTTTATTCTAGGATGGCTACAAAACTCTCCATCAAAGACTTTAAGTTGGACTTTTGAGGAGGTGGTTGAGATGGGGGAGCATTTGGCTTTGGATTTGAAGTGAAATTGGGTGGGTTGTGTAGGCAAGGATATTGAAAATGGCCTTGATTTTGGTTTTGGTACCTGTTTTGATTTTGGTTAGGCCCATAGTTTCCTTGATCATTCCCTCTAAAATTTCCCTGCCCTTGGTTTTGAAGCTCCTATGGTTTTGGCCACTAAAGCTCCTCAGTCCTTGGTTTTGAAAGTTCTTATGCCCTAGGTTTTGGAAGTTTCCTTGCCCTTGGTTTTGCCCATTTCTCCAACCAAAATTTGGGTGTGCTCTCCACCCCGGATTGTAAGTATTAGAGTAAGGTTGTTCATGGCATTTACCTGCTCCATGCTAGAAGATGTATTCCCTTAAAAGGTTAGCAAATGGCATTGCATAGGGTTGTGATCATACTCACTAAAAACATCACAAAATAAGACATGCATAGGTACATTAGAACTAAATGCATGTGGGGAATTTATGCCACACAATGGATTGTTCAAAACAACCTCATTGAACTTGTTAGTGAGTATATCTAATTTTAAAGAAAGCATATTGATGTAAACTACCCTATACCTTCCTCCTCACTTAGGTTGCACACACTCACCTTCGTTCTAATGAGCAAAGTTCTCAACTGCTTTCTCGATCACCTTGAATGCCTTGGTTGGGCTTAATCTAATTATAGCACCTCCGACTCCCACATCAAGGCTTGTCTTATTTTGTAGAGACAATCCATTGTAGAAGCTATGTAGAAGCAACCATTTTTCCTTTCCATGATGTGGGAATGCTTCTATCAATCCCTTGAATCATTCCCATACTTCGAACAATGTATCATCACCCATTTCCTAGAACGTAGCAATCTTCGTTCTCATCTCGGTTGTCTTAGATGGTGGAAAAAACTTATGTAAGAAGGCTCTTGCGATCTCTTCCCATATCCTCAAAGTGTTTAGCTCCATCATCTTGAGCCACTCACTAGATTTTCTAGTGAGAGAGAACTTAAACAAACTCAGCCTAATATATTCTTGAGTCACCTCATTAGCCTTCATAATATCACAATACCTTATGAACTACTTTTGATGTGCATGCATGTGGTGATTCGTGCTTCTTGATAACCGTTCTTTTAGGTCATTTAACTAAAAGAATAGTTATGCAAACAATATGTGTAAACACCCTAATACTACTACAACTAGTGTAGTGGTAGGTCGGGGATCGAACCACAAGGACAAGAGGCGATAATCTCTAGACTTGATGCAAAGGGGTTTATTTGGGATTTGATTAAATGAATCTAATGACAGAAAAATAAAGCAAGAATTAAAACGATGATATGCTATGAAAGAAAAATGGGAACAGATTAGTTCCACCCTAGGAAGGATAATCAAACTATCAATACGATAAATTAGGAGAAATCACTCAACAATAAATCATGACACTCAAGATGACGAGAGGAAGTTTGTGACCCTATAAATCACATGAACAACTTATAATCGCCCTATGTCTCCAAAGGAGTGGCAGGATAAGATTCGCATTGAATATCAATCAATCAATCATCAACAATCTCAAACCCTTACTCTACGCATGAAGAACGAGCCAACCTAGGGTTTCACCAATCAAACCCCTAGGGAAACTACTCCAATATAGTAATAAAGACTAGGGCATACACAATGATAAAGGACATGATTGAAAGCATGAACGATTTGAATGAACGTAAACAAGAGAACGACAACTACTCTATCAAAACTGTAAATGAAGCAATGATAATAGCAAGAGAAATGAAATTCATGAAAACAATACTTAAAAGCATTAAACGAAATAAAATAGTAAAGAATCGATACCTTGCATAAATGAAATTGCATGAACGAAAGAGAATCCGAATCCGAAATACAAAGCTTGAAAGCGAGAACAACAAAAGCTATAAATCTAGACTAATGCTTAAATGAAATGAAAGGAATTAAATGTGATGTTCTAGGTTGAGGCATAAAAGCTCTCAAAGTAGGCATGAGGGTTATTTACAGAACAAGAGGGTATTTATACCCTAGGGACATAAGGGGTAAAACCCTAGGAAAAATCCTCGAGCGCTGGCCTAAGAAAGAACCAAGAACTTCGGAAATAGGGTCCATTTGCCCGAATGGAGGGGAGGATTCGGCCGAATGAGGTACCATTCGGCCGAATGGTTGTCCCATTAGCCTATATCAGAAACTTGAGGTTTTTGGGGCCTGTCCACCATTCGACCGAAGGGGAGCTTCCATTCAATCGAATGGGCCTTGATTCGGCCGAATGGGAGTTCATTCGGATATTCCCGAGAGCTTGAGTCATGTGCTTGAATCCTTGTCTTCCATTCGACCGAATGGATGTCAGATTCGGTTGAATCTGAACCTGAACCATGCTGAACAGCTCCTTTGAAGTGTCTAATGGCTTCTGGAGTTCGTGGAATCTTCGAGAGTGACTTGGAACGCATGCCCAAGCTATGATACGCACATCTAAACTCTTAATAAGAGTGTCAAAGCCTCGAACACGTCACATTTTACCTCAAAGTCATCAAAAGTACCTGAAATAACCTAAAAACGGCTCAAGGACATGCTCAAGGTAAAATCAAATATAATGTACATAAAACCAATATAAAAGCACGAGACTCGACACTAAAATGGGGTTGTAAACGTGCTCTAAAATGAGCACATCAACTTCCCTCAAGCCAAACCTTTGCTAGTCCCTAGCAAATGAACTAGCAAGGCAACACCATGAGTAAAGCACATGAAAAGCAAGGTGAGCGGAAAACAAGACAATGCTACTCGTGTATGCATGAAACTCTTTCCTAGCCATGGGTGTGTAAGTACAATGGGCTCAAAAGAGCATAATACCAAGATGAACAACGTTTTCTACAGAATCGGGATTACTGGAAAAGCTATAACACAGGTCATGCCATCCACTACCTAATGAGGTCACAAGTCCATGCTCCCCATGCTATTTCCCAAAAGATGTGGGAAACTTCTAATATGCTCGTGTTTTTAATACGGTAAGTGTTTCGCTCAGAATCATCTGACTTAAGATGATTCGGGAATTAAACACTCAATCAGGGAGAAATCTTAGGGATTGTATCCTATCTACTCTCTAGCACAGAACTTGCTAATCAGGCCAAGTCGAACAGGTTTGGAAACGGTTGCAATGTAGGCTAGGATCAAGGTAGGGTAAAATTTGGGGATGTGGAGTTCAAATAGAGGATAGTAAGCAATCCAAGGTAATCAAACCAAGGACGGCTACGACTTCCGATGATAATGCCACTTCCCAAAATTCTCTAGATACGCATAATTGAACTCATTACACCAACTTTATTCTCGAATTTTTCTTTTTTCTATTATTTTCTATTTCTTTTCTTTTTATTTTCTTTTTCTTATCTCTTTTTTTTCTTTTTCTTTTTGTTTTTCATGCTAATGTTTTTGAAATAAACTAAGAGTAATGTAAAGAGTCATATCATACGACAATAATTTTTTAAACCGAAAGCTTTCACCACAATGCAACGGGCACCACTTCACTATGATCACGTGACTATCCTCTAGGTTAAAAGAGGTAATATTTGGCTCATGTGGAGTTAGGTGATGTAGCTACAAAGAAAAAGTAAAGGCACAAAATTGGCTTACCCTAAAGTCAATCGATATTCATGGTAGGCAATTTGGCCATGTAGCTGTAACTACAAACATGTTATCATCCCTGACCTTTAGAAAAGAAGACTATGCTGTAGGAGAACAAACACAATACTTAGACTCTCTAACTAGCACTCAATAACATAGGACTCATAATGGAGTCCTAGAAGGCTCAATCCTCACTAGGCTAGTTGAAATGCGCCTCAATAGGTAGTCATCCAAGCCACAAACCAAGCAGCAGATCCCCCAAGTCAGGTGGAAAACAGTCAATCATTCGGTCACAAAACAGGCACAAGGCTAAGAAAGTATGAGTATGCATAGGACCACTATAATGTATACGTCAGGAGCTCGCATGTCGGTTTCACAACTCAAGCACATCAACTTGACACACCTAGACATGCAAAGAAAAACTAAAACAAAAACCAAGGCAATAGTTTCAATAATGCGAATCTTTCAAAGCTTTAAAAACACAAGGACCCTCCCCCAAGCCAGCTTAAGAGCCGTCTCGGCACTTGGGAGAAGAGAGCCAAAAGGAGGAAATATTAGCATTATGGAAGCTATTACTATACAGACAAATAAACAAAATAAACATCGGGTTATCTCTCGTAAGTACTTTTGTTTAACGTCGGTAAGTTCGACACAGTTAGGCACAAGTTCATACAGAAAAAGAAAACAACAAAGTCATACCTGTCGTAGGAGTGGATTCACTCCTAGCATCATCATCACCTCCAGCGTGGGGAGTCAAAACTCTCCACCGAGCTGTAGTGGCAGAAGTATGCAATAGAGAACCATGGTCATCTAGAGGTGGGCTATAATGTGGGGATCCCCCAAGCCAGGGTGGAGTCATCGGTGTTCTAGCCTTTTTCTGCTTGCGGGCTGGCTTATCAGTTCCCTCAAATTTGTAATACATCTCCGCTGGCAGAGCAATTCCCTTTGCAACCTCAAAAACAAGACGCTCTTTTGCGTCCTCCTTATCCGACACCTCAACCAACATTGGGGCAGCAAAAACATTACACCTCTCAACCTCTTTCGCAGCTGCATTCTCAACAACCCTAAAGGAACAAATCTACTCGACCATGGGTTCCTTTGAAGACTTAGAAAAGGCAAACACAACCTTCTCTTGGGCTACCCTCACGGTTATAGTTTTTGATTCACAGTCGATCAGTGCACCCAAAGTCTTCAAAGTATCCCTTCCTAAGATGAGGGGAGTATAAGGATCCTCAGCCATATCAAGCACCATGAAGTCACATGGTACCACTATGTTCCCTACTTGGATCGGAAGGTCCTCAAACTCCCCACATGGCACTTTTATACTACAGTCGGCCAGTTGGATGGTTTTCTTCGAAGGCTTGAGTTCAAAGGTTAGTTGCTTGGCGATGGACATCGGCATTAGGCTAATGGAGGCCCTAAGGTCAGCCAGTGCTCCCTTAGAATTGAGTTTTCCAAGGGTGACTGGGAGCACAAAGGGTCCTCTCGCTTTTTCTTTCTTTACCCACGTCCCCTGTATGATGGCACTCACCTGCTCTGGCAAACTAATTACTTCTCCCCCAAGCTTTCTCTTATTTCCTAGGAGGGTTTTTAGATACTTAGCATATTGAGGCATTTGCTCCATGGCCTTTAAGAATGGTATCGTCATTTCGAGCTGCCGCATATGCTCTAGGAATTTGAGAAACCTTTCTTGTAATTGCTTCTCTACCTTTTTGTAAGGAAAAGGTAGAGGCATAGCCTGTTGACGTTCAAGTTTCCTTTGTTCTTGTATCTCCCTCCATCTCTCATCCTCATCCTTCTTATTCCTCTCATTCCCATTTACTTTGACATTGTTTCCCTCATCCTCTTTACCACCCTCCTTTTCATCTCTCCCCTCAAGATTCTTCTTGTGCTCATTTTCTCTTAAACAACCACTATCCTTCGAGAAATCTTCCCCTAAATCATCTCCATTAGCTAAAACTGGAGCAGGGTATGAGGTTCCAGATCTTAGGAAGATCGCCTTACAGGTGTAATGCTTAGGGTTGGAGTCAGGAGGGTTTTGTGGTAGAGGTTGGGTGGATGGGTTTTGTTGAGGGTGAAAAGGAAGTAGCAATAGAGGGGGTGGACTAGCCATCTGCGCAAGCTGTGATTCAAACAACTTCTATTGCGCTTGAAGTTGTTGCATTTGATTTATCAAAGTTTGATTGATTTGTGAGAGGGTTTAATTTTGCTGCGTAAGGGAGTTCACTTGGGTGGAAAGAAATTCATTAGTTGGAGGCGGGTTTGGTTGTGGCTATGTAGATGAATAGGGTAGGTTGGGGTTGGGTCTTGGCATTTGAGGGTACGGCCTATTCCCATTCGGCCTAGGAAAACTCCTATTCGCTTGATTGGTGGAGTTATACCCTTGGTAAGAGTTTCCTTGGTTAGAATTTGGATTGAAGGGAGGTCTAAAGGGTTGATTGTTGTAAGGACCTTGCTGAGAAAATCCTTGGTTTTGACCACCATACCCTACAGCTGCCACATAATCGGGATTATACCCGTATCCATCATAGTTCATGACTAGGGTTCTTTCTTGGTTATACCCCCCGTAGTTAACAGCCGCTACATGTTCAGAATTTGCACCCCCACAATAGGATGTATCATGATTGGTGCCCCCACAGATTCTACATGAAAAGGGCATCTCTTTAACAGATGATACATTGGAGCTACCTTGGGCAAATTTGAACTTGGACAGCTTCTTATCCATGATAGCCTTGATTTTTGAACTAATCATGTCCAAGTTGCTTGAATCCATCCCTCTCCTCGGTAATCCATTACCCCTTGACCCTCCCTAAGAGCTATTTTTGGCAACCTCCTCAATCTTAGACTTCACCTGATTGCATGGGACCTTAGAGAGTTGGCCACCAACAGCCGAGTCTAGAAGTGCCTTGGTGGATTCATTTAGACCATCATAGAAGAATGTATTAAGATGGTTTTCCCCATACTCATGATGGGGGCATGCTCTAATCATCCTCTTAAACTGACTCCAAGTAGCACTAAGGTTCTCATCATCCTCTTGAATGAATGACGCAATTTTCTTACGCCAATCTTGCGTTCGAACTGTGGGATAGAACCTGTCTAGAAAAGCTGTTTTTAGCTGAGCCTAATTAATGATTGAGTTTAGCTCTAAGCATTTATACCAATCCCTTGCATCACCAGCTAAACTCTAATGAAATAAATGCATCCGCACATAATCCGGGCTATTGAGGCATAGAGGAATGAGACCGCAAATATCTGAGAATGCCTCCAAGTCTTAGAGAGGGCATTCATTTCTCAAACCGCAAAAAGGGGTCTCCTTCACCATCCGGGTGAATTGAGGATGTATATGATAAGGGTTTGGGCTATGGGTAACACTACACCTCCTTGAAATTCTTGGGACCCAGGTGTCCCAAATTGACCAAACAATTGTTGGTTTTCATCCATTGGTGGTGTAAGAGGGTTGGAAGTATTTGGTTGTGATGAGGTTTGGATTGGAATTCTCCGTTTACTGCATTGAACCTCAAGGTTGTATTTCTAGTTGTTGATTTGATCTACGTGTGCTATAGGGCATGCAAACAACACTAGAGACCAAGTATAAGTACTGACAAGCAAATTAAGAAACAATAAAATAAATAAACAAAAATGAAATACACCAAGACTATAATCTAAATATAATGCCTTATCCCCGGCAACGGCTCCATTTTGATAACCGTTCTTCTAGGTCGTTTAACTAAAAGAATAGATATGCAAACAATATGTGTAAATATCCTTATACTACTACAACTAGTGTAGTGGTAGGTCGGGGATCGAACCACAAGGACAAGGGGCGATAATCTCTAGACTTGATGCAAAGAGGTTTATTTGGGATTTGATTAAATGAATCTAATGACAGAAAAATAAAGCAAGAATTAAAATGATGATATGCTATGAAAGGAAAACGGGGACAGATCAGTTCCACCCTAGGAAGGATAATCGAACTATCAATACGATAAATTAGGAGAAATCATTCAACAATAAATCATGACACTCAAGATGACGAGATGAAGTTTGTGACCCTATAAATCACATGAACAACCTATAATCGCCCTATGTCTCCAAAGGAGTGGCAGGACAAGATTCACATCGAATATCAATCAATCAATCATCAACAATCTCAAACCCTAACTCTACGCATGAAGAACGAACCAACCTAGGGTTTCACCAATAAAACCCCTAGGGAAACTACTCACACATAGTAATAAAGACTAGGGCATACACAATGATAAAGGACATGATTGAAAGCATGAACGATTTTAATGTACGTAAACAAGAGAAGGACAACTACTCTATCAAAACTGTAAATGAAGCAAGGATAATAGCAAGAGAAATGAAATTCAGGAAAATAATACTTGAAAGCATTAAACGAAATAAAATAGTAAAGAATCGATACCTTGCATAAATGAAATTGCGTGAACAAAAGAGAATTTGAATCCGAAATACAAAGCTTGAAAGCGAGAACAATGAAAGTTATAAATCTAGACTAATGCTTGAATGAAATGAAAGGAATTAAATGTGATGTTCTAGGTTGAGGCACAAAAGCTCTCAAAGTATCCATGAGGGTTATTTACAGAGCAAGAGGGTATTTATACCCTAGGGACATAAGGGGTAAAACCCTAGGAAAAACCCTCGATCACCGTCTTAATAAAGAACCAAGAACTTTGGAAATAGGTTCCATTTGCCCAAATGGAGGGGAGGATTCGGCCGAATGAGGTACCATTCGGCCGAATGGTTGTCTCATTTGCCTATATCAGAAGCTTGACGTTTTTGGGGCCTGTCCACCATTCGACCAAAGGGGAGCTTCCATTCGGTCGAATGGGCCTTGATTTGGACGAATGGGAGTTCATTCGGCTATTCCTGAGAGCTTGAGTCATGTGCTTGAATCCCTGTCTTCCATTTGATCGAATGGATGTCAGATTCGGTCGAATCTGAACCTAAACCTTGCTGAAAAGCTCCTTTGAAGTGTCTAATGGCTTCTGGAGTTTGTGGAATCTTCGAGAGTGACTTGGAATGCATGCCCAAGCTATGATACGTGCATCTAATTTCTTGGTAAGAGTGTCAAAGCCTCAAACACGTCACATTTTACCTCAAAGTCATCAAAAGTACCTAAAATAACCTAAAATCGAATATAATGTGCATAAAACCAATATAAAAGCACGAGACTCAACACTAAAATGGGGTTGTAAACGTGCTCTAAATTAAGCACATCACTTCTCTCCACCAAAGGGATAACTTTCAACTAGTGTGATAAGTGTCAGCTTTAACTCAAAGTTGTTGGCCTCAAGTGGGTTTCTCAATACCACTTTAAACCTAATAAGCTCTTGAAGCTCTAGATTGCCTCAATGGCCTCGTTATTATCTGCCATAGAGAAAAGTGGGTTATAGTCTATGGAAAAGGATGTAGGATTGAACCCTCTATCTATAGATGGAAGACTTAAAGGAGTAGGATCAATATCTTTGCCCTCTACTTGTTGTGAGCTCTCTCTTACCCTCAAACCTCTTCTTATAGCTTTAATGGTACCCTCAATCTTGGGATTTAGTAGAGCAAGTGGACAAGCTTGACTGCTTCTTTATTTATGGCATACAAAATAAAAGCTAAGTTGATGGTTAGAAGTGAAAATCAAAAAATAAAAGTGAAATAAAGAAATAAAACGGAATTAGACTCGTAAGAATTATTATAAACTCGATAATAAATATCATTCCCTGACAATGGCGTCATTTGATGAGCAAATGTATCGGTCGTTATGACACCCACTATCGAAAAACCTCGACTTTACCTATTACTATTAATGGGCAAGTAAACAGGGAATAACTACTAATATATATCGACTTAAACAACCCAGCTACAAGCTAATTCTAACTAACATAGAGATAAGATGCTAATTCAAACTAAGGTTACTAATGCAAGGTTGTAAAACGGCTAATGCAAGATAAGTAAAATGCTAGGGGTTCGGGGTCCAACACCAACTAGACATGAGCAAGCTAAAGCAGGAATTTGGACACGAGAATGAATTCAAATGGGGATAATAAAGCAGCTACCAACTCATGAACCAAACCTAAGACTATGTTGTAGGGAAAGGGTTCATCCAAGAACTAATCTTTCGATCACCTTCAAGGAATCAAGTGCTATATTGAGATTTCTCACCTAATTGTCTATCTAAAGCAACCTAAACAACATAGTAAGGACTGAACAACAAATTAGCAGCTCAAATATTAACGCTCCAACATTACGCTCACTACCTAAATCATTATATTTCAATGACACGGTCTAGGAACATGAAAGGGTAAAACCTATATGGCTAGATTTCAACCAAACCTAACATCAAAACACTAAATCAAGATCAATTAAGCACCAAGTCTATACTTTAGCCAATACTCATGCTTAGGATTGAATTTTCACCCTATCACCTAACTAATCTAATTACTCATGGCATAAAATTAAGGACTCCATAGAATTAATTAAGGAAAACTAATATAATTGAAATTAGAAATATAATTAAACAAAGCTAGCAATAAAATTTGAATCAAGGCAAATAAACAACAAAAATAAGAACAAAGAACCATGAAATCAAAGTGAAGAATGGTATGAGAAATTACTCATGTATTGCATGAAACAATACTGAACAATATTCGTTCCAAGGGTTCGATCACAACGAGAATTTAATGCAAAAACTAAGAATACTCTATCAATACAAAAGAAGAACTCTCTTTATTCTAAAATCTCTCTAAAAACTACTAATTTTTCTATCTGATAAACTCCTATGAAGCCTCCTCCGTAGAATCCTTCAATACCCTAACAAAAAGAGTTTAAGAAATACAAAAATTTACCCAGATATCGGGCTGAGTAGGCACTTAGTTAAAGTGGTGAGCGGCTTCTTATAGAGAGATTTCATGTTCCAAAATAACTGAGCGGCCGCTCAGTTGTAATCATAAACGTCCTCTTAGAAGGAATTTTTTCCTTCTGAGCACCCTCTCAGAGGCTGCTTGCTACCCTCCTACACTTTCTGATCTTCGATCTAGTTTGAACTGGGCGGCCACTTGACTTTTTTTCTAAGCGGCCACTTGGCTTTAAGCTTCTTGAGAGGCCTCTTGACTCTTGGCTTGAGCAATCCCTCAGTTCTTCTACTCCCCAATCTTGCTCCTTGTTTCACTTGTACTTCATGTCTACTATGCTCCTATATCAAGCAAATGAAAACACACATAAAATTAGAAGAAACACGAGGGATAAAGTGATAAAGGGATAAATAGGGTAGAAAAATCATATACACTTCTAAGATAGAATCATACATAAAGTAATATGAAATAACGCAAAATGAGGTGGACTTGGGCCAAAAGAGTATGAAAACTCCATTAGAAAACATAAGTGAGTGACATTATCAGCTATCAAGGTAGCGCTACTCACAACTAATTAAGAGGGGGACTATTGCACCCATGCGGCTTAATAGGGAAGCCTTTGTAGATTCTGGGGATGGTACCCAATTCTTCTGAGGAACTCTTTTATCTTGGTCCCTCACTCGGGTTGACTCTACATCTTGATGATCTTGCTTGGTTTCTGGTTGAATAAGCTAAGGAAGGTTATTGGTCTTTTGAGGTTATTACCTTCTAGCTCCTCTAAGGATAGATAACCTCTGTTATGGAATTGATGTATGTCGTCTTGAACCCTAAGGGGATGCGTTAAGGACAATTTTCTAGTCAGCTATGCTCCATGGGGAACTTTTTGCCGTTGGAAATTTTTTGATATGATGTAGCCCCCATTAATGAATTTATGGTTACTAGATTATAAGTATCATGGAGATTTTTGGGGTTTCTACTGGGAACTTGGTTGTTTAGTCTTAAGGCCTATGGTGAGACTAGCCACCGTAGCCATGAGTATGTTGACCTATTTGATAATTAGTTTTTGAGCCATAAAAGATTTTAAACTATCAATCGATGGAACACACAAGCATAGCATTAAATTGATATTCAAACTTGAACGATTATAGAACCAATATAACCCTATATATTCTATTTCCTTTTTGACAAACCTAGAGAACTTACCAAATCCTAAATCAATTATTATACACTAGGACCAAATATGATAAATTATGCCCATTTTCTAAACAAAGATACTTCAACTCACTCCTCACTCCTAACCCACCCCCCACCCCACACACACACACACAAATACAACTAGACTTGATTTGACATGACTAGAGACTTAATACAACTACATGATCACCACATGAGAATGGATGATGAATTTTTTTCACTGATTTTGAAAATTAGACTCAATGCATAACTTTATCTTTGATAGTGACTTTGAATTTGACTAATGACCTTGACTTTGACTAATAACTTTAACTTTGACCTATAACAAACATTATATGTCGCTTCAATATATTAAAGTTTTGACTATACATGTTTTGAATTTTGAGGTTTTGAAAATTTCTAAGGAGTTGTGACTTTAAGTCAAAATTTTGAGATTTCAAACTTTTAACAGACCTGAGACTTAGAGTTGGAAATTTTAGATTTTCAAGGGTTTAAAATTTTAAGGAGCTTAGACTAAAAGTATTAATTTTAAGAGGGGTTTAAACCTAAGCTTTGAGTATGTTATAATCATATAAACATCTAGATCAAGGTTTCACTTCGTTAATGTCAACAAGATTAATGTCAACAAGATTAATGTCAACAAGATTAAGAGGTCCTCAAATTAGTTGTCCAAAAGTTTATCTTATTAGGATTATGCACTTCAATAGATCTTAAGTTAGTGCAAAAATAAAGGTGAAATCACATTAATATTTAAATATTTAAAGTGTAAAATTAAAATAAAGCAATAAATGTATATTACTTGAATATTTAAAATTAAAATTGTAATATATGATTTATGTATGTAAAATTGGAGAGTTACTTTTTTTTTTTTTTGAAAAAATCAGAAGTCTCACATTCATTAAAGAAGATCGACCTCCGCAAGAGCGAGAATACTCTGCTGAAAATCCGAAAACAATACAATGTCATTTCCATTCGGAGGTACTAAACGAGTTATAGCATGAACGACAGTATTGCCCCCTCTCCTAATATGATTGCATTGAAAACACTCAAAACTCTTACCTAACTCTCTAATTTCATCAGTAGATAAAAACACATAACTCAAACCAATTGAACAAAGACTTTGACAAATTATTCTTTTAACTCCATTGTAAATAATACTTCCAAATTATTCTATAATTGCAATCAATATCCCAACATCCGGTAAGACCTTAATAACAACTATATTTCTAAACAACTTTCTTTTGTATTTATTTCAAAAACAACATGACTTAATTTTAATAAAAATTTCCTTCACCTTAAAAAAAAAAAAAAAAAGAAATCACAGATATTTCCCTACAAGAGTGCCAAGCGGCGGAAAACCCTGGCGCGCCGTTCAATGCGTTTCCACACAAAAATGGAGAATAAAATAAAAAATCTTGGTCATATCTGCTCTTCTGCTCTGCCATTCTCACGAGAAATCATGCGTGTTTTTTCAAGGAAATACCATATTTCAGTTCCATTCAAGTGCAAGATCTCCCCACACTCCTAGCTTTTACCACCACTCACTATTCTTGAATTCCTTTTTTAAATATCACTCCCTAATCTAATCTAATCTACTTTCATCATCATATTCTTTTCTCCTTTTTTTTTTAAATGCAACAACACTGGCCCCAGTCGGACAAAAAGAGGATTAATTAAAATTTAAAAAAAAAAGAAAAAGAAATCACAGTCTCCCATTTGCTTCGCTCAAACGGCATTCTCTTTCTCCTGAGGTCTCATTTTCACACTCCTCCGCTTCACTCACTGCCCCACCTCATCTCTCTCTCTCTCTCTACTTTTAACACTGGTTTGCTCAACAACTGAGACTAGTACTGAGATATTGTTTGCAGTACGGGTAAAAATGCTTTAGGTCTTTCAATTTGCCTCCCATTTCTTGCAAAATCTCAAGAAAATTTGAGATTATAATCAAGTACTGCATGATTTGGGGGTTTTTATTTTAGGGTTTTTTCATTTATCAAAAAGGGGTAAAAATGGAGAGGAAGCAGGGGTTTTTCTCAGCGTTAAAAGAGGAAGTGGTAAGAGGGCTATCTCCCGGGAAATCAAGGGCTAGGAGTCCAGCAAGAAATGGGTCCTCCATGACTGGACTTCTTCGACGGCGGAAAAACCACCGGGTGGGAATACCGGAGGTGCTCGTTGCGAGATCTGGTAGCTTAAGGCCAGCGGAGATGTTGTCCCCGTTAAGGGAGGGTCCTGACCAGTGCGATGCACGTGAGGAGAGAGAGGATGGAGGGTGGGCCTACTGGATGAAGCGAAACCCTTCGGTTTCCGGTTCTTCATCTTCTTCGTCGGCGGCATGTAAAAGGTCGGATCTGAGGCTTCTGCTAGGTGTCTTGGGTGCGCCGCTTGCTCCGGTACACGTTAGCGCTAGCGAGCCCCTACCTCATCTCAGCATCAAAGACACACCCATTGTTAGTCCCACCACCTCATCTGTCTCATTCATTCTTGAATTATTTTCATTTTTTCCCCATTTGTTGAAAAGATTTTGGTTGGCTATCAGTTCTTGCTTTTGTTTGTTTGCTCTTGTATTTTTCAGGGGTTCTGATCTATTTTTTTCAAATTATATTTCCAAGATAAGGCAATATTAGTAGTGATGTTCGAAGACCCAAAATACTGGTGCATTTTTATGCTCCACAAATAAACAAAACAGTACAAATGAGTAATAAAACACACAATTTTCAGGTCCTCGAAAAATGGAGCAATTTGTTCATTATTAATCCTTGGTTAGTAAGTGATTGCCATGGAAGCTAGTGTTAAGATCTAAATTCTCATATTTGCTACATATATTTGGTAGTTCCATGTATTTTGTGCATTTGCCATTTTACAATAAAGTTTATGAGAGTTGTAAATGAGAGACAATAAAGACCTAAAGTATCTGTTGCGGATTTAGTTAAGATTGGTTGCTTCTTAATTTCGTTTGAATATGTTAAAACACAGACATGTGTAATAGTTCCTTTAAATCAGTGGCCTTAGTTGGGGGGTCATTTGTCAATTACTGAACTTGGAATTGCTGAAAGAGGTTGGACTAGTCTTTTGTCGTGTATCTCCTGAGGTCATGTAGTACCATTGGTTCAAGCTGCAGTTTACATCTTTGCAACTTGTGAGGTCTTTGTCTAGGGGTCAGTTTAGGAGTTGCTCAGCGCCATGACATGAATAAGCAAAAATTCCGAGCTTGTATTGTGTATATTTTCCCTTTTTTTTGTTATGTTCTACTTAGTTGATTTTGATTAGGTTAAGAAAGTCTTGAATTCCTTGAGATTAGGTGAGGGTTTATTTTTCCACATTTAGGTAAAGTTGCTTAGAAGATTCTAGTTGGTAAATTGACAATCAGCAAGCAACTTTAGTTGAATTGCTTGTTCATTAATCAAACTATCTGTTTGGTAGTCAAAAGTACTTACAAAGATTCTGCGTCTGCCCTTTTGTCTCCGTAAACTGTAGTACTTGTGTACTGTTATACTGGAGATGGGTTTTGGAGGATTGAATTTTTCATGAGGAGCTTGCATGTGATTTTGTATATACTGCATATGGTGTAATAATTTACAAGGATTTAACTATTAAAAAAATTGTGAAGCGGTCGTGATAATGGACGCGTGATGTGGTCTATAATAGATGAATAGTATGAATTGCGACCAATTTAGTGTGAATTTATTTCAAAATATTCACATTAATGAGTTTAAGACTCGTTTACATTTTTGTTTCAAAAGTATACTTCAATATAATTCAGCCTATGAAGTCATGATGGGAGTGCATTATATATTTTCTAAACTACTAATTACTTAAATATCATGTATTATAAACTATATAATAAATTAATGTAATATTTGATGAATTTTGACAAAAAAAAAACGGATGTAATGGGTTAAAGAGCATTCTAACACAGCGAATCACTATTACGCAACAGATGACAGGGGAGAAGGATGTGATTTTTGTCTACGTAATGGGGTTTTGCAGAAGGGCCAATCCAAAACCTGTCTCAAAATGACCATTCTGTAACAGAATGGACTAATTTAATTCCATGGATCTAGCCAAAGAACTTGATGAAATTGCATGTCCTATTCTTTTATCGTTTCATAGGCATTCCTATATTTTCTACTTTTTGTGTAAAATTGACATTCATCTAGGCAAGACACTAGATGTTTGGTGACATGTCATTGTCTTTTCTCTGAAATCACAACCATGTTGAAATGGGGTTTACTTAGTGTTCCAGGGACTTTTCGGGGGTGGGCGCTTTTGTATTCCACTTGTTTATGAAGTTGTCAACATTTTGTCTGTGTGTAATCCAATGAGTTTTTGCAGGAAACTTCGTCTGCACAGTATATCTTGCAACAATACACTGCTGCTTCTGGAGGGTTGAAGCTTCAAAACTCTATTTATAATGCTTATGCCATGGGCAAATTGAAGATGCTAGCTTCTGACATTGAGACCCCTAATAAGGTCATTAAGAACCGAAGCTCGTCAAAGTCTGCTGAGTCTGGTGGGTTTGTGTTGTGGCAGATGAATCCAGACATGTGGTATGTTGAGCTTGTACTTGGCGGTAGCAAGGTTCATGCTGGTTGCAACGGGAAGCTAGTTTGGAGGCACACCCCATGGCTAGGTGCACATGCTGCTAAAGGGCCTGTTAGACCCCTTCGTCGTGCTCTTCAGGTGTGTGGCTCTCTTGCTGTAATTTGATTGGTGAAAGAATCTGACTCTATCATTTCCTTGGGTTTGAAAATGGCATTGCTCATCTTTGTATCTTTTGGGTCATTTCAATGCACAGGGTCTTGATCCAAGAACTACCGCTGCAATGTTTGCAAATGCAAGATGCATTGGGGAAAAGAAGATAAATGGAGAAGATTGCTTCATCCTGAAACTGTGTGCTGATCCCAAGACGTTGAAGGCCAGGAGTGAAGGGCCAGCTGAAATTATACGCCATGTTTTGTTTGGCTACTTCAGTCAGAAAACAGGGCTTCTTGTACACATAGAAGATTCTCATTTAACCCGCATTCAGTCTAATGGAGGAGATGCCGTATATTGGGAGACTACGATTAACTCATGTCTCGATGATTACAGGCCTATTGAAGGGATAATGATTGCTCATTCTGGTCGTTCAGTGGTGACCCTTTTCAGATTTGGGGAAACAGCAATGAGTCACACAAAGACCAGGATGGAAGAAGCTTGGACGATTGAAGAAGTAGCTTTCAATGTCCCGGGCTTGTCAATCGACTGTTTTATCCCCCCTGCCGAGATTAGATATAGTTCTGCTGCTGACTCATGTGAGCTCCCGCACGGTGACAGGTTGAAGACTATGTCTGCAACAGCAGCAGCATATCGCGCCAAAGTTGCTTCAATGGACAGATCATACGAGAGCAATATGACTAACATTACCTGGCAGATGGATGATATGCATGTTTGATGGAGAGTTCATACTGGAACTCTCCAAACAGGTTAGTTGACTGGATAGCGAGTCTTGTAGAACATAGGATTTTCTAGGTATGTGTAGGTGATTTCTTCACTTCAGCAGAATTTTCCATTGGATTCTTTTGTCCCATTGTATCTGTAAATAGAAGTACAATGATTCACAAGAGGGCCTAAACAAATAGGGCAGGTGAGTTCTCACAGCTTATGTGAATTTTACTGCAAATCTGTGTTGAGAGGGTCTCATATGGATCTTGAGTCTAATGGATTCTGCGATTGGTACTTTCCTTAATTTGATAGAGTCAGCTGATCATCCGTCTTCTATAATCTTTGTAAAAGTTATTTGTAGGAAATTTATTTCTGCTGACCTAAGTGATGAGTGATGATGAGATATCATCAAGTAATTTGTACGAGCGCTATATTTTCTTGCTGTTATTTTTCACTTCTCTGTATTTATTTATTTTGTATTTCGGTTAACCGTGTAAACATGCACGCTACCTAGAGCGGTCAATTTTCAACCCGAATCATGAACCTAACTGTATTGACTCGATTCATGTTAACCCAAACTGTTTTAAATCCCAAATGGGTAAACCATAACCCGAACCGGCCAGATCCAAATCCAACTCGAAAACCAATTTAACACGAAATACAACCTAACCCAAAACCCGAATGGCTCCAACCTAAACATAACGTGATTCCAAAATGACTCGACCTGTTAGCAACTCAATTCGATTGTAAACTGATTAGTGACCAAGGGTGGCAAAAACTGGCTCGACCTGAAAACCCGACCCTGATTTTCAACACAAAAATTTAAATGGGTTGACACGAATCCGACCCAAAATTAAAAGGATTAGGTTCAGGTTGGGGTTTTCACCAAGAAAACTTAAATGCATCAGGTTCGGGTTGGAGGATACTTAACCCGAAAGTAGGTGACCCGAACACGAACCCAATCCGACCTGATCCGTTTGTCACCCCTATTAGCACAACTTGAACCTGATTCAACCTAATAAGAAACCGTTAAGGGCTAATTGATAGTGATCCTTAACCCATTTAAGACGGATAATGGGTAAAAGAGTTTCCAAGTTTTTTAAAAAATTTTATTTGCCAACAACCCATTTCGATTCAACATTGAAAATTTCAATTTTGGGCAAAAAAGTAAGAAACCGCCACTTTAAAAGTTACTTATTTCAAATTTTGGTAGAAAAGAAAAAATTCTACATTTCAATATTTTTAAGTTAGGGTGACCTTGTGTTTCAATATATGTGAAATACCTATGTTACATTCTAATAAAAAAAAAACAAGATATTTCTACAAAATTAATGATAAGCACATAAAAAGTTTAATTATGAATATAGAATTATTTTATTTAAACTAATACGTAAAAATTAAAAAAAATTGTTAAATGTGCAAAAGAAGTCTAAAGACTATCTAATAAATAGACTTTCATTTGTCATTAATTGGTAACCACTTTATCTTTTCGGATATAAAAAACAGCTAAGAAGGCTCAAATCTAATAATGTTGTTGATTAAATTATTTAAATTCTAAGTAGATAGAATCATATAATTCATATTCTCATAATTTTGTTAGTATCTTACTATGATATTTTACCAAGATATAAAATCTTAGTCAATTATAAATCACTTATAGATTTATAGTTAGTTAATTCTTATCATTTAATCTGAATCGTTTGGTACACTAGTTGATTTTTAGGGCTTCATACTTGATTGAAATGTTAATAGAGCATCATTAATTGTGTTAACGATCTTGAATAAAATTATAATTTTTAGATATGATGATTGATATTTCTATCAAAATATCAAATTCATACCTTTATACTTTATTCGTATTGGTTTCTAATACGTTGATGATTATGATTTTTCAACAATTTATAGTTTTTAAAATTGTCCTTTTTTTCTAATAAGTTAAATGTTAAAATACATTATTATGTAGGATCGCACAATTCTACGATTCTATCAAATCCTTTCAAGCCCATCATATCAAAATAAAATCATGATCTTAACTATATTGGTAATTGTCAAAGAATTGTCTTTGACAAGTGCATAGTAGAAACTAAAGAATCATGAATTTAATTTAACTTGTAAAATGTGATTTACAACATATTTGCAAAATAATTATGATTCGAATCGAATTGTTTCGAAATGGCCCAGAATAAATTGTCTTAACCTGTCCAAATTGGACTCGGCCCAATGTTGAGTCAAACTCGAAATAAATTGTTTTAACTTGTTTAAACCTGAATCGTTCAAACCCAAATCGAATCCGAACCAAACTAATTAAGTAAATAACTATTTCAACCCAAATCGATTATTAACACAAAACCAAACCGAACTAAAAATAATTTACGAACCCGTTTCAACCCGACCTGATAGTATCGAATATATTAGTAATGAAGATTACCCATACCCGAACTACACCTCTATCGCTGCCCCCATCTCCAAACGGCCTATGAGAGGCAATAGGCCTTGAAAATGGCCAGAACCCTGGCGACTGAAAGTGCTCTGAAAGTGACTGATCTTTGCCGCTTTTGTCCTCTTTGTTAACCTCTTTTGTACGAAATTAATAGTTTGACAAATGTTGTAATTCACTAATTTGGTTGTCGTCTTGGAAATATGCTGCATATGATTAAAAGAGATCAAATTCCCTTTGGTCCAAAAATAATATTTTCCTTGTCTCGAAATTGAAACTTTATTAGTAGTTAGGTTGATACAATTATGGCAACTTTTCTACCTTCCGAAAGTGAACATTACAACGAAATCTTAATTAAACTAAAGAGGTGTTGGTCCGAATTTGTGTTGAGACAGCCTTAACATGAGCTCTAATAACACGATCTTGGCTTATTTTATGATGAGTTTTCTTTTTAATGTAACACCTTATTTTATGATGAGTTTTCTTTTTAATGTAACACCGTATTTCATTATCATTAAGAATATTATTATGACAATTGGGGAAAAGAAAAAGAGAGTTTTGTTAGACTAACTAGAAATAACGTAAAAGTTTTACTTATTGTCGATTTTCTCGACGTTTTCAATTAGTCTAGAGAAACTTTTTTTTTCATGTCTATCTCATTAATTTAGGCTATAAATGATAAAACAAGCCATGAAAGACTTTCAGAAAAGTAGGTTGGGTAAGGAAAGATTGATTTTTTTGGGAAACTTTTGCGACTATGAACTTGTTAAACCCTAACAGATTGTAAGATTTTTTTGGGAAACTTTTGCGACTATGAACTTGTTAAACCCTAACAGATTGTAAATAAAAATAATAAATTAACAAAACAAACAATATACATTACTAACATTAATCATATTGAAGGTACCATTTAGGAATGACAATGACTTAGAGTCAGAGCGGATTCAACAAAATCCAAATCCGATCTGACAAGTTCGCGGACGTTAATTTTGGATCTGAATCCGACCCCGAATCCGCAAAATCCGACTCTGACTCCAAATCCGCAAAATCCGACTCCGATCTGTCGGACCTCCGAATCTGATCCAATCCGCCGGACCTCCGAATCCAATCTGTCGGACCTTCGAATTCGATCCAAAATTTAATATTTTCTTATCTATTTTTTTTAATTTTATTACTAATACTATAAGTCATTTATAATATATAAAGTAAATTAAAAAAATTATAAGCAACTACCATGATTATTTATTTATTTAATTTTTTTTATTTTGGGTTATTATATTTGGGCTTTTTTTAATACTAACCTTATTCGGATTGGACTATCGGACTCAAATCACAATCTGGTCGGATGTAATACAATATCCAAATCCGACCCATCTCCTATCCAGAGTCAGAGTTTTTTTTATCAGATTCAAAGTCGGTGTTTATTTAAACGAGTTTGAATCAAACTTTTTACTTCGGATCGGATTGAACTCGGTTCGAATTCAAATTGAATTGCGTTCCTTGTACCATTCCTTATGAAACCTGTTTGACGAGCATATTTTTGTGTGTCGACAAATACATGTAGACGAAGTATGATTAAAACTATAATATCTGGGATATGGTTTAATAGATTAAGAGTCGTAAATTTAGTCCATTAAGATCTCCCCAATTATGCTTATGGGATGATGTAAATGCAAATGATGTAGAATTTTCTTGTCCTTGTTGAAGAGATGTATGATTAAAGGAGATAATGTTTAAATCTCGCGACCCCTAAAAAAATGATACCAATTAAAACCTAATATTAGTTGAACCATTGATAATGATCGAATAATAAAACATTAGAACCGCAGTCTGTCACATGTTGTCCCCAATGGAGTTGCCATATAAGGGCTGGAAAATCCCTCTAGAAGATAAAATTTGGGGATGATGTTCATCTCTCATGACTTTGAGGATAATATTGAATTCATTAAATGAAACCTGTGAAAAACAATAATATTGGGTAAGTTTTAGGAGGATTGATTTAATACTTATGTTCCCATATGTTGATAAAACCCAACAAAAAACAAAGAATGGAATCTAGGGGCGATTTCACTAGTCGGTTTAAACTTAGCCTTTTTCATTACATCTCTTTCAACATCCACAGTATTCTCATAAAAAAAAAAAAAAAAAAAAATTCTAAGGAGTTGATTTAATTAGACATAAATTTAGGTTGAATATTCAATTGGACAATCAAAGGCGTTACATTAACATTCGTGCATAAATATTATAAGGTATGATGTAACCTTCCAATTAAGCCTTTAAACAAGAAGGGTGATAAAATTGATTTAAAACATGTTATTCAAAGAAATAAAAATAAAAATATGCAAAACTATTTGACAAATACTATCAAAATTGAGTTTTGGGTTCTCAGTTTCTTACTAATTGTCTTCTACTTCTTTGTCGTTTCTTTTACCAGTCAATGTGAAGCTTCTTTAGGATTTTGATTGGTACGTTCTCAACTCTTATACCATGCACTTGGTGGATAATATAAGTAAGAAGATAAGATTTTTTTTAGCAATAATATTGATAGCAGATGTTTCATTGTATGTCTGAAGTTGGAGGATAATGTAAGTCAGAAGATAAGATTTTTGTAGCAAAAATATTGATAGCAGATGTTTCCTTGCATGAAGTGACAAATTCTTGGTGGAAAAATCTAAAATTGGAGGATAAGGTAAGTCATAAGAGAATATTTTTGCAGCAAAAAAAGAGATAGAAGATGTTTCATAGCATAAAGTGACAAGTTTTCAATGGAAAAATTTAAAATTGAAGGATAAGGTAAGTCAGAAGATAAGATTTTTACAGTTATAATATTGATAGCATATGTTTCAATGCATAAAGTGACATGTTCTCGGTGAAATTATTTGAAATTAGAGGTTATGGTAAGTCAAAAGATAAGATTTTTGCAGTAATAATATTGATAGAAGATGTTTCAATGCATGAAGTGACAAGTCCCCGGTGAAATAATTTGAAATTAGAGGATACGGTAAGTAAGAAGATATAAGATTTTTGCAGCAATAATATTGATACCAAATGTTTCAATTTATGAAGCTATTGAATAATGAAATTAAAATAATTACAATTATTGAAAATATAACAATCACATTAACAATCAACATACACAATAAAATAACTAACTTAGTAAAGACAAATTACAATGACATCAATATTACTGAAAAGCATTCATAACTAAATTAAAACAACAACTTGAAAGACGAGGTTATCAAACAACATACTTATCAAAATTCAAATTATTATTCAAATTTTAAGCCTATTATTGAATTTTTCCCTGAGCTTTTGGTACATTTTCGCTTCAACTTCATCAAGGACAAGTTTAGCCATCAACATACTTAACATCCCAAATTTCGCCGCCTACTCCTTTTGCCTTTTTTCTTTCTTCACCTCGTTCCCTTATCAGGTCGAGCATAAGCTCCCCTAATTCATTTATCTGGGCCGCACGATCTTTAAATGATGAATTGAAAGAATCAAGATTTATTGATGACATTAAAGAGGTAGCAACTTCCTTTCCTTTGCACATTGTCTTCTTTATGCCATCGGGTTTAGTTGGCGGACACATCTCCCTTTCTCAATTGGTGTATACGGGCCTGATATTTTATTGCGACCTCCTCTTTTGGAAGGTATTTGCATTATTTCACGACTCCATTTATCAAATTTTCACATAATATTAAAACAATGCATCAATTGAAATTATTTACTAGTGTTATTCGATTTTTGGTAAACTTCAACAACACGTTTCTCCATGTTTATATCTAATTCTCCACTCTTTTTATGGCGTAACTCATAACTGTAGACCTTTACCCATTTTAAAAATCTACCATTAATATGATCCTAGTGTTGTTGTATGGACTTTGGAGTCCGTTCACGAATCTCAATAGGATTCTTATACCGTGCCATTTTATAATATTTAAAGATTTTTGTACATAAGCCGACCTTTCTATCTTGCGTTTATGTTTTTTCACTACATCTCCTCTAGCATTGATGTAGCCTGAAATAATTACATTATCCTCATCTATGCTTCAAGCCACCTTTTGTCTAGTTTTCTGTTTAGCAGCGATAAAGAGTTCTCGTGAAACCGCTTCAACATCAACCTCCTCTACATCTTCAAGACATCTTGTTGCCCTTATTTTTGAAGTAGGGGTAGAATTGTAAGAACCTTCACCGCCTAGAGAATGCACCATTTGTTGAGTAAAATGTTAAAAAATGGGAAACGATCGACTATTTTCATAAGATTGTTAAAACAGTATATATCCTGGGTAAGTTGGATTCATTGGTCTAGGTTGATAGCCAAACCATTGTAAAGCAGCTTGGAATTTAAGATTATTGAGATTATTTGGAGTAGAAGGGGGTGTATTTGGGTTACTTAGAGGGTTTGGGTGATTCAAAAAGTTGAAATTTCTTCCGTAATTTGAATTATTTGGCTCCATAACTAAGGATAAGTTAAAATTATCAACAAGAAACTGATTTCTTAGATTGGTAATTTATGAAAATAATGCTAAGAATAAAGGGGAGACAAAATATTGAAAAATTAAAGTATGTGAAATTTAGGCAAATTTAGGTTCATTTTATAGAGAAAAAATAGAGTAGTTGGTGAAATTATTTTTTAATTTGACTTTTCCATTTTTATTATCGTTTTAAATATAACTCTTATAAAAAATAAAAGATAAATACAACCAATCAAATGCTGACACATGTATCACTATTATTCTAGTTTGTGGGGCCCACTTATATCTTAGCTTTTTATTCCTTCCTTTTTTCCTTTCCCACGGTGCTCCTTTCTTTCCTTTTTTGGCCTTTTCTTCCTCCTCCCTTTCCTTTCTTTTTTTTTCTTTCATCCATTCCTCTACGGCTACACTTTATCAGTTTTCTTTAATTTCCCCACACACAATTCATTCTCTTTACCAAGAGGATCAACCTAAATCCTCTTGGCTAAGAGGATACTCACACCCTCTTCATATTCACTAGGTTACACATTATAAAGAGAGAGAGTTCTTTGAGGATAGAGGATCCTCATGTTTGAACTTGCCCTAAGGGCTAGGCTAGAATAAATTAAAGGGTGAAGAGAGAAGGTTAGGCTAAGAGATTTCTATGTTTTCAAAAACTTTTTTGGTTTACAGAGGGGGTATATATATAAAAGAACATAAGGCCTTTGGAATCCATAATAATGTAAGCGGCTTCAAAACTGTAAGCTAAAAGGTAGTGTTAATGCTCTGTCCACTAGATTATTCTAGTGTGTAGCCACTGCGTCTGTGTGACAATGCATTTTTAAATAACTTATAACTTTGATTTTTGTATAACTCTCATAGGAGTGTGTGATATATAGTTGAAAATTGATGGATTCATAATTTCTAACCCGATTGATGTTAGGTCATATATGTATTTTGAGATTTAGCTCAAAGACTACAAGGGTGTCCGTTTGAGGTAAATCAGAATTGGGCTTATGATACGTATAAGAAGATTACATCTAATGGCTATCCACCAAATTGATATATTTAGAAAGAGATTCGGTCCGTAACAGAATATAATGCAGAAATATCAAGTCAATGGGTTTATTGAGCATTAGAGTCCAACACTGTATATGATTTTCCTTTTACCAACTTGATAAAGTAGTCAATGGCCACTAACACATATGCATGGCCTCTTATGCCAAGAGGATTCACCTAGCTAATGACATCTATCCCCGCACTGAGAAAACCTACGTAACAAGTAAGGATGAATGAAGAGCGAAGGTATATGTAGGTTAATAAATTTCTAGCACATAACACATTTTATAACATAGATAGTGTAGTCTCGTTCCATAGTGATCCAATAATAACCTAGTCTTGAAATATTTAGAGCTAACATCCAGCCATTCATGTGAGTGCCACATGTGCTACTACGGACTTGATCCATAACATTCTTAACATATGTTTATCAATAAACCTAAGGTGGATTCCCTCTATGGTGCGATTGTACAACTAATTGCCATGAGCAAAAAGTTGTGTGGCCATGAGCCATAGAGCCCTCTAATCCTTTTTGGATGAGTCAAGAGGATAGGTTTCAAATGTAATTTAGGTTGTCGCATACTGAGGTTTACCTTTCTTAACATCATAGTCAAGAACATTGACATGTAATTCTTTAAATCTCCTTTATGTGGTAAGAGTCTTTCTAGTCTGGTTATTTAGTATTATGACTATTCAGGTGGGTCGTGCTAAGCATCAATGAATTGATATTCATTCCTAGGTAAGTATATAAACTCAATTTTTGGAACTTTTTTTGTTAGTTGTTTAAAATAAGCCTAAGGAAAGAATCTTTTACTATGTACTTTCCAACTTTTTGAAAATCTTATTGATGATGATACAAAACAAGGTGTGTCTTAATCTATGTAGTTTGCTTTTATATATAGTTTAGCTAACACATTTGTACCATTCATTTGAGTGGGTTTTTTGTGTTTTAGCTTAATTCTTTATAGTAATTTTCTACATTTGAATAAGATTAGGATTTGTTTCCAATTCCTAATTGGAGTATGATTTATCTCCACTTCCTAATAGGAGTAGGATTTGTCTTTAATTTCTAATAGGAATAGGTTCTCCAAATCCCAATAGGAGTAGGATTTTTTGTTTTCTTATTAGTTTAGGAGTCTTGTTGGCCTGTGCTTCCTTACTTTATAAAACCACAAACATCATGAATAAAAAAAATTTTGGGTTTTTTATATGATTGATGAGCTTGTGCTATCAAGGTTTGATGAATCAAACATCACTAACTATGACTTGTAATCATCTTCTACTTGCAATTAGGAAGACACTCTCTAAACTTGCGAAATTATAGTTTTATCATTCACTTATCTTTCCATGTTTTCCTATAATATTACATATCATTTGGTATCAAAGATTTGGTGGCTTTGGTGTAAGGAATGTTTGAGATTTTGCTAGGAAAATGCTCTAGAAGATCAGATTCATTGATCAATTGTTTTCCATCGTTCTCCTTCTACTCAAAAAGCTTTTTAAGCGATTCTTTACTTGAAATTAGTTTTTTGTCTACTTTTTACTTGTAAAATTTGGTGATTTTTTGAGTTTATTTGACTTAAATTGGGCGTGATTATAGCACATAGTTTGTTTTTACGCAAATCTAGGATAGCCAAGTGTTTTTGGTCATATTTAGAGTTCTTCTGCGAACTTTTGAGTGATTAATTTTTTTGCTGGACTCCTTACATTTTTATATTTGAGTTCCTTAATTTTCATAATATTTTGCGGAGTAACAAATTGCCAACAACCATAACTTTTGAAATGAATTTCTAGAGTTTTATTTCATCCAGATTATTCTCTAAGTATGGATGAAGCTACATGGCAAGAGGAATTTAGGATATTTATGGGGTATAGGTCTCCTTATGCACTACACACTAAAACACTAGCTAGACTTTTTGGACTTTCATACCAAAGTTATTGAATCTAACTCGTCTAATGATGTTATACTTTATAATCATCAATCTTTGACTCCAGAACAATAAGCTATGGAGGATAAGATGTGTTTCGAGTGTAGGGGTATTGGGCATATTCAATCAAACTGTCCAAATGAGTGATGATTAACATGAAAGATCAGTTTGCTCTCACAGTAGATGTTATGGAAGAGGAAGAAGAAAGGGAAAGATTGTTACATGATATGGCTAGTCAAAAGAGTGGTGAAGGTGGCATTGACAATTTGATGCAATCTAGTCCCTTCAATGGTCCTATCATCATTGGTCTAGCTCCGAATAATAATGCCTTGGTGATTTGTTCTCTTTCACATGTAGCTCCATATAATGTGAAGTACAAGGAATAATGGGATATTCTCTTACCACTTGAGTACTTGTGTTTTAATGAAACAAATGTTTCTAAGGAATCTATTGCACCTATAATATTAAGTGGTAGCGTTTTTGAATACTTCTCATTATATTCCCAATTTTTTTTTATTAATGCTTATAAACTTAGGAAATCGAATAAGAAAGGGAGGATAGCTAAAAAGCAAAAGTCACTACTTCAAATTTTCCATGGAACACCATTAGGCATGGGTGATTATATATGGTTGTTACTATATGCTAAAAAGACTTACAATAACTAAAAGGGGGAGATGAGCCAATTAAAGAAGATATGTTCATTGTTATTCATCATTTCTTGCTTAAAGCATGTGACTTGGTTACATATTTTGAGGTAACTTAAGGACAAGTTTCTTAAGAAGGGGAGAATGATGCAGAGCAAGGCGTGTCTTAATCTACGTAGTTTGTATTTACATAGATTTTAACTAACACATTTTTACCATTCACTTACGTGGTTTTTTTATTTTCAGCTTAATTTTTTATAGTAATTATCCTAATTTGAATAGGATTAGGATTTGTTTTGAATTTCTACATGGAGTAGGATTTATCTCCAATTCCTAATAGGAGTAGGATTTGTCTCCAACTCCTAGTAGGAGTAGGTTTTGTCTCCAAATCCTAGCAAGAGTACGATTTCTTATTTTCTTATCAGTTTAGGAGTCTTGTAGGCTTTTTATTTCTTATATAAAGACATAAATATCATGAATAAAAATAGAAGTTTTGGGTTGTACATTTAATTGATGAGCTTGTACTCTTAAGGTTTGTAAAATCAAACACCACTAGTTGCTACTTGTGATAATCTTCTAATTACAATTAGGAAGAGACCCTCCAAACTTATGAGATTAGATTCTATCATTCACTTATCCATCCGTATTTTCCTACCTTATTACGTATCAAATGATCAAGGATAATATAACAACCATATATTTTCAGTTGTCAATTTAGAGCCTTAATGCTATACTTGACCATAATCAGCCTTAATTACATAACATTAAACAAGAATTAATATTATAATAATATCATTCATTTATAAATAAAAATACACTTTTAGGGAGAGATTAAACAAATAAAAGTAATCTTAAAAAATAAAGTAAATGTAGTATACGGATTGGGTTATTATCTAGAATTAAAAAGTAAAGGCATGATATACTTATTGGGTAGAACTTTTCAACGACTGATATTATTTCTATGAAACTAACTCGGAGACTATCCCCATCAAGATAGATTCAAAGAAAAAAAATCAATAAAAGTTGAGTACACACTATTTGACCCGAAATACATTTCAGTGGCGTTTTCTAAAACAACTTAGACAAAGTACACATGATGGAACATTCACAAGCACAAGTACCTGTCATCACAACTCAAAACAAAGAAAAACTTAAGAAACTAAGAATCATAAGGCAACTTAATAATACTAAGTACTAGGCAGATTCAAAAGAACTTAAATGCTTTATAACGTATTAGTATTTCAAGGGCCTTTCATAAACGATTATTCGTTTGTGGAAGTAGAAACCTTCGTCCCCAATGCTTTCCTGCAAGACTCTACCAGCATCAGCTCTATGACTAAGTATCTCATTGAATGTCATCCTACCATACCAAAGTTGGCCTTGACTGAAGCCAGATCCTTAGAAAATGTTTAATTTGTAGTTTTCAGGCGACACCGACTACTAGTGGTTTAGGCTACTCCATCTTTTGCGAAATTCATCACTTTGTTTCATTACTCTTGATTTCTAGGTAGATTTTTGTTAGTCATCCCCTAAGTAGCATACTCATCTTTTAGTTACTTTGCGTCCCTCACATGCTCACTTAGAAAATGGGGATGATACTTAGTTCCTTCACATATGAACAAGTTTCTTTTTTATGTCTTAGAGTGCATTATCTTTCCTATGATTTAGTTAGATTCTAAGTTCATAGAATTCCTTTCTTTAATAGATTACACAAAACAAGGTTAACCAAATAACATGAACACGTTACTAACAATGTGTGGTTTTAAGTTAGTATTCTACCCATGATCGGTTTCCATCCCACAATACTTAGTCAAAACTGAAGCAAACATTCAATTAGTCATTTTGTCATCAACAATGATGGAACATTAAACAAAATTTTACAGAAAATTCGACAAAATTTTCTTTGTAAATTGAAACAATACCTAGAGCATCAAGTTTTAAAAAATATATTTAATTACACGATACGAACACTTGAGTCATATACTTATAAGAATTTAAGCAAATCCTTTAACAGTAATCTTCCTATTTTAATAAATAAGGTTCTTGGTGTCCCAAAATCGTTTTATGCATATATAAAGAACACTTAAACTTATTTTAACTCCTCAGCCTTTTATTTTAAACACATTACACTTTTATTTAAGAAATTAAAAATAGTGGAATACGTTATAAGCTTATTCATCTAATGAAATATGTGTATAAACATATCCATAACTCTCTTTTATGACATCTACGTAAAATAAATAATCCCTAGAACATTATGAAACAATACAACCTTAATTTGGGTTAACTGGCATATAGTAATCAATTTCGAATTAACTTAAAAATAAATAATTCCTAAAGAAAACAACAATTTAACCAAGACAATAATTTAAAAAAATAGGTATTTAAACGAACTAGTAGCAATAACATGTACGAATCTATACTAATTTGACAACATGAAATTTGTTAACACTAATTTGGCTTAATTACTTGTAGTTTCAAACACATTTTATTTATGTATAGGCTCTAAAATCTAACATTAATTAAGAGTAGACAACTAGAGTTTGATGATAAACCATAAATTAGATAGAAATCAGAACAAGAAAGGGGAGACAAGTCATTAATGCTTAGTGGCTTGTGCGCGGTGGTGGAGGTTACGAGGACGGGTGAAGTTAGTGTTCACAAAGAAGAGGGAGAGAGAGAGCCAGCAGACGGTGGTGACATTGATTGGGTAAGTGCTACTAGTCGCCACCATTGGGGTGAGGGAGAAGGAGATGGCGGTGCTAGCGTAGCAAGACTGAAGAAACGAGAGGGAGGATGGGAGAAAGGAGTGGCGAGTGAGAGGGGGTCGGGTGAGAGTTATAGGAGCTGAGTGAAAGAGAAGAGAAGGAGATGAAGATGTTGGTGATAAGTGCAGTGGTCAGTCAAACAGATCAGGTCGGGTCAGGTTCGTGTTCGGGTCACTTATTTTCGGGTCAGATATACCCCAACCCGAACCTGATCTGTTTAACTTTTTGGGTTGAAAACCCAAACCCGAACCTGATATTTTCGAGTTCGGGTTAACCCGAAACTGACCTGATTTGACCTGTGTTTTTCGTCAAAAAGTCCAAAATACCCTCAGACCTGATTTAATCTGTTTTTTTTTTACCTAAACAACCTGTTTTTTTTTTTCAAACATAATTTTCAAACTATAAGTTTTCAAGAAAACCAAATAAAATCTAACAAGTATAAATGTCTAATTAACTATTACAAACCACAATACTAAATAACAAACCCTTAAGTCGGATGTCTAATTAACTATTACAAACCATAATAAATGTCTAAATGTCTAATTAACTATTACAAACCACAATAAATGTTTTAAAATAAACTTCATAGTCTTCAATATTCATGAGTGAGTCAAATAATATTCGAAGAAGCAATTAGACTCTCATCAAAGTGTTGAAGTTCGGATGAGGTATGTGGTGTGTCGACCTTGTCCCCCACCTTAAGCTCCATAACTGAGTCACATAGTACTTTCATTTGAGGATCCATATTTGCTACAAGAAAAAAGATAGTAAATTGCAATCAATGATAATATAATATATGATATATACTAAAAATAAAAGTTAGAAGTATATTGAATCATTTATTACCTTCCCCAAAGGCCCAATCCCTTAAGCAAATGATAGCCTCCACCGTTTCTGATTTTAAAGAACTTCTATAACAATCAAGTACTCGACTTCCAGTACTAAAAGCTGATTCGGAGGCCACGGTTGATACGGGGACAGCAAGAACATCCTTAGCAATTTTAGCCAATATTGGATAACGGACTGAACAAGTTCTCCAATAGGACAAAATATCAAGGTTGGTGCCTCGATGGATAAGTGGCTCCTCATAATACATATCAATCTCAGATTTAATTGCCACACTTGATTGTTCCATAGAGAAACTATCAAAATCCTATATACAAATATTATATTACATGAGAAATATGACACAAAAAAAATCATAAAATAAAAATTCAGATTATGTGAATATCATATTATTATCAAGACATGCAGTCAACTTCTATAACTTCTATAATTTATGATTTTCATATAATAATCTTAAGTATAAGGGAACAAGTCACAAGTGTTTACCATCATAAAGTCATCACAAGCTTCATTGGCAACATCGAAAGCATTACTAGCGGAAATAACTTTGCTTGATGAAGAATGAGAGGATTCATAAGCCTCGTATAACCCCCGCAGAGCATCCTTAACCTTAGAGAACTCAAACTCATATTCCATAATATTATGACCATATATCCTCATGTAACCCCAATTGACACATTGTAACTTATATCGCGGATCCAACACCACAGCAACAGCCATAAATGTACTAAATTCCGACTAATATTTCCCAAATTTCTCATACATCTTACTAGCCATTCTTTGCATAAAAAGATCCGAACTTTTCATTTCATTTTTTAACAACCTAACCTGCAAGACCCTATGAAAGTAGAGATTGGAAGTTGGATATTTGGTTCCGGAAAAGGCAAGTGTGACATCATGAAAAACTTTCAAAAACTTGCATATTTTCTCTACTCTACCCCATTCTTCTGTAGAAGGACAATGCACATAATTGGCATCAACTTTTTGAAAGTGAATTAAAGCTTTTTTAAAATACAAAGCACAATCAAGCATCATGTAAGTTGAATTCCATCTAGTAGGAACATCTTGTTGTAAACTTCTAGTAGATTGAATTTCAACATGTGATACACAATTTAAAAACCTTTGTTTCCTAGCTTGTGAACTCTTACAATACTTGGCACTCTCCCTAATCTTATACACAGCCTCATCAATCTCTTTTAAACCATCTTGAACAATTAAATTAAGAATGTGGGCACAACACCTTACATACCTAAATCCCCCCGCCGGGGGACTTCGCAGCCCAAATCCCCCACCACAAATCAACTCAAGTTCCCCTTTTAGATTTTCAGCAAAAACATCATTTGAAGAAGCATTATCTAATGTAATTGAAAAAATATTTTTCTGAATACCCCATTCCTTTAATAAACCATACACATGATCGCATAAATGAATTCCAGTGTGGGGAGGACTAATGTATGAAAAGTTCAGGATCTTTTTTTGCAAACACCAAGACTTATCAACATAATGAGCTGTTAATGAAATATAACCATCAGTGGTTATAGAAGTCCAACAATCAAAAGTCAATGCAATTCTACTACAAGTTGAACCCAAAACCGCTTTTAATTTCTCTTTCTCCCTTTTATACATCTTAAGCACATCAGATTTGATAGTATTTCGAGTGACAGGTTTGAAATCAGGATGCAAATAAGTGAAACATCTCCTAAAACCCTTATACTCCACAAATTGAAATGGCATATCATGCTCCATAATAACAAGAGACAATAATTCCCGAAAATGATCAGCATCAAAATCAACAAATCTACTTCCTAAACTAGAGGATGTTTTCTCTAATATCATTTGACCAACATCTCTAAAAGACCTTTGTTTACACTTTTTCAAATGACGATGAAGATTCCCGGTTCCATTCTTACTATCAGCATTAAAACATCCACCACACATTTTACATTTACAAATCAAATTACCATTTTCATCTAGCTCGTCTAAAAACTCAAAATGCGCCCAAACACCAGAAGAAAGTCGACGTTGACGTTTCTTACCAGTAAGAAGCACACGAGGTTTATCAGAAGAACTTTTCTGGTTTTTACCCTTTTCTTTGTCTTTCAGTGTAGAATCAATCTCCTCCTCATCCCCAGAAGAAAGCTGTTGAACATGAGTGTCCATAATTACTGCAAAAAATTATAACAAAATAAAATAATTAAAACAAGACATTGAAGGTTTCGTGGTAAACTTTACTTGCTCAGTAGTTGAATTCATAGAATGCTCCCTCATGAAAGACAGTAGGTAGAAACTAATATAATATGTCAATAAATACCAGAAAACTGGAAACATAGTTATATACGGAAACTTTATGTAAAAAACTAAAAACTAAAATAATATTTCAATAAATACAAGAAAACCATTATATAAGGTCCCAATATCGAATATCACATGCATGCCTAACATAGCAAGACTATACCTTTCATATGGAACTACATGCATGAGATTTTGAAGTTACTGTCATGTTAATTATTGAGCAAAATGTTACTTTTAAACATTATAATCATTGTCGTTTCATTTGCTTGTAAGCACATATAGTTTTTTACTTTTATAATTACGTGAGACAACACCAAAAGAAACTACTGCTTGAATAGTCTATACGGCTATACCTTCATACTAGTTATTTTGTCAGCCAGAGGCTGTCTTGACTCTTGACTTAGTGTCATTTGAGTCCACTTAACTACTTAAGGGATTAAAGAATCAGTTAAGTAATGATTGTATAAGTTAAGCTTGAGATTTTAGAAATTCGTAATGTTATCATCAGATAGATAACAATTCTATAACATATTAACATCAGATTCATAACCTCAATTCCTAAAGAGTGCATGCATTCAACGATAGTCCAACAAGTCAACAACGTTTGCTTTATAACATCATTAGATAACAATTCTATAACATATTAACGTCAGATCTAAAAAAATAGAGAACAAGAGACAAAAAAACCCAAAAAACCAAAAAAAATTAAAAATTACCTTTGAGAGATCGGCTGAGGCGTGAGAGAAAAACAGATCAAAGTGCACTGCCGACTGCCGAAGACCAAAGTGCCGACTGCCGACTGTCGGCTGCCGAGTGAGTAGTGACTTTAGGGTTTGTAAGTTGAGGAGTGAGGGTTTGTAAGCAGAATGCAGACTTGCAGAGTGAGTACTGAGTAGTGAGTGAATAGTGAGAAGTGAGTGACTGCGTAACTGCGTGAGTACTCTGAGTAGTGACTAACTTTAGGCTTAGGGTTTGTAACTTTTTTCCTTTTCAAAATTTTGGGCTTGGGCCGAGACAGTGGACACTAGGTAAAATCGTAATTTTTTTTAAAGAGCCTTTTAAAATCCACTTAATAATTAATATAATCAGGTTATAAGGTCAGGTTCGGGTTGACCCTACCTGATTTGGACCCGAAAATAATTTCGAGTTATGTGGGTCATTTTCGAGTTGAAATTTTCAACCTGAACCTAACCCATTTAATTTCGGGTCGGGTTCGTGTCAACCCATTTTAGTTTTCGTGTCAAAAATCTCAACCCTAACCCGTTATTATCGGGTCGAGTTCTGGTCGGGTTCGGGTCGGGTCAGTATTTGCCACCCCTAGTGGTCATACAGTAGGAAGAAGGGGAAAGAGGGAGGCAGTGCATAGGAGAGTGAAGGGATTGAGATAGGGTGAGACAGGAGAGAGTGAGGGAGAAGAAAAAGGGGAGGAGTGCAGCATATGGGAAACACGAGTGGCAGGTTAATACGAGAGATAAAAAAAAGGGAAAAGAAAGGAACGTGGAGGAGGAGGAGGGGGAAGAACGAAGAAAAGGGTAACGAGTAAAGAATGAAAAGGAAAACAATATATATGTATGGCTTTGATTCAAAGATATGAAAGTGGGGAAAGATAGCTAATATTGCAATTCAGCAAGGCACACTTTTTCTATTGAAAATTACTGGATAAAATAGTAAACATGAAGGTC
The DNA here is from genome assembly GCA_026401315.1 of Dysphania ambrosioides. Taxonomy (NCBI): domain Eukaryota; kingdom Viridiplantae; phylum Streptophyta; class Magnoliopsida; order Caryophyllales; family Amaranthaceae; genus Dysphania; species Dysphania ambrosioides. Next base: position 4,459,128 of record CM048669.1, on the reverse strand, counting down.
CAATGGGCACTCAAGAGGGGGGGGGGGGGGGGGGGGGGGGGGGGGGGTGAATTGAGTGTTAAGTAATCTTTAATAATTTTTGCTTCTTTTCGGATTATGTGTAAGGAACCAGTTGTGCTGGTTCCCTTATGCAGCGGAATAAAACAAAGCAATAAAGAACACCACAGATTTAACGAGGTTCAGCCAACTCTGGCCTACGTCCTCCTATCCTAAGTCCTTTATTAATCTACTCCAAAAATTAAAGACAAAGAACACTCTACTGTTTCCCTACTCCGGGAACCAGTAAACCCCACACTCTACTCCGAATGTGCTCTAAACTTATCCTCGTAAGTTCCTAGTGTGTCTGAACTCACAAACACTCACCAAGACTTCAACCCCTCTATCAAAGACTTAATACAAGATCAAGAACTCTCTAATGATCTAACTCTCAAAAGTCAAATAGAGAAAAACGTTAAAACACTATTATGCTCTTGTGTATCACTTAATAGTTGAATTAGTGTTTTTAGCTCTCAAAGATAGAACTCTATCAAAAATGCGTGAGAGCCATCAAGATGATTATTCAGAGTAAGATGTATTTATAGGTTAGTTGGCTAAACCCTAAAATCATGCATAAAAGATATATGCGATTTTATGATAAGTATTTATCCTAATTTATTTGATCACAAGATAAGATCAATTTAGGATAAGATACTTCCTAGTTTTTAGCTAACCAAAAATATCATCTTATCTTTAGCTGCTTGGATATATTTTAAATCAATATTTTTCGGAAAATATCCTCTTTGTAAAATCTTTGTAAAAACAGCAGCTTAAATAATCTGTTCAGTTAACCTGTTTACCTGACCTGGTTCCCTGAACTGAATATGTTATGAAATTTGTTCCAAACCTTATACCAAATTTCATAACGATATTTAATATACTAAAAGCACTTTATATACTCAATTATATAAGTTATACTATGGAGCATTTACACGAAGTTCCTAAATAACTCTTTGAGTGTAGTCTTCCTTCATGCATTCGTTAAGTCTTGAAAGCTTCCATGAATGAACTCAATTATTGACCAAAGGACCTTCCTTTAAGTTGATCGAAAATCCTTTCAAGCTTCCAATCTTAGAAATCAACTTAGATACTGCACATTTAACACAGTTAATGTACAATACTAAATAAGTAACTGCCTTTCATAAAAGCAGTTTGAGAGAACAGTTTATACTGGTTCCCTACCAGTGCATAGCTCATTTATCATCTAACTGTTTCCTGTATAAAGATAAGTTAGTTCAACAAATATCTCATATAAGTAATAACTTATCTAGGGAAACAGTGTTCTATTTTAGCTGGTTCCCCCAACTGTATTGAACACTTTCAAAGACCTGTTTCCCTTAGCTGTTTGTCATCATTCAAAACTATCAATCAAAACCTAAGGGACTCAACAAATTCCCCCTTTTTGATGATGACAAACATTTGAAGTTTCTGCACCTGTGAACATACTCAAAAGAAGGTAGTCAAAAACTTCAAGAACTCAAGACTCAATGGAACAAGTCAGTTAAGCCAACTGGTTCCCTAAACAGAAACAAAAAAAATAAATTAAAGTCAAAGTAAAAGAAAAAAGACTAAAAAACGACTCAATCTAAACTAGTAAAGACTCTAGGCTTCAACTTCAACTATTTTCCCCCTTTTGGCATCATTAAAAAGATATGCAAAAGTAGCATCTTATGCATAAAGTAACGTACTAAACCATCTAATGGCAACAACCATTATACAAATAAAGTGCTGCAAAAGAAGGTCAGAATAGTCAAAATTAAGCCATGCCATCAATAAAGATCATAGTTTAATACAAACCAACAAAAGTGAACGATAGAGACCAAATCCATATCAAAACAAGTTCATGGATTGGGAGGAATAAAAACAGTCCAACAAAATCAGTTATTCAGAATCTAATATAATAAAGGTAGGCTAAATGAAAAAGAGAACAGATTCAATCATCATCATCATTTTCATCATCTCCTTCCTCTTCTTCAGTGTCAGCCTCCTCAGCTGTTTCTTCCTGGTTCTCCTCCTCTTCATTGTCATCTTCCTGCTGGTCTACTTGCTGGTCCTCCTCAACTTGTTCCTTCTCAATTCCAGAACTACTAGCAACCTATTTCTCTAACTTGCTCATCCTCATAAAGCGAAGTAGATAGACCTTCCACTAAGGTCACTAATTTGCTAAGCTGATCCCCTACAACACTCATCTTCTCTTCCTGACTCTCTAGCCTCATAAGAATAACCTTCTGACCTGCTGGTTCCTCTGCCTTTTGTTTCTTCTTGGCAGGCTTAGGAGTCTCTACTGGTTCCTCCTCCCTAAACTTCAACACCCCAGCACTTATGATCAACCCCTTTTGTTTCAGAATACCTTTGGTAAACACTATTACAGGAGCAGTTGATCCACTAAGAGAAACATTATTCTCTTTAAGAAGCTTAGTTATGTAAGAACCATAAGGAAGAGAGTGGTGGGATAAATTATAGCAATTCATCATATGGTTTATCATTAGGGAAGGAAGATTTATCTTAATCTTTTTCATCAGCAAATATATAAGCACCATTTCCATGATGCGCACAAAACCCCTACCTTGTGCTCGAGGGATAATCATCTTGTTACACAAAGAGTGAAGGACCAGCATCACTGGTTCCTTCAAGCTACCAGTTTTAAACGTTCCAGCTTTCTTTGGAACTTTCCCTCCAAACACAAAGTCATGCACTTCATCTGGACTGACCCCTATAAGTGTGGGCCATCCATCTCCAGAATACTCATCAAAACCATCTCTGGGTATATTCAACAACCCAGCCAAACTTGCAACAGACATATTCACTTCAACATCATTCACAACTGAACTTAACGACCTATCCAACATTTGTTTCAAATTTACATAAAACTTTCTAACACCATCAATATTAGCATCACAGACATCAAACAAAGGCATCCAACCCTGATATTCTAACAACTCTTTCACATCACTTAAGGCAACTTCATCAAAATAGCCAACTTCTATTTTACACCCAGATAACACAACCCTAGAACCTAAATCAGTCATACCAACAGATGGAGATTCTACTGACATACCTCTTGTAGACTTCCGTGTTGTTCTCTTTCGTTTGGAACCAGCAGAGTCCATCGACTATTCCTCTACTACTACTTCGCCAATCTTTTTCAGGAAAGACCTAGTCACTCTGCTGCGAACCAAGGGTTCTGTAGTCCCCTTTTTCTGCCCAATAATCTGTAGATCCTCTTCTTCACTTCTAACTTCCTCCTCTTCCCTTTCTCTAACAGTATTGAAGAATTCTTCAGCGCTTTTGGGCTAGTCCCCCTAAGATGAGGCAGGTTCTTTGATGATGGAATCATCAGCCTCAGGGGTTTTGGGTAAAGGTGCATTTTTGGGAGGTGGAGGTAAGGGAGATTTAGAAGATGGAGACGGAGTTGGTGATGGGTTCTTTGTGGTGGTAGGAGGTGAGTTGCTCGATGAAGTCGGAGCAGGGTTAGTTTCAGTGATGGAGGTCTCCTTCAATTGAGTGGACTCACTTGCTTGAGTCTTCTCCTTCCTTTTCTTAGCTGGAGCCTTGGCTGATTTCCTTCCCATTGTAGAAAACAAGCTTCACAACTTAGTAGGAATTTGAGGGAGATGAAAACGGAGTGAACAGTGATTAGGGTACCACTTTTGAACGAGAGAGAGGATGAATTGAATGATGATGTGATGTGAAGCTGTATCAATGTGTTGATGTGTATTTATATCAATTGCACAGACATAGGAATTCCAAGAATTAGCCGGTTGAGAATCAAAATAAACAGAAAAGATAATTTCAAAAATTGAAAATTTAAAAATTGTAGTTATCTTTTTACAAGAAAATCAACCAACTATAAATTAGGCAATTAAATATATTTGCCTCTTTGTAGGATAGGAATAACTGAAATAAGATAATTCTTTCTAAAAAGAAATTATCTTATAGTAATCTTCCAAAAATAAGATATTTTCGGATGACATATCAGAGCTGAACTGCTGTTTCCTCTTACTGGTACCTGTACTGAACCAGTCATTCTATTTTCAGCATGTTTCAAAATAACTTCTCCTATTTCTATGCAACAATAATCCACTTAGGTTATTTACACAATATTTGTAAGTAAGCAACATAGTTATATACATAATCAATACAAAAGCATACTTATTCTAACCAATCATTGAAGGAAATAATTGAAGCCAACGCCTAAAATCTAACTAGACCTAAAAGGACTCTTAACCTACAAAAAGACTCTCTACATAAAGGCTTTGTGAAGATATCAGTTATTTGATCTTCACTTTTACAAAACAACATCTCCACCAATCCTTTTTCCACATTGTCTCTTAGAAAATGGTGTCTTATCTCAATGTGTTTGGTCTTGGAGTGTTGTACGGGGTTCTTTGAAATATTGATTGCACTAGTGTTATCACAAAAGATAGGAACACTTTTATAAATAACACCAAAATCTTTCAGCTCGTTCCTTATCCACAGTAGCTGGGAACAGCATAAAGCTGCAGCTATATATTCTGACTCTGGTGTGGATAGGGCCACTGAATTTTGCTTTTTAGAACCCCATGATATAAGACAAGAGCCAAGGAAGTGTGCCATACCTGATGTGCTCTTTCTATCAACTAGGAAACCAGCATAATCTGCATCTGTATATCCAATGAGATCGATGGTACTGCCTTTGGGGTACCACAAAAACAGATCTGCTGTTCCCACAAGATACCTAAGTATCCTTCTAACAGCCTTCAAGTGAGATTCCTTTGGATTGCTTTGAAACCTAGCACACAAACCAACAGAAAACACAATGTCAGGTCTACTAGCTGTTAGGTAAAGTAGAGAACCAATCATTCCTCTATAAAGCGTAGCTTCAACATTTTTTTCTTTAAGATCAGCATCCAACTTTGTGGATGTGGGAACAGGTGTATCATAAGCTTTGCTGTTCTCCGTGCCAAACTTTTTCAGCTGCTCTTTTAAGTACTTTTGTTGATGGATCATTATACCATCATTTGTTTGCTTAATCTGCAGCCCTAGGAAGAACCCTAGTTCTCCCATCATACTCATTTCAAATTCACTCTGCATAAGATTTGCAAATTCATCACACAAAGTTTGATTAGTAGCACCAAATAAAATATCATCAACATAAATTTGTACTACAATCAAGTGTTTCCCCCTGGTTCTTATGAACAAGGTCTTGTCTACTGTTCCCCTCTTGTAATCATTAGCCATCAAGAAATTAGACAGTCTTTCATACCAAGCCCTTGGAGCTTGTTTCAAGCCATATAATGCTTTATCCAACTTATATACATGCTGGGGAAACAGTGTATCTTCAAAACCAGGTGGCTGCTCCACATATACTTCTTCCTTCAAATAGCCATTAAGGAAGGCAGTCTTCACATCCATCTGAAACAGTTTAAAATTCATGTGAGCAGCATAAGCAATTAAAATCCTAATAGCCTCTAGCCTAGCTACTGGTGCAAACGTCTCATCATAGTCAATTCCCTCTTGTTGATTGTACCCTTGCACCACTAGCCTTGCTTTGTTTCTGACTATAGTACCGAGGTCATCTAACTTGTTTCTAAAGACCCATCTAGTACCAATGACTGATCTTTCCTTTGGACGGGGAACCAGGTGCCAAACCCGGTTCCTCTGAAACTGATTTAACTCATCTTGTATAGCTAGTACCCAATCAGGATCAGTCAATGCCATTTTATAGTCAGTAGGCTCTACATTAGACAGGAAAGAATAAAAAGCGCAAAAGTTTTGAAAGACACTTCTTCTCGTTTGAATCCCCTTATTTATATCACTAATTATTTGATTAGTGGGATGAGAAGATTGATATCTAAAACTTTTGAAATTAATACTGTTTTGTGCTTCCTCATTAAGTTGGGAACTAGCATGTTCATGAATCTCTTCTTCTTCTGAAGAACCGGGAGGATTCACATTCATGTTGTTTCCTCTATCATTACTTACCTCAGGTTCAGGGGTGGTACCTTCTTCTGTTCCCCCTGAACTCATTACCTGTCTATTATATGAGGAACCATCAGGACTTGTTTCCCCTTCAGAATCCTCATTATCTCCATTTTCTTCTCTAGGCACTTCATCATTATCATCTGGTGGAGTATTTGGTAGGCCTAGCTCTGCTTGCACTTCATCTGTGGGACCAGTATACTGGTTCCCCGTGAAATCCATCAATCCAATCACTTCATCAGATTGTACCTGCGCAATCTCAGAAGACATGTTAAATTCATCAAAAATGACATGGACACTCTCCTCAACACAGAGAGTCCTTTTATTGAAGACTCTATATGCTTTGCTGTGAGAAGAGTATCCAAGAAAGATTCCCTCATCACTTCTAGGATCAAATTTATCAAGCTGGTCCTTCCCATTATTATGCACATAACATTTACATCCAAAGACACGAAAGTATGTGATATTGGGCTTTCGACCTTTAAGAAGTTCATAGGGAGTCTTATTTAACTTTGGTCTAATGAGACCTCTATTCAATATATAGCAAGGAGTGTCAACAGCTTCACCCCAAAAACTCTTTGGGAGACCACTCTCAATGAGCATCGTCCTCGCCATCTCCTCAAGAGTTCTGTTCTTCCTTTCTACAACACCATTTTGTTGAGGTGTTCTAGGGGCTGAGAAGTTGTGATTAACTCCATGTTCCCTACAATAATCAATAAAGTTAGCATTATCAAATTCAGTACCATGGTCTGATCTTATCGAGACCAGCTTATGGGTGAGCTGGTTCTCCACTTGTTTCACCAATGTTATCCATTCTTCAAACATTTCATCCTTTGTGTGTAAAATCATTACCCAAGTGTACCTGGAATAATCATCAACCATAACACAGACATATCTATGACCTCTTCGACTTTGTACTCTCATGGGACCACACAAGTCAATGTGTACAAGTTCGAAGGGTCTGCTGGTACTCAAAACAGTTTTAGGCTTAAAAGAGATTTTGACCTGTTTTCCCCTTACACATTCAAAACAAACTTTATCAGCTTCGTACTTAATGTTAGGAAGACCTACCACTAAGTCACGTGCTTTAAGTTTGTTTAGAAGTGTTAGGCTAGCATGTCCAAACCTCTTATGCCAAATCCATTGATTATTTTCAGAAACAGCTCTCAAACAGATGGACTTGTCTTGAGGGATTTTATCTAAGAAGGTGATGTAGACATCATGCTTCCTGGTTCCCTCACATATAAGTTCTCCTGTTTATGAGTTAACTATGTAACATAGGTTGGCTTGAAACTCAACTCTATTACCTTTGTCACATAATTGAGAAATACTCAAGAGATTATGTTGCAAGCCTTCAACATAATAAACATCATCTATTGCGTTAGAAAGTGTCTTACCAACCTTACCTAAACCAGTGATGGTTCCCTTGCTGTTATCCCCAAAGGTGACACTTCCTCCATCAAAGGCTACTAGTGAAAGGAATTGATCTTTATCCCCGGACATGTGTCTTGAGCAACCACTGTCCAAATACCAATAGGTGTCTCCCTTCACTCTAGCCTGCAAGAGTAAATCAAACATTAGTTTTAGGAACCCAAACACACTTGGGTCCCTTTTCAACAACATTAACATCTTGTTGATCCTTTCTTCTCCACACATATATTACACTCTTGCTATTCTTATTAGCACTAATTTTCTTAGCTGGACATTCATGTATCTTATGTCCATTCTTACCACAATGAAAACACACGTGCATCTCTTTAGTCATGACATACTTACCTCGCTGATATTCTGTGATCCAGGTGGTTTCTCTGGGAGACCAGTTAGACCTGCTTCTCTGTCTAGTATAACCAAGACCAAATTTTCCTTTGTTTCCTCCTGATGAAGTCAGATGGTTCAAAGTTCTTTGTGCATTCAGTAGCTTATCCGCATGTCTATGACTGTCATGCAATTCCCTTTCTTTTGTTTCAAGTGTCTTAACTAACAACTCGTTTTTCTCTTTCAAAAACTCAAAGTTACTTTTTAAAGTTGCAAGTTGTAAGTTAAGATCTAAAACCGTAGGGTCATTAGACATGTCAATAACTACTGATTGCTTTTCACTTTTTAGTTGATTAAATTCAGCATGTAACTTACAGATAGTACTTTTATATTCATTAATCATACTGCTGACTTCAACGCTGGTTCCAGTAGGAGAACCAGGGGACTAAACAGCTTTAAGTGAAGCAATTTCTTTGTGAGAATTTTCTAAGTTGAAAGCCAATGTTTCAAAGGCCTTCAACAGAGAAGTTCTATTGCAAGAATTTGCTTTACGTATGACTGTTGAAAAATCAAGGACTTCACTAGTAGTTGATAAGTCTCTGGGGAACCAGGAGATCAGATCTTCTTCACCATCACTCGGATAGTCAAGTTCAGAAGATCTTGCCCTTTCTAGTTCTACCTTGCACTTGTCCAATTCAACTTCTAGTTCAGCAACTTGATTTTTCAAGTTATGGCAAACCATCTCTAGGTGATCACAACTAGCAATAGCAATTTCACATTCATTGCGTTTTTCTTTTAATTCTCTTTTGCCAGTTATATAAGTTTCACCTAATTTATAGCATTCATCTAATAAAGAATCTATACAAGCAAGCATATTTTCTCTATCATATTCATGCATGTCTATTCTAATTTGTTCAAGGTTTACCTTATGTCTTTGTAGTACATCCTTCTTAGCCATCAAGCATTTCTTGAATGTACTGGTTCCCCCTCTGGTTCCCTGACCAGTGCTGTTCTCCTTAATGTTTGTGAAAGTAGTTAAGCAAACATCAGAACTAGGTGTATCTTCTTCTTCATCAGATCCTGAGTCAGATTCTCCCCACATAGATGCTATCATGGCATTCTTGAAAGCCCTCTTATCTCCAGATTGAGATTGCTTGTCCTTCCATTTTGGACAATCATGAATGATGTGTCCTTTCTCACCACACTTGAAGCAACCTGAAGATGAAGATGAGTTAGATTTTTTAGTATTTTTGAAATTCCTACCTTTGAAATTCCTCTTTTGATCACGAAGAGATCTTTCAAATCTTTTTGCAATCAAGCTGATCTCATCTTCTTCTTCTTCTACTGTTCCCTTCAGTGCCATGCCTCTGGCTGGTTCCTTCTCAGACTTAGAGTCAATCAGCATCTCATGAGTCATAAGGGAACCAATCAGCTGTTCCAAAGACAAGGTAGACAGATCCTTTGCTTCATATACTGCTGTTACCTTAGCTGTCCATGTATCTGTTAAACTACGCAAAATTTTTCTCACAAGATCCTCATCAGAAAATTTTTTACCAAGTGATCTAAGATCATTAACAATAGTCATAAACCTACGAAAGCAATCATTGATTTTTTCATTTTTATTCATGGCAAACAATTCGTATTTAGACATGATTAAATCAATTTTAGACCGTTTTACCTCACTGGTTCCCTCAAACGCAAGTTCAAGGGTGTCCCATATCTCCTTAGCACTACTGCAACCAGAGATACGATTTGTTTCGGTCTCACCTATTGCTTGTTGTAGAATTGACATTGCCTTAGCATTTTTCTCCAGCAACTTGTAATCAACAGTGACCAATTCGCTATCCTTCTTGGGAACCTGTTTCCCATCAGCTTCTGTCTTTAGAATGATATTAGGACCATTTTTAACTACGAGCCAGCATTCATAATCAATCACCAGGCATAATTATTTCCATTAAACTTTGGTGTCTTGTTGTCATAACCGATTGCACTTAATTCTTGAGTACTCATTCTTAACTCCTCTAGATGTTACTCTTTCGAGAAGCTTAGGCTCTGATACCAATTGAACGTTCAATGGGCACTCAAGAGGGGGGGGGGTGAATTGAGTGTTAAGTAATCTTTAATAATTTTTGCTTCTTTTCGGATTATGTGTAAGGAACCAGTTGTGCTGGTTCCCTTATGCAGCGGAATAAAACAAAGCAATAAAGAACACCACAGATTTAACGAGGTTCAGCCAACTCTGGCCTACGTCCTCCTATCCTAAGTCATTTATTAATCTACTCCGAAAATTAAAGACAAAGAACACTCTACTGTTTCCCTACTCCGGGAACCAGTAAACCCCACACTCTACTCCGAATGTGCTCTAAACTTATCCTCGTAAGTTCCTAGTGTGTCTGAACTCACAAACACTCACCAAGTCTTCAACCCCTCTGTCAAAGACTTAATACAAGATCAAGAACTCTCTAATGATCTAACTCTCAAAAGTCAAATAGAGAAAAACGTTAAAACACTATTATGCTCTTGTGTATCACTTAATAATTGAATTAGTGCTTTTAGCTCTCAAAGATAGAGCTCTATTAAAAATGCGTGAGAGCCATCAAGATGATTATTCAGAGTAAGATGTATTTATAGGTTAGTTGGCTAAACCCTAAAATCATGCATATAAGATATATGCGATTTTATGATAAGTATTTATCCTAATTTATTTGATCACAAGATAAGATCAATTTAGGATAAGATACTTCCTAGTTTTTAGCTAACCAAAAATATCATCTTATCTTTAGCTGCTTGGATATATTTTAAATCAATATTTTTCGGAAAATATCCTCTTTGTAAAATCTTTGTAAAAACAGCAGCTTAAATAATCTGTTCAGTTAACCTGTTTACCTGACCTGGTTCCCTGAACTGAATATGTTATGAAATTTGTTCCAAACCTTGTACCAAATTTCATAACGATATTTAATATACTAAAAGCACTTTATATACTCAATTATATAAGTTATACTACGGAGCATTTACATGAAGTTCCTAAATAACTCTTTGAGTGTAGTCTTCCTTCATGCATTCGTTAAGTCTTGAAAGCTTCCATGAATGAACTCAATTATTGACCAAAGGACCTTCCTTTAAGTTGATCGAAAATCCTTTCAAGCTTCCAATCTTAGAAATCAACTTAGATACTGCACATTTAACACAGTTAATGTACAATACTAAATAAGTAACTGCCTTTCATAAAAGCAGTTTGAGAGAACAGTTTATACTGGTTCCCTACCAGTGCATAGCTCATTTATCATCTAACTGTTTCCTGTATAAAGATAAGTTAGTTCAACAAATATCTCATATAAGTAATAACTTATCTAGGGAAACAGTGTTCTATTTTAACTGGTTCCCCCAACTATATTGAACACTTTCAAAGACCTGTTTCCCTTAGCTGTTTGTCATCATTCAAAACTATCAATCAAAACCTAAGGGACTCAACAAATTCCCCCTTTTTGATGATGACAAACATTTGAAGTTTCTGCACCTGTGAACATACTCAAAAGAAGGTAGTCAAAAACTTCAAGAACTCAAGACTCAATGGAACAAGTCAGTTAAGCCAACTGGTTCCCTAAACAGAAACAAAAAAAATAAAATAAAGTCAAAGTAAAAGAAAAAAGACTCAAAACGACCCAATCTAAACTAGTAAAGACTCTAGGCTTCAACTTCAACTATTTTCCCCCTTTTGGCATCATTAAAAAGATATGCAAAAGTAGCATCTTATGCATAAAGTAACGTACTAAACCATCCAATGGCATCAACCATTATACAAATAAAGTGCTGCAAAAGAAGGTCAGAATAGTCAAAATTAAGCCATGCCATCAATAAAGATCATAGTTTAATACAAACCAACAAAAGTGAATGATAGAGACCAAATCCATATCAAAACAAGTTCATGGATTGGGAGGAATAAAAACAGTCCAACAAAATCAGTTATTCAGAATATAATATAATAAAGGTAGGCTAAATGAAAAAGAGAACAGATTCAATCATCATCATCATTTTCATCATCTCCTTCCTCTTCTCTCCTCAGCTGTTTCTTCCTGGTTCTCCTCCTCTTCATTGTCATCTTCCTGCTGGTCTACTTGTTGGTCCTCCTCAACTTGTTCCTTCTCAATTCCTGAACTACCAGCAACCTGTTTCTCTAACTTGCTCATGCTCATAATAAGCGAAGTAGATAGACCTTCCACTAAGGTCACTAACTTGCTAAGCTGATCCCCTACAGCACTCATCTTCTCTTCCTGACTCTCCAGCCTCTTAAGAATAACCTTCTGACCTGCTGGTTCCTCTGCCTTCTGTTTCTTCTTGGCAGGCTTAGGAGTCTCTACTGGTTCCTCCTCCCTAAACTTCAACACCCCAGCACTTATGATCAACCCCTTTTGTTTCAGAATACCTTTGGTAAACACTATTACAGGAGCAGTTGATCCACTAAGAGAAACATTATTCTCTTTAAGAAGCTTAGTTATGTAAGAACCATAAGGAAGAGAGTGGTGGGATGAATTATAGCAATTCATCATATGGTTTATCATTAGGGAAGGAAGATTTATCTTAATCTTTTTCATCAGCAAATATATAAGCACCATTTCCATGATGCACACAAAACCCCTACCTTGTGCTCGAGGGATAATCATCTTGTTACACAAAGAGTGAAGGACCAGCATCACTGGTTCCTTCAAGCTACTAGTTTTAAACGTTCCAGCTTTCTTTGGAACTTTCCCTCCAAACACAAAGTCATGCACTTCATCTGGACTGACCCCTATAAGTGTGGGCCACCCATCTCCAGAATACTCATCAAAACCATCTCTGGGTATATTCAACATCCCAGCCAAACTTGCAACAGACACATTCACTTCAACATCATTCACAACTGAACTTATCGACCTATCCAACATTTGTTTCAAATTTACATAAAACTTTCTAACACCATCAATATTAGCATCACAGACATCAAACAAAGGCATCCAATTCTGATATTCTAATAACTCTTTCACATCACTTAAGGCAACTTCATCAAAATAGCCAACTTCTATTTTACACCCAGATAACACAACCCTAGAACCTAAATCAGTCATACCAACAGATGGAGATTCTACTGACATACCTCTTGTAGACTTCCGTGCTGTTCTCTTTCGTTTGGAACCAGCAGAGTCCATCGACTATTCCTCTACTACTACTTCGCCAATCTTTTTCAGGAAAGACCTAGTCACTCTGCTGCGAACCAAGGGTTCTGTAGTCCCCTTTTTCTGCCCAATAATCTGTAGATCCTCTTCTTCACTTCTAACTTCCTCCTCTTCCCTTTCTCCAATAGTATTGAAGAATTCTTCAGCGCTTTTGGGCTGGTCCCCCCTGAGATGAGGCAGGTTCTTTGATGATGGAATCATCAGCCTTAGGGGTTTTGGGTAAAGGTGCATTTTTGGGAGGTGGAGGTAAGGGAGATTTAGAAGATGGAGAGCAGAGTTGGTGATTTAAAAGGTTTTGCTTTCCTTTTGGGTCTTCAAATAGGTTCGACTTACCTATTTTGGACTTTGGGTCTTGTTTATAAAGATAAAGAAAGAGACTACTTTTCTATTTTAGGAGTTATATTTCCCTATTCGCATTTGACCCAGAGTCATGCCAGGAAAGTAGCATTGTTCTTCATCATGGTGTGAACTATTGGACGTAGAATGAAGGGTTATTTCTTTGATTCGAGCACGGCCACTTCCGTGCTTAGGCCCATACTTCATCATCATTTTCATCATGCATGATGTTAATGAGAGATTTGTTAGCTACTTATACCTAGAAAGTCAAGGCGTTGATTAAGATTCTAGTGCCTTTTGAAAGTGAGCTTCACCTTTTAAGGTAATGATGACGGTACAACTCCATATCATGAATCTATAGACACCTTAGAAGAAGATTAAAGCTAGCTTCAAAGTTTAGGATCTGAAAAATCACCTTTTCTTGATCAGTCCCGAGATCAAGGATAAGCAAATTGTTCCGAGTGATTGACGGTGAGTGCTATCATATGCTCAAACCCCTTGAACCAAAGGAGTGAAATTCTTCTCCTTAAAACCCTACGTTTGGGCTGTGCAAAGTAGGCACACGTTGATTGCAGAAATGTTATCGACAAGGATCATTGAAATGTTCGAAGGGCAAATTCTTGTCTGAGAATGAGAGCATTGTTATGACAAGCAATAATGGTGAGGTATAGAGCCTTGTTATGAGGACAAATCCTTGTCTAAGAATGATATTTGCAATTGTGACTTTTCCTTTTCGATGGTAAGGAGGTTAACCAAGGTATCAAGCAAAGTTCCAGATGGAACGTTGATTTTTTTTCGGAGAGCGTTGTGGTGTTCAAAAGAGGTGGTGATAAGTTCCTAGATCTTGACCTCGGTCTGGGTCTATTTTAGTTGCTTAAAGAGAGAACTTTCCCCTTGAACTAGTTGTGCTACAGTAAAAATTTCCTCGAAAATTGGATTTGGATCCTTCTAGATCTAGTCGTGGCATTGGCATTAGTAGTTTTCTTTACGTACCAATAGGGATCAACACTTTCTGAATCTTCATCATAACTTCCCCAAACTCTATTGATAGAGTCTTACGACAATAAGATTGTCACATTCGGCGATGGGGTACCTACCAAGGTGATCAAAGAGGATGGGTCAAAAGTGAGGTCATCGTCATAGATAAACAAAATTACAAGTGGATATGTTTGGTTATTAGGCTTAGCCCTTAGAGGGATAGGAAACCTTTTGTCATCAATCATGTCTTGGAGTAGGAGCTTGAAACGAATACATTCTTCAATAATCAGTTAGAGGATTCTTTGTTGGGGTTGTTGTTACTAAAGTTACCTTGGGACCTTGGAACCTCAAGAGTATTTACTTCATTTAAAGGTTTGTACAAGGTACTTCCTTTTAGTGTTTTGGGCTCGGTTCGTGTTTTGGGCTTTTGAGATTTTGGTTTTAAGGGCGTATTGCATTTTCGCACACTCAATCTTAAGTTAAGTTAGGTCCTGCAAGGGTTGGTTCGTCATAGAACCACTATATGGGAATACACAATTTTGTGTCTACAAAGTCATTATTGAGTAGCGTTAATTAGTTATTTTCTTTCTTGGGTTTAGTTCAGATTCAGGTCGGGTCTTACTCGGTTCGGGTCAATCCGAGTCGGTTCCTAGATGGGTTACAATAGTTTATTTCGATTTTATGTAGATTTTGGGTTAGATCATGTTCAGTTATTGTTAATCTAAATAAGTTTTTGGGCGGGTTTTAGTGGGTTATTTTTTGTTCAAATAGATTTCGGGTTCGAGTCACAGTCAATTCTGGTCTTTTCTTGCAATTCCGATTCCTTTGACCATACAAGTTAAGCACATTCACTAAACTTGAAAAATATCTCTTTGGCATTATCTATTTAAAGTGACAGTGGTATCAGTGACCAATCAATAAAAATGAGGTAGTCAATTATTACATATTATTTATATTGATAACTTAACATTATGTTGGTCACAAAAGGTCATATTAAGAAAGAAAAAATAGTTGGTATTGGCTGTGACATGTCACACCATTTTATTGGTATAACAAACCTGATTAAACACGTTGACAAAAAGGCATTAGTTTCCGTGAGCATTAAATAGTACTTCACATTATTACATTCTACATTTCATTCACTCTTTCATTCCCTCTTTCATTCTCTCTTTTTTCGCAACATTTTAACCAAAATTATGGAATCTTACAAAACAACGAATTCGAATACATTGCTGAAGAATTCTAAAAAACTATGAGTTCGATGGAAATGCAACTGAAAATATATGATGTTTCTAAATCAAATAAAGAAGATTTAAAAACCTCAAGATGAGAAGGTAACTATCATATTGTTATACAATCTAAATGTCTTTCACTTGGTAATCTTTAATTTTTAATTTACATATATGATATAATAACTATTACGAATGTGATATTAGAATTTGGTAATTGTTTATTGATAATGATAAATTTAATACAAGAGATAATAAATTGGTAGTTGTATTTAATTGTATATTGGTAATAATAAATTCAATACCTGAGATAATAAATTCAATTCATGAGACCTTTATCTGTATATCTGAGATAATAAATGTATTGCCTATTTCAGTTATACAAATAAAATGTCTCAAGTATAGGTATAGATATAAAAGATCTCAGGAAGTAAATCTTAGACTTTTATTTGTGTAACTGAGATAATAAATACAATATATGAGATCTTTTATTTGTATACCTGAGACCTTTATTTCTTTAACTGAGATAATAAATTAAATATCTAAGACGTTTGATTCATTCAATAACTTAGATAAATACCTATATACGATTAGAACTTAAATTGAAATAAAAAAATATAATACTGAAATCTTTATTTGTATATCTGAGACCTTTTTTTTCTATAACAAATATAATAATTTTAATATATATCTGAGACATTTGATTCTATAACTTAGACAATAAATTTAATACCTGAGATAATAAATCGGTAATCCTACTTAATTGTATATTGGTAATAATAAATCTAATTCTTGAGACCTTTATTTATATATCTGATATAATGAATGCATTTCCTATTTCAGTTATTGAAATAAAAGGTCCCAGGTATATGTATAGATATAAACATCTCAGGAAGTAAATCTAAGACCTTTATTTGTATAAGTGAGATAATATATACAATACCTAAGATCTTTATTTGTATATCTGAAACCTTTATTTCTATAATTAAGATAATAAATTAAATATCTGAGACGTTTGTTTCTATAACTTAGTTAATAATTTATATACGATCTAAATATAAATTGAAATAAAAAAAATACAATATCTGAGATCTTTTTTGGTATAACTAAGACCTTTATTTCTATAACTGAGATTATAATTTGTATACGATCAGAACATAAATTGAAATAATAAATACAATACCTAAGATCTTTTTTTGTATATATGAGACCTTAATTTCTATAACTTAGATAATAAATACAATATCTTAGACATTTGATTCTATAACTGAGATAATAAATTGTATATAATTAAAACATAATATCTATAAACTGAAATGATAACCTTTATACCTCTTAGAGAAATGAATATATACGATAGATTAATTTCTATATCTTATATCCTAATTACTACAACTGAGATAATAATTTTATTCATTATATTCTATAACCAAGATATACCTGAGGTTTATATGTGTATATTTGTGTTTCATATTAACTGAGATAATAAATTTATTCAAAGATTAAAAATTAAATACTATAACTGATATATTAATTTCTAAAATTGAGACATCATTTCTTATGCAGGATTCAATATAGAAGATTACTATAAATTTGATAATATTGAAAATATTGGTGGATGTCTTTTGAATAAAACAGTGGCTAATTATGATGAAGCATTTTTGTTGTACAAGTCTCATTTAAGATTTTTAGGATTTAGTGTTAGAAAATCCACAACTCGGAAAGTTAATGGGAAATTAGTAGAGTGCTACTTTCGATGCTTAAAAAAAGGATTTTATAAAGGAAAACAGAAAAAGAATGAAACTAATGATGATATTGATATACCTTTATTGGATATTGATACCAATTTTGATTTAAAAAAGAGAAAAATAAGAGTTTTAAATGATACTCGGATATGATGTAAAGCTTATATCATATTTAAGAGCTCTAAGGAAGGAGAATTTATTATTTTTGATTATAATAAAACTCATAATCATGAATTTTTGGATAGAGAAGTATGTCATCATCTAAAGTCTGAAAGATATATCAGAGAAAAGATTGGAGAAGTTATTAAGAAAATGGTTGAGAGTGGTATCAAACCTATAGATTCATATAATTATCTTTGTAATGAAGTTGGTGGAGAAGAAAATATTGGACATACTAAAAGAAATCATTTAAATTACATTACAAGATACAAAATACAAACAGTAAAAGGAGGAGATAATCAAGTCTGGTTAGATACTTTGCAACAAAAAGTAGAAGCAAATCCTAATTTCTTTTATAGATTGAAGTTTAGATATTTAAATGATATAGTAGTATATTTTTTTGGAGAGATTCAATGATGTTAGAAGATTTTAAATGTTTTGGAGATGTTTTGATATTTGATACAACTTATAATAAGAACAGATACAACCTGATTTGTGCTCCGTTTGTTGGCATAAACAACCACTAGAGAACAATAATGTTTGAATTTAGTTTTATTAAAAATGAGAAAACTGACACATTTGAATGGTTATTAGACACATTCAAGAAGTCTATGTGTGGTCTAGTCCCACTATCTATCTTTATCGATCAAGATCTTGCTATGTGCAATGCAATAAAAAGGTAAAACTCTAAAACTTTATACCTTTTATTATATATATAAAATAATTATTTTAATAATTACTTTTTATAGGTCTTCCTAACATCAAGACATCGGTTATGCTTATAGCATCTGCAAAAGAATTTTGTATCACATTTTGGTAACTTTAAGAGTGATGATGATTTCAAAGCAATGTTTGATAAATGTCTAATGAGATGTGATAATGAAGAAGAATTCAATGATTTGTGGGTTAAAATGATAGAGAAATATGATTTGAGTGGCATTGAGTGGTTTATCAGGCTACATAACTTGCGTCAAATATGATGTACAACATTGAATAAAGATATGTTCTCTACTGAAATATTATCATCTCAAAGGTTAGAAGTAACAAATCAGGCAATCACTTTTAAAGTTAATAGAAGTAACAGTCTTTTTGAGTTTTTTCACATATTTGAAGATACTGTAAAAATATGGTGATCTACTAAGAAATCTAAGAACTTCAGGTGCACAACTGGAAAACCAAAAACTTCACTTTTAAACGATAAGTTATTGAAACATGCAGCAGAAATACATACATTAAAGATCTATAATGACTTCTTATATGAGTTTAATTTGAGTATGAGCACATATGTGAAGCCTTTATTGGAAGAAAGTGGTTTTAGATTTTTTGAAGTTTCTGAGAATGAAGATATGACAAGGAGGAAAACTATTATGACCACTCCTGGTTTTATAGAATTACATGCTCATGTATGTACTATAAAAAAATGGTTTACTATGCTATCATATACTCAGAATAATGCATATTCATTCTGTTTTTAAAATTCCAGAAAGATATGTTAAAAAGCGTTGGACTAGTTTTTCAAAATAAGTGGTTTGGGAAGGTATATTGTTTTGCAAAATAATTAATTATTTTACATTATTGTTTTGTGAGACTTCTTTCAATACTAACATAATATTTCTATTTTCTTCAAAAGGTAATGATTGTGAAGATTCTTCAATAATTAATCAATCATCTACTATCTGTACTCCTTGGGGAAAAATTGTTGTTCGTGTATTCTATGATCTTGTAACAACATGCTAAGGAAATGAAGAAGCAAGAAAGAAATGTGACCAATCTTTATCAGATTTATATAAAGATGTAAATAATGCAGTCTGAAGAAGTTATTGAGGAATCTAAGCAAAATAAAAGAATTCCTGATCTAAAAAAGGCGAAAACAAAAGGTAGACCAAAGAAAATAAAGAGAATGACGAGTCATTTTGACAAAAATAAAACAAAAACTAGTCGTCCTAATGAATTTAGAATAAAAACTTTAAATGAATACATCATTTGAACAATACCATTAGTTTATAATTATGTATAGTCATTATATATGTTTTTAAATTATATATATATATATATATATATGATATAATCTTTTTATTTGAGTTTTTCTTAACTAAGATATAAATTTTTGTCCTTACTTATATATTTGAAATTATAATTCCTATACCTAAGTTAATATCTTTCTTGATTTTCATATAAAGTGAAAGAATTCCAGAGATATTAACTTGTATTAAATTTTAATAATGAGTTATCTGAGATAATTAAATCCTATACCTTAGATCCTTAATAATTATAACTGAGATTTTAATTATTATAAATGAGATAATAACTTTTTATTCCTCATATTTACATAAAACAAAAAATGCCTATAATTGAGATATATATATATATATATATATATATATATATATATATATATATATATATATATATATAACTTAGATTCTAATCTTGAGTACGATATAAATTACTAATCCAAATATATATACAATCTAAAATCTAAAATCAATTTAAAAGTTATTATATCAAAAAGAATTCCTAAGATAATAACTTGTATTAAATTTTAATACTGAGTTATCTAAGATAATAAATCATATATTTGATATCCTTATAGTTATAATTGATATTTTAATTATTATAACTGACATCATAATATCTTTACACATGAGATAATAATTTTTTCTTCCTTGTATATAAACTATACAAAATGAACTATATCTATATTTTAGATTTAATCATGACATACAAATATTAGTATCTTTATTCATTTTCATATAAAGTGAAAGAATTCCAAAGATAATAACTTCTTTTAAATTTTGATACTGAGTTATTTGAGATAATAAATATTATACCTGAGATCCTTACTAGTTATAACTGAGATCTTAATTACTATAACTGAGATAATAACATTTTTTCCTCATATTTAAATTAAACAAAAATACCTATAATTGAGATTTATATATCTAGAACTTATATTCTAATCTTGAGTACGTTATAAATTATTGTTAAATATATATATATACAATCTAAAATCAAATTACAAAACGAATACTAAAAAGATAATAATAATTCTTATACCTAAGATTCTTATTATTATATCTGAGATCTAATTTATTATAACTGATATTATAATAACTATATACCTTAAATAATGCATTGAGCTGCAAAATATCAATCTCTTTCTTTTTTTCGTAATAACTATACCTGAAATACTGCGTTATCTGATATAAGAAATTATATACCTAAGATCCTTATAGACATATATGAGATATTAAGAATTATAACATAGAAAACCTACAATTGAGATTTATATACAAAATCTGAGTAATTAAATTCTATTCCACATAAATAAAATATATAAAATCTAAATCAATTTAATTACAAAATGAATACTAATAAACTAATAATAAAACTATTTTCTTTTTTTCTTGGAATTTTTAGCTCGTTGAGCAGCAAGATATCGTTCTCTTTCTTCTTTTTCTAATCTTTCTTTATTCCTTTGTATTTGTTATCTTTCAATATCTTTCTCCTCTTGGATTATAATCTTCTGTTTTTCAACCAGTAAATGCTTTGATGTAGACCAAGTAAAGCACTCCTCCATAACATCTTTGTAAAGAAAATTGCATTTATTCTCTACTAACCTTACTATCAATTGTGCTCTGTAAAACATTCTTCTTTCTCTATGAAAATTAAATTATTATTTAGAAATTAGACACATTATAAATAATAAAATCATATAAAAAAATATATTTAAAATAAAAATATATTATTATCAAATGCAAATCACATTCATATATATTGAGGAAAAACGACTCTATACGTATCATGCAAAATACTCCACAATCTTCAGTTTCTCCACTATTTCTCCAAGAAAAAGCAATAATATTATGCATGAAACTAGTTATTAAATCAGCATTTGGATTTTCTTTATGCTTTAAGAAAGCTCTTGAATATTTAACCTGTGTTGACAAAAAATATTTTCAAAACAAATATTATAATATATTAAAAAATAAAAAATGTGTTACTCTTAAAAATAAATTCCTACCATCAACTCAGCTGATCTTTTATATCTAGTTAGATTTGTTCCAACCTTATTATCGAGCCAATGATTCTCCTTCTTCAAAAAATTAACTACTAAACATGTAAAATGTTTAGCTTTGTATAAAGGGAAAAAAATCTATTGCATAACATAAAAAATTAGTTAATTATAAATTAAATAAATATTTATATCACAACTAAAATAAAAAAAGAAACACAAAGATTATCATATCCGCATTCTTAATGTCAAAATCTAGAAAAAAAATCAACCAATTCATCATTGTCTTTAGAACTTTAATATCTGGTTTTCTCTGGGTTTTTTTTTTCATTTTTTAAGATCTTTCATGTATTTGTTTAAAGAAATCTGTAGTAAAAAAGATACACCTTTTAGATATTAATTTATAATATTGAGATAAAAATTCTATACTAAGATCACTTTCTCTATATTTGAGATTATAATATTTATATCTGAGAAAATAATTTTTAATTCTGAGATAATAATATATATCTGAGATAATAATATATATCTGAGATAATAATTTCTAATCCTTAGATATTAATATTAATATATGAGATAGTAATTTACAATATCAGAACGACTATGTCTATGATAATAACTATTATCTTTAATATCATAACATATAATCAAAAACGAAAACTAAATCATATGGTTTTATAATAAGAAACTACTTACAAAAGATTGGGTATTGAAAAAAATCTTATTGGTTCAAAAGATTTTGTCATTTTTGCCTTATTCAAGAGGAATGCAAAGATATCAGTACATGTTAAACTTATCCAATTCCTTTTATCTAAATAATTCATATCACCTTTGTCCAAAATACTAAGTAAATCATCCTTTGATGAATATTGAGTCACCATTTCATAATTTTCATCCATGAACAATTGATCTTTTTTACTCAAAAACTTCTGGTGGTGGATCAACTTGAATTAGATAAGTTTGCTTTGCATTAGAGAAGAAAAACCAATCCACAATAAGTCTGTCTTCAACACTAAGAGAAGAATAAATATTAGGATTAGCTTGCATAACCCTTGACAAAAACACATTACAATTTTCTTTTGGAACATCAATGCTTCTTTCATTAGTGATTTCTTCATTATAAAATGGACTTAATGGAGGTGATTTTTCTTCTTTCTTTTTACTTCCCCTTTTCACCATCTTGGACTTTTTACTTATTTATTCAATTTTCAATACCAAATCTTCCATTTTTAAACCTTGTTCCTAGAGTCCAACAACACAATATCTTCTGCAATAACATTGTTTTTAGAGAGAATGAGTCAAGAATAACCTTAGGAAATTCAGATGCATGAATTGTAGAATCTACACTCACATAATCAATATTTAGCAAATTTTTCTTCAAATCATTCTCTATTTTCTGCATAATATTATACGAAGTGGAACTGGATCCATATTCACTCTCAGTATAAACTTCTTGTTCCACAGACTTTGAAGCTTCTATAACTTCATCAACAAATGACTTGAGAATAACTTTAGGAAACTTAGATGCATTAGTTGTATAATCTATAGGTTCTCTTGGATAATCAGTGGGATGTCTAGTTTGGGATACAATCATATCACCAATATTTTGCAAATTCTTCTTCAAATCATTCACCATATTCTCCACAACATTATCCCAAGTGGAACCAGGTGCATACTCACTTTCAGTACAAACTTGTTGATCCACAAACTTTTAAACTTCTTCAAATTCATCAACAACTGGATCATAAGTATAGACACTGATAACCTTACACGCTTCATGTATACTAGGCCTAACACTAGACTAGGTTTCCTAATTATTTTTATTTTTCCTCATTCAATTGATTCAAAATCATCCTCTTCCCAAATAGATTCTCATAATTCTGAAAAATAAATGTAAAAAGCAATAATTACTATTGATTCTAAGATAAAAATTTAGTAGAGAAAACCATAATCCTTTTTTGAAAATAAAAAAATTATACCTTCAATTCTATATAACCAATTAAACCATTTTTCTAAATTTTATTTTTCTTTATTTATAGAATCCTCTCTATGTTCATCTTTTTTAGATTCTATTACCTAAGATAATATTAAAAACAAAAATCATTTATTTTAACTTCTGATTCTAAGATAATAAATTCTAATTATGAGATAATAAATTATATTCCTGAGATAATAAATTCTAATCCTTGAAAAAAAGATGCTAATCCTGAGATAATAACTTCTGATCTTGAGATAATAATTCTTATATCTAAGATCATAGATGTTATCTCTAACATATTAATTTCTATAAATTATATAACATTTTAACCTGGTATTATAAATTCTATACCAAAGATAATATATTCTTTTCCTGCGATAATAAATAATATAAGTAAGAATATAAATGAGATCATAACTTGATAAGAACTTCAACAATTGAGATATTAATTTCTAAATCTTAGATGGTAATTACTAAAATTGAGATCATAACTTCTAATCCTAAGATAATATTAAAAACCTGAGATTTTATTACCTGAGGTAATATTAAAAAAAATCATTTATTTTATATTCAAGAAAATATATGAGATAATAAATTCTATTCTTGAGATAATAGTTTATAATCCTGAGATAATAAATGTTAATCTTGAGATAACATCTTATATTTCCAAGATAATAATTCCTATATCTGAGATAATAAATGCTATCTCTGACATATTAATTTCGTATAAATAAATCAAGAATTACTTTTTACTTCTCATGATCAACTTCTCCACCAATTTGCTTAATTGGATGTTCATCTTTCATTTCACATTCCGATGAACTCAATAACTTAAAATTATCAATGGCATTAAAAACCTTCCTATCATCTTCTTCAATGATCCTAGCTTAAGGAATATTAGTTAATTCCCGAGGAGCTTCATCCTCGACATGTGATTTTTTAGAGGAGTTACTCTAAAAAAAAAATACTTGAATCATTTCTATTTTCAATAGGAATTGTTGAAGTTGCTGTAATTATATCTCTCTTTATTAAAAAAGAAACAATATTAAAATTATGTTTAATAATATTTTTAAAAAATAAAAAATAATTTAAATAATTAATAACTTACTGATGCACTTAAATCCACTTTCTTACTAAACTCCTCTTGAAATTTATTCACTATTGCCACAGTTATATCAATGACTTCCCAAAAATTAGGATCATTTTATAAATATTTTTTTTCTTGGAAAAGAGAATCCTAGGATGATTTCTTCTCAACCTCTTCATTCAAAGCTTCATTTCTTTAACTAACTTGAAGTTGCCATTTATGTTTCATGAACTAGTTTGTTATTGAGTTTAAAAATAACATCCAAAGGCTGTAATGATCCAAAATAAGAAAAGATATTATTAAAATGAACAAAATTATATATTATTAATATCTTAATAAAAAAAAGTAAATTATAAAAACACAACTTACTTTACTTGTTTTTAGCTCATTAATATTAGCTCCAGTTGTATCAATTTTTATTCTTTCAGCATGCATTCTTAATAACTTATTACTAACACATCTATCCTCTGATATGTCTACTTTATTAAATTTTCTTTTCCACTTTTCAAATTCAATGTCCTCCTTATCTTCATCATCTTCTAGTACATTTCTAATGACATCTACTGGTTTCACAACACTAACAAAAGGAGGTATCACTACAGGAATTCCAAGACCAATTTAGATTCTAAAGATTTGACTTTAAAACTCAACTTATTTCTATCCCAATATCTAATAAAAGGAGGCTTCACAATTAAAAGGGACACCATACTGAACCCTATGAATGTATGCTATTAAAAACCCAAGTAAGCAACCATTAATAACTTTGCTTTTTCCTCCTTGATAGCATTCATTTGCATGACCTCAGTTTCTTGAAAATCTTTATGGATTCACATAGAATATCTATAATATAACCACACCAATTATAGTGTTTGAACATTAACCAATGATTTTACAATATTCAATGTTAATGTTTTATCAGAAGTTGGGGCAAGAAATATTGTCATTGCAAATAGTACAAACATCTTCTTAAACACTACTCCCTCTTCTCCAATTCTTTAAACTTGGACCCCCACAAACTCATAAATACATAACTATTATTATCCTTCAATCCAGAAAAATTCCTCCAAAATTTTTTTAATAGATAATCTGGATTCATAGCATTGTTCTCTAGACCACTTACTAATTCAAATTTTTTGTCAGTATAAGGTATTCCTAACACAGAGTTCATATTAGTAGCATTAATTTGAATAATTTTCTTGTCTGCTAACTTTAGAAATCGACCATTTGGATTATAATTCCTTACCAAATAAGGATATAAAAGTCTTGACACTTTCTTGAGAAATAAATCCAACAAATATCCAAGTCCTATTTCAAAAATATTATTCTTCTGTTCTATAGTAAGATTAATGACAATCAACTGATAATTAAAATAGCTGGATGAACTTTAATTTCTCCGTCTCTGTAATAAATTAATAAAAAATAAATCACTTTAAAATATTATTAGTTATAAATAATAACTAAGGTAATAAAATATAATCCTTATATAATAACTTCTATACATAAGATAATAACATCTTATCTTTAGATAATAAATCCTAAGATAATAAATTTTATACATAGGATAATAACTTCTTATCCTTAAATAAATAGATATACTAATATAATAAATCATATAATCTATAAATGTCTAATTATGAGATAATCAATTTTATACCTAAGATAATATATTCTTATCCTGAGAGCATAACTTGTATTTCTAAAATAAGAATTTCAAAAACTGAGATATTAATTTCTAAATCGAGATCATAACTGATATATCTAACATCAAAAAAATTATAACTGAGATATTAAATCTATATTTAAAATCTTAATTAATATAATTGATATTAAAAAATCTATATCTTAGATATTAATTTTTATAATTAGATATTAATTTCATATTGGGTTAGATGTTGACGAAATTAGTGTTCACTTTTTTTAACTTGAAGAAAATATTACCCCTTGAAAAAGGTCTATGTTGACAGACGGTAAATCGAACCACTTCGATAATCTGTATCTAGATATTCTCATGGCTTCGACGGAGCAGCCTCCGAAGAAGCGAAAGCTCTACGACGCTTCACCACCACCACCACCACCACCGTCGCAACCACCGCCCCTACCACCACCTCCTCCTCCACCGCAAGACACTTTCGCACAACCACCTCAAACTCCACCTCAATTATCGCATGAAGAAATTCTACGAAGACGGAGAAACCATGAAGAAAATCGGAATGTCTACGAAAATTACAAAATCATCAAGCGCTGTATCTCCTCAGGCAGCGACCCTCGTCACATGCCGGAGCTTGAGCAAGCCTATCTTTCTCTCATCTCCGCTTCTAGAGGTCCCGTTCTCTCCTCGCTCATCGCACTAGGGTTTTTCAAGGTCTCCTTTTTTTTTTTTTTTTTACATTTTTGTTTCTCTAACTGTTTTAAATGTGTCTAAAATAGGAATTGGCGAAATCGAAGCTTTTTAAATTTAATTCTGAGTTAGTTTGTCGATATTATTAGGGTTTTTCTAGGGTTTGCACCTTGATAAAATTGGGATGATAACCACTTTTTTTAGTGAAGCGCCATTGTGATCTTGAAACTGAGTTTGAATTAATAATTTTCTAGTGGAATATATTTGCTGAACATATGTTGGATGTTTTGAGAACGAACGTTTTTCAGTAATTGTGTCCAAAAGAGTCTATATTTGGGAATCTCAATCATATACTATCTAGGCACTTCTTTATTTGTAAATGTTTCATTCATTTACTGAAAGTTTTACTATAATTACATTTGATCTCATTGCTTGCACAAGTTCCAAAATGTATACTATGTGCAAAATTCAAGCACCTTCTAACTCACATTTTGGCTTCTTGATAAAGAAACATTTTAGGAAAAATTGTCAGAAACAACCCTTTAAAAATAAAATTTTGTGAGAAACAACTTTTCAAAAGAATTTTGGCAAATGAAACCAAAGTCAAAATAAACATAAATTTTGCAAGAAGAAACCTTAGCCTATTTTTCCGGCGTGCACTTTCTCTTCCAGTGTTGATTATAACGGAAACCTGACATGGCCTCCCTTTTCTTTTTCCTTCCTTTTTCTTTCCCTCTTTTCGCACATTTCCTTCCCATCTTATGCACACCGGAGAAAATGGGGAGAAAATTAAGGGGTCATGGTCATTACACAGCAGGGGATGTCAGTTGGAAAATATTCTAAGTATACACTTTGAAAAAAAATTGTTTTGGTTTCATTTTGCTGGTAAATTTTTAGAAGGTTGTTTTGTGTAAAAACTGATTTTTATAAAGTCGTTTCTAACAATTTTTTCCAATATTTTATTTATGACTACAATGCTTTGTCTGGATATGGTGCTTTGGATGGTTGGTCAGAATCATAAATTGTGATAGTGGAACTAGAACAGTTGTTTTGTGCTAGGTAGCTTGAATATGGAATGAAAAACAGAATCAGGAACGAAACTGAAATGAAGAAGCGGGATTTGTTAACAAATTGGAAACACATGAAATGAAGCAACAACTAATTATTTTTGTTAAGGAATCTAAAATTCATTTGTCTCTAATTGACCAAAAAACTGTATATAAATAGGATAACAAGGTTGGTCTGATTTATTTGTTTATCTAAACTTCTAAAGAGATTCTAAAGAAAGGTTCATTATTTGACTTGATATATACTAGATGTTGTTTTTATTCAGAAAACAAAACATTTCCTCCCCGTCCCCTGGGTTTCCTTGATTTTATAAGTTTCCAATGTTCAAAAGTAAAATGCAACTCTTGGAGGGACCTTGTTAGGAAAGGGAGGGTAGGAGGTGTAAAGCTTAGGAGGAGAGAAATCTAGTACATAAGGGGTGGGGCCTTGGGGGTGGGTGCAGAGTGAAATGTATGGATTACTTTTCATTGTAGAAAGGGAAGTATGCAATGTGATTAAGACAGCCCAAAAAAGCTAGAAGAAAATTAGGCAATCATCTACTAAGACTATCCATTTTGAGTGTCATGGAAACTTGAATGCAAGTCCGTTAATCCTGGAACATCCCCTCCATGGTCTGTGAAGTCACTTCAGTTATTGTGAAAGAATCACTCCCTCACTAGAATGGTTCCCCTACAATAAATAAGTTACAATAATTAACTTCAAACTTACATTTGTACTTAAAAACATTATCAAGCAAATGGAGGCAAGAAAAGTCTGATCGTATGTGTTAAATTACTGCTTTGCAGCATAGCTCTTGATTTTTATGTAAATAACACTGTTGAAATCTATGAAATCTACTGGGCGCTTTGTTGCCATGCTATCTTTTATTTTATTTTATTCCCTTCTCCCTTTCTTGGGTTTAGTGTTACCTGCCGGATGTGAACAGTCTCCATGTAGGGTTGCATACTCCTGTACTATGTTGCACGGATTCGTGTATGACGTGCCGTTTTCGTACCCATATCCGTAGCAATTAAATGTTTTTTCCGTTTTCTGGGTGCAAACATAGATCATGTATTATGACCTAGGAGCTCAATATCTAATGTACTCACTAGTTGTGCCTCTTGTTGCAGGTTGTACAAGTGTTTAGCGAATTTTATCTGAGTTCATACCTCGGTATGGATCATACTGCCCTACGGCTCTTGAAGCTGCTGGACAAGTTGTAATTAATGTGCATAATTGGAGTGTGCCTGTGATCAGGAGAGGGGAGGATGCTGATAGAGTCTCCTTTGAGACTGCTAAGAATTGTGTTTCTGGCTTGGTTGATATATGCTGTACTGCCTCAGTAGAGGCACCTTCATCATCTGTTATTCGAGGCATCTGCTCTGCAGTGTTTCTTAATGTTGCTACTTTCTTTGCCTCATCAGTTGATGACAAAGACTTTTTTCAAATTATAGATAAAGAATGCCTTAAGATGCAAGGCTCTGAAGAAATATATGCTCAGCTAAAGCAGAGAATTTTGAAAGATGATGCATCTCCCCTACTTAAGTTGTTGAAGTTTCGAGCTTTATGTCTTCTTAGAATCTTTTTCCTTTGCCCTAAAGATTTACTTGCTGCTTGCTTTGAGATTTTCAGCACCCATGCAGCAGATGGATTTTGTGGAGAAGGAAAATATTTTCTCACCCAGTTGTGCTGTGCAGTCAACACTGATGACAGTCTTTATTTCTCCAGTGTGATTGGAATAAGTGCTGAGCCTGAAGCTAGCATAGGTTGTAAAAGTTCAGACACTATAAAGATTGATGACAATTGCAAAAGACCAGAGATTGTTGGTGATCATTTTTATAAAATAAAAAATGGTATATTAAAGAGCTGCTTGCTGGGATTGGTAAGATTTTTGATTGACTTTACCCTTTATGTTGGATTCTGCATCTTAAGTTTGTTTGGCAACAGCCTCATTTCAAGAACCATATTTCTTGAAAAGCCATTTGATGCAAAAAGAATAAAGTATAATTATCTGTGAAAGGTGGGTCCATATTGTGATGGTTAAAATTACATACATATGTCATTGATTAGGTTTATTTGTTCCTGACCTTGTTGTATGATTGTATCTTTATTCCGTATAATTCATCCAAAAAATAGTCTATGCATGTGCTTTTTGGCTCATTTTTTTGCTATCCTCTCACTTGCAAAGTTTAAAGCAACACTCTAAACATTTTTAAGTGACTTCTATTCTAAGCAACGTCATTTCTTTCCTCTTTATTTTTGTAATTTTGTTTTCATTCATTATTTTGGGTTCAGCTTCTTCACAAAGATCCTTCCTTGAAGAAGTGGTTATTATCTAGGTACCAGAGGCTGCAGAAATCTGCTTCTTCTGAAGCTGTGTCTCAGGTTAGTAGAGCTTCTCAGGGAGTTTTTGAATCTTTTGATGAACTAGTCCAAGAAGTCATTGAAGATAGTGATGAAGATGATTCAGATTCATCCAAATATTTTAGCAACCGTTTTATGGTCAGCGGGATTTCTAATCAAAATACGGTTCTTTGTGAAACATCTGGAAAAGATTCTTTGCAAATTAATGATAATAAAATCTCAGGGCAGTTTTTGAGACGACATAGCTCCATTAGCTCACTTGAAAGTGACCACCATTCAAACACTAGCTCCCAAGACCACTATGGTGACCAATTACCCTCTCCCCTGTCTGGAAATCCTTCTCAAAGTAAGACAGAACCATTTGACCAGCGAGATCAGGCAGCCCAATTTGAGAAAAATCAAGCTTTTAATGTTAACGTCTCAAGATCCTCTAGTGCCCTGGGAGTTAATGCTGTATATGGAAGCAATTCAGCAGTACCTTATCCATCTGTGTCAAACCAAATCATTTGGTTTTCAGATGGAGATCCTCAAGCGATGAATGTGTTTTCTGCTTCTAGACAGCTCTGGTTAGGTTCACTGTCCTCTGCCACATCTGAAGCTGCAGTAAGATTTGAGCTTGAGAAATTCGGTCCTATAGACAACTTATCAATTTTTCAAGTCAAAAGGTTTGCGCTGGTTGAGTATAGAAGCCTATTTGATGCCATTAAGGCTCGAGAATTTTTGCGCAGAATTTGTCCTTGGGGTTATTCTGTTCGTGTTATATTCATTGATAGTGGTCTAGGAACAAGAGGAGCAGTCAATGGTGTGGCCATTGGCTCCAGCTGCCATGTATATGTGGGCAATTTGTTGAACCAATGGGTGAAAGATGAGATTATGCATGAAACAATGAAGGCAATCGGTAGAGGGCCTCGTCTGGTTACCGAACTGAGCAATGAAGCTGCATTACTTCTGGAGTTTGAGACTCCTGAAGAAGCTGCTAACGCGACAGCATGTATTAGGCAGTTTCGTAGAGGGGTAAACAATTTTATGGCGGCTGGTGCTGGAGTTGATATGTCTAGATCCTATCCTAACTTTTGGAATGCGGGTCCTGCTCCTGTTAATAATGCCTTTGGGATATGCAATTCTGTACTTGGTTCTTCTCTTGGTCATACCGCAGGAAGCCCATCTAACAGGTAAGAGTTACACCCATCACCCCCCCCCCCCCCCCCCCCCCCCCCCCCCCCCCCCCCCTCCAAAAAAAAAAAAAGATCCCTAGTTTGCTTTTTCTGTTATAAATCTAATGATTTTGATTTGTGGTTTCTTTTCATTTCAGTAATCTCATATCATCATGCTTCAAGAATATTTCTAATGGCTTACAAACCATTAATGGCCAGTTGATAAAAGCTATCTCGTTTGCTGCAATATTGATGCTTTCACTCACGTTGCTTCCTTTTTACCTTTCTCTTTAGATCCTCTTTCCCTGCCCCTCTTCCTTTAAAGTTTTCTTTCTTTTTTCTTTTGGGTAGAAATAAAGGTGAAATGCTTTAACCAAACTGACAACCAAAGTCCTCGGACGTAAAACCAGATTAAAAACAGGTGGCCAGTCAGGCTAACAAGCTTGCCTGAAAACAACTTGAGTCATGACAAATTTTTGAACCATATTTTATCTGGACTACTAATACTAGCACCTGCCCAATCCTACTCTTAGCAAAAGTTTTGATTATTTACAGTTTTTACCATTCTTAGAATTGCTCCCTCCGTCAGCTTATTTCCTAGCTGCCCATATCATGAAAGTGGTGTTTGCCAAGGCAGCTGCCTGGACTTATTTTCGAAAATGTGATCCTCTGAAAAGTTCGTACCCATATCTGATCCAATGGATCAATTGAGGAATATTATTTCTCCTATTCTCCACTCCTAGCCATTGAAGCACATCTTTAATACAACTGATTGCTATATAAAAATCTCCAGTAGAAGTTGTCTTAAGTCTGCACGATCGTTATCATCTATTACTCCAAGTATATGATGTCCCACCTTAGTCTGCAGCCTGTTAAACATTGGGATCCTTAAAATAAATCAATGCTTAGGTAGAACAAACCTATTCCCCCCACTAAAGACTAAGACTTCGAAATGCCAGAATTACAGAGCTTTTCTTTAAACATAAGTAGCTATAACCATGGTCATGTAATATTTTGCATTGACCTACATTTATCTCAAATCATGATCTGAAAATATGCATGGGCTCTTTTTGTGTTTATCTTTCTTTCAACTTATTGACTGGTTATAATTTTTAGTTTGAAGATTAACCATTGCTGGAAATTCGCTTTGCATTTCTTGATGGGGCTTATCTAACACAATTATCAAACACAGGATGCATAATGCTACTTTACCTTTTACGATGAAACCTGAAGGTATCTCTCCAGAATTTGCATCACCTAAAACAAGTTTTGAGCAGCAGGGATTGACTGTATCTAGTGGAGTCTCACAGCTGAGTATGGCTGCTTCAGGCTGCATAGATTCATGGGGACTAGGGAGCAGTCAAGGTTTGTGCTTTTTGAATTGTTCTTGCTTCTTAATTAAGAATACATGAGCTTGTGGTATTAGAAATCATCAAGTTTTTTGTGTGTTTTTGCTAGAATATGTTTGCTTGCCATTCCCTGATTATGTTTTGACTTGATAGAGGCTTGTTTTATGGAGTCATTCACACTGATTTGTTATGTTTCTCAGGATATGTGCCAGGTATGTCGGGACCAATGCGGCTATATAGGAAACCAGAGCCTGAATTGTCAACTGCAGGAGGAACGGTTTCTTGCACATCTATAGCAACCCAAGGACCTACAAATGCACCACTTCTGCCTATTCAAACTCCACCTTATATGCAGCCTGTTTATCCACCACCTACCAGGTCCTGGGATGCACATAGTTTGACCTATCACACGTCTCTTAATCCATTTCCTGAAAATGAAATACCTACTAATGTACACAGTAATTCCATTCCCTCTCCTTTTGTTCAAGCTTCAGTGATTCCACAAATATCAGGAATTTTTGGTCATCCATTTTGTCAAATGGTTCCCCAGCCAAGTGTGCCCCCTCTTTTCTCTTCGATGCCACCACCTATACCTGATATACCACCCCCATTGCCGCCTCCACCAGTGGTTCCTCCTCCTCCATGTTCACCTCCACCACCTCCACTACCACCTGTTATGGACCCACTCCCGCCTACTTCTCAACCTTCCAACATGAATAGTGCAGTAGGTGGTGCTCAGATTCAGTGGCAGGGTACATTATCAAAAAGTGGAGTTCAGTACTGTAATATTCACGCACTTAGGATTGATTCAGATCTTAGTAAATATTCAGTTGGCATTTCAGAGCCAGTTGGGTAAGGACTTTTCTAAGGATTGCCTGAAATATGTAATCCTCCATAATACGTGAGTAATTGATGACAGTTTTTTCTTTTCTTAGGTGGCCTGCGAAATTGGACATGACAAAGCGCACAGATTTTCGCCATGTTAAGGCTACATTTACCAACACTCCATCATCCAGAGTGAGTCAATTGCTTTTATTGTTATCAAATCTTAGCAATCTTGAAACACCACAAGCATTGAATGCTAGTTCACTTTCTACGGGTTTCATTGGTGGGAGAGGAGGGTTAACATACTGATCTTCATCATTTGCAAATGTTTCACTTTTGACCTTGCATTTGTTTTTGCAGTTTAAAACAAATGTCTAGGAAAACTCACTGTGTTGTAATTTACAATGGCTGGGAAACAAAGTTATTTTTATCGTATTTACTAAGGTTCACCCTCTTTTTCCTTTCCTCTGACTCCTTTGTTCTGTTAGTGAGTGGAGAGGGAGTCTCCATCTAAACTTGTGACGTGTATCTGAATAGGAACTGATTTGGCATCATTATAATTCATTTTTATCTGTTTCTTAGAGTATTTTTTGATTTTTTCTCTTTGTAGTTTTTTTTTGTATGTTTTTTGTTTCCCCTTATATGCCATCAAAATGATTTTATGTGATTTTGAATAATTTCTTTTGGTGTTGGACAGAGAGAGTTATGCCTGCTTGTACCATCAACAGCTGCTGATCAAAAAGGAGTAAGTTACTTAGCATACTTGCGCCAATATATTTATGTCAGTAAATGCTCACATCATTTTAGCAGAATTGTCAGTTTGTATTGGACTATTTCTAACACATAGATTATATAAAAATTGAAGAGTTAGTCATGCATAAGTTTATCAGTTTGTGATTGACAGACTTTATAAACGTCCTTTAGTGAATATCATAGTAAAGTTACTTTTTTTTTCGAGTCAACGAAACAATTAAACTTGCACCAAAAGATTGTATTTCTCATCTAGTTTAGGTGTTAACCTAGTATATGATAGTGTAAAAACTTCGGGCAAGTTTTATAATACCTATAGGTTCAGCTATCTTGTTCTTGGTCTGCCCCGTCTGGACAAGATCATCCTCTCGTTTTATCAATTCAGAACAAGACTCTTTTGTAGCCTTTGGTAGCTGCTAGTGTAAGGCTATGTTCATCTGGTGATTTTCTTGGCAGTAGTAACCTATGATGCACGGGTACGCAGAAACACGCCGTATCTATGTACCCGATACGGGTACGTATCGGGTACGGCCCGGGTACGGCTCGGGTATGGGTGGTTGATTATGGGTACGGCTGGGTACGTATCGGGTACAGCTGGGTTATATCATAGTGATTTGGATTTCTTGCACAACCTATCAACCCAAAAAAAAAAACAAACAAAACCAATATAAGCCTAGCCCATCAAATTTCATATCTAGATTCATTTCTATTTTTTTAAAGGTAGTATTACAATAGTACTTAAATTTGAAAGTAATATCTACAACGTTTCTGTCGTTTCATATAATCCCTCCTAACGTTAGTTCTTATCCATTTTCAATTGAGCTTTTAATTGACTACGCTTGTTTTTTTAAGGTAGTATTACAATATTAGTATGGGTTTTGCAAATTATAGATATAAGCCCTCCGAAATTCTCATATAAGCCCAACCCCTCCAAACGTCTGGTCTTTCTTATTTTATAATTTATGTTTTATTTTTTTGCCTTACCCGTATCTAGAAATTTTGATTTTGCTGTTTCTCGTACCCATATCCGTATCCGTATTTGGATTCGTATCGGTGATACATAGGTAGTAACAACACTGTCAGTGGGGAGGGTGGTTGTTGAAATAAAATTATTTCCAGCTCACTATTTCTGAAAAATTACTGTAATCTTGAAGTAGTTTCTGTGATATTTGGGTATCTTTCTGCTTCTCGTAAGCTCCTGTATTCCTTTGCTCCACATCTTGGAAAAAGTGAATCTGATGACAGTAAGTAGCTTATTCTGTCTGACCTTTTTCTGTAGTTTCAAGATTTCATTATGTACCTGAAGCAAAGAGAATGTGCTGGAGTTATTAAGATCCCAGCCACGAAGTCTGTTTGGGCAAGGCTGCTTTTCATTCTTCCATGCTCACCAGAGTCTTGTTCAATGCTTTCTATGAAGTCAAATACCTCTGATTGCCTTATCACTGTGATTTTGCCGAAGGAAACAAATTTGGAATGTGCATGAAGTATCATGTTTCGGATCTGTTTGGAAGACAAATGAGGATGCATATATGTAGAAGACTGAAAGGCTGTTGAACTGATCATGCTGTGAAACATGGAGGTACGTGGAAGCTTTATCCTTTTGATCATAGTAATCTTGCAATTCAGCATGTTTGCTGATAATATTGTATATGCAGTGCATGGAGCTGGAATACTGTTGAATATGAATCATGAAGCTCAATTCACGGTAAATGTTTGTTCACTTAGTATATTACACAGTAACTAAATGAATTTTCGGAGCAGTAATGTTAGTTGCTCCCCGCTGCATTGATCTACGTGGAGAAGCCAAAGGCTGTGTCTGTTAAACACGAGGTCATGAGGTTTTGGATCTACAGGGAGAAGCCAAAGGCTGTTTCTGTTAAACATGAGGTTACGAGGTTTTGAATCATTTTACAAAGATAATTATTGGACTTTAGGCATAGTTTGTAAATTCTTGTATCTAGCTTCACCCGACACAAATTTTGGTTCAGGTTTCCGCATGACTTAAAACTTACTTTTTTATCAATAAAAAATTTAGGATTTTGAACGGGACTTGTTATTTACCGCCTCAAATTACTCTAACCGCCCCCTAATTCTGCCCCCTAATTCCCTATACTACCCTCTAAACTCTTAACCCTTATCCATTCATTAATTCCCTTTCCTTCTCTACCACTACCATCATCCTTGTCGCCACTCGCCGCCGCTGCAATCAGTGCCCCCAAAATTTTATGTCGAAACTTATTATAACAAAAGATAAAATTACTTAACAATTTTAAAAAAGGTCAGACATTAGACGTCAAACCCACCGGTAGCCCGACTTCTTTTTTTTTTTCGTTTCTGATTAACGTATTTTACATATGTAACAATTTTTTTTAAAGAAAGTTGAGCTGTCGGAGGGTTTGTCGTCTAAAAAAGGGCAAGCCCTTGGGCTAGCCGTTTTTCTTGGAGTACAAGCCCTTGGGCTAGCCGTTTTTTAAGATGGCTAGCCCTTTTTTAGACGACAAGCCCTTCGACAACTCGACTTTTTTTTTCGATAAAGTATTTTACCTACAATGTTGTGGTTGACGGCTCATCCATAATTTCGGTGTTTATGTGTTAAGAAAATCGATTTTCGTGTCGTGGTTTACGGGTTTCCGGCGGGTCTAATGGTTTACGGCCTGGTGGTCGGGAATTGTATTAAGGTTTGTTTTTACGGGAAAAATGAAGTGGGAAATAAGAATTAAGTGTAAAAAACTCGATTTTATTTAAATGCTTTAAAGGGCAAAATCATCATTTTGAAAGCGGTTTGATCAATTTTGGGACGGCGTTTAGCGCTCCACTGGACAATTTGTCATTTCTTCTTGTGTTAGGCCACGGTGATGCGATAAAGAACAAGGTATCGATACGTTTCGATTTTGGCATTTGATGGCTCGTCCGTAAAACCATTCTTCATCCCTTGAATTAGTATTATAATTGTTTAATAATTTAGGATGGAAGGGGAGGGCGAAATTTGAAAGGGATGAGAAACAATGAATGGTGACTAAAATGACACTACGATTGCAAAATTTAGGTGTACTAGAATACACAATGTTCATTGTGAACTTTAATGAACTTACTATCATTTAAAAATAACATTATATAATTCATTCTAAAGAAAATGAAATTATTTCAGCACCATTTTATGATAATTCAAATATAAAAAGTTTATGATTCTAAAAGTTTTAAAGGGAGGGAGGAAATGGATGGGAGAACAAATGACTACTTCGTAAAAGTTTAAATTTGTGAATCTAAAAAATTAAATATTTATAAATGAAGTGTTGAAATATTTTTTACCATAATATTCTTTGAGTTAGTCATTCCTGTCCTCTTTATTGCTTTCTAATTGTGTTAGTCATTTCTTTGAGTTGCGCTTTTTATGGCAAATTACTTACGCCATTGAGCTTGTCCAATGATCCAACACTTATTAACATGGTGGCTTTAAGCTTAGTGAAAGTACTTAGCTTGTCTATGACTAGTTCGTACAATGGAAAGGATGGTGGTGAATTACTTAAGCTTCTGAGTTTGTTCACGGATCCATCACTCGTTAATATGGTTGCATTGAACTTGCAAGTAGTTCTTAACTTATCAATGAATCATCTAGACTAGGAATGACAATAGGTCGGGTTTGGGTCGGGTCTTATTAGACCTGGATCCATACCCATTATTTTCAAATTAGACCCCATATTCGCCCCAGATCCATTAGGTTCTAAAATTTCAGACCCTTACCCAGATCTGATGATCTCGGTTTTAAAATGGATCCTTAACATATTTTATTTTTATGTGCTTATTATTCATATGTTTTATAATTGGATACATTTTCACATTTCAGACCTTAAAATTGTTTACTGATTAAGTGTTATAAAGGAAAATAAAGTGCATTATTATGTCAAATGAGATAAATTAATAAATCCTTTCTTAAGCACACAATTTGTATCGTTGAAATACTTGCAAAATAATCTTTAGTTAAGTGAGTGGAAAACAAGTAAGTGCTAGAGTATTGGGCCCATTGCCACCCCTAATCTAGACAAAGGAAAGTTAATAAACCTTGTTCATTGAGTCTTAAAGTCCTTATGTCTCCTTTTTATTTATTTTAGGATGTTTTTAATGTACTTTGGACTATTTCATGTCCACTAGTTATTTTGAGTTGTTTTTACTTATTTTAAGTGTTAGAGGAGTCTAAGAAGTGCTTAGAATCAATTAAGTAGTGGGAAATAGAAGTTCGGAACCTAGAATATGGAGTTTACATAGGAAACAACGTGATTCTAAGAGATAACATGCAAATAACGTGATTCCAGAGCAAAGCAATAGCTATTGACTTGTTCAAAATAAGTTTCAAAGGATTCCTAATTTTTAGGTCAATTAAGCTTAGTACTTGGTAGTACCCTACATATTTTTGCGCATCACTAAGGATGTTTTGAAAAAATGCAGGTCAGAGAATCACCACTAAACCTTTACGAGCGATTGGGACACCCAATTGGGTTTGAATCCCAAAAAGCTCATGTTAATGGTCTATGAGTCATGAGTAGGTTCATGAATAAGCAATCTATTTCAAATTGAGAAAGATGTGCAAACAATTTACATTAAGTTGGAGAACAAATAAGTTTTAGTTCCTAGGCAAACATGTAAAATACAAGAGAAAGCACACTCTAATTTAGTTCGTTTGGCAAGTTAAGAATTATGCACATGAGTCTAAATTAGGTGATAACTTTGTTGAATGTCCACAACATTAAGGGTTCCTATGGCTAGTTGTCCAAGATTATTTTATTAAGTGTGATTGCATATTAATAGGTCTTGATTTAATACATAAGATAAAGGTTTTCTCACACAATTATTACAAAATAAGGTTTATGAAATAAAAGTGCAAAATTGAAAGGAAAATATTAAGAGACAATATTAAAAGATACAAAATATGAATTATGCATAATGATAAGTTGAATCTTTACTAATAAAATGAAGATTTGAGCCTAAAGAGACCCTTCTTTATGACACACTTCAACTAAGTAAGGGTCTAGTTCATAAAGACTCGTGTTTGTCTTTGAACATCATTAACACAAAAGTTTAAGATATGCTTTACGATGCTTTAACATAAAATGAGCTTTAGGATAACACCTAAATATACATTTAAGCATGATGTACACCTAGGGTTTGCTCATGAAAAGAGTCAAATATTGATTAAGTTTAGAGGGAAAGGAGATGTCCAAATCTCTTCATCATAGATCAAAGGAAAAGAAATAACAAGAGACTCGAATAATGTAAGTAGGTTACAATAAATAAAATGTAAGGGAGAGGGGTTACTTGATTAGTTAAGAGGAGACCAATCTATGAAGATGGTTCCTTGATTAAAATGCTCAAAGTTAGGGTTTTGAGGCATGACCTAGTGAAGTAAGGAGTTGGTCCTAACTCTTCACATCATAGGTAAAAAAGAAATGAAAATAAAAGTTTAAGAGTTGATCGTAAGAGAACATAAAAAATGATGACTCTTTGGTTGATCAAGACCCACTAAAGGTTGCATAAAATGTGAAAGAAAGGTTCATGTAGAAGAGGTTTACATCTTCCACAATCATTACAAAAATAGTCCAATCTAAGGATCTTAAGTGGATGAAAATCATTAGAACCAAAGATGGATGGTGAATGGAGTAGAAGAAGACCAAAACAATAGAAAAAGAATTGAATTGAGAACGATCATTGGTGTATACCGTTTAGGAAAGTTACTTTAATTGAGTCTTAATTGAGTATATGTTGAAGAAGTTATGGTTCCTTGTTGGATGAAGGAAAAGTATGCCTTGGTTGCACTTAAATATGTTTGAGTAAGGTATGTGAGGTTTTAAGAAAGTTTGAGAGGTTATTTAGGCAAAGTAACAACACTTTGGAATATAGGAAAATTGTACCCTTTGTTCACAAAATTTCAAGGTATTTATAGGTAAAAAGAGGTCAACTTCCTAGCCTAGGACTCTAAGTTGAGGCATTATACATTGGAAATGGGCGTTAAACACCCATGTTGTGCAATAAAAATTCAATGAACAAATCTTTTTCTCTAATAAAAAGAGGGTTGGAAGGAGATAGGAGTGCTTTTAAGGGAGTGCTCAAGGTTGGGCGTCAAACATTTGGGTTGGGCATTAGATGCTGGAACCAAAACTAAATCAGATTCCTTTTCAGTTCAGCCGCTAAAAGTAGAGTTAGCATTTAGTTGTAAGGATGTGTGTTAGACGTTGAGCTAGAATTGTTGGAGTTGGACACTTGAAGCTGGGTAGATTTTAGTTATTGCATTCAACTCTTACTTTGAGTGTTGAGCATTAAAGCTCTGAGCAACTTAGTTTTGCACGGATTAGGGGTTTATTTTTGTGTTCAAGGTTTTGGTTTTTGGTGTTTTGGGGTTTGTGTTTGCGCCAAAATAAGTGTTTTGGGCTCGGTTTATGTTTACAGTCCTTTGATGGTTCAGTTTTGAGGAGATTTTGGGTTCTCATATACTTAATCTTGACCCAATCTAAGTTTACCCTTAAGGGTTGGTTTGTCATCAGTCAGCTACGAAATTTGAGTCCATGCATCTTTATCCCATTCAATTCAACTCCAAAATATGAAGCCTAAGCCCCTAACGGTTCATGACCGCTAGCTTTGTCTATATTGATTTAGACTTAACTTTTTTTAAGCTTCCTTGAACGCAATATGCCACATTTTAGGAGTTATGTAACTCATTTTCATGAAATGAAATCAAGTTTCTTTTTTGAGAATTATAAATTGTCATCAAACGTTTTAAGGATTATATTGACAACATTTACAAACTTAAAATTGATTTCTAAGGTCAAATGAGCCAAAGTAATCATAGAAGAACAATCCTAAACTTAGCACAAAGCTAGTTATAATTTTAGAGTCGAAGAAACCCAAAGATGCACTTAAGAGTAGGAGTCTTTTTGCTGGACGCTGGAAAGATCCCTACGAGCTAACACTAGTAGATTTTAATTTATTTGCGGCTATTAATTAGCGATGTATTAACT
The DNA here is from genome assembly GCA_026401315.1 of Dysphania ambrosioides. NCBI lineage: Eukaryota > Viridiplantae > Streptophyta > Magnoliopsida > Caryophyllales > Amaranthaceae > Dysphania > Dysphania ambrosioides. The sequence continues at coordinate 4,417,802 of CM048669.1, read as the reverse complement.
AAAACACCACATATTATCTACTGATATTAATAATATGCAGAGCGTTAGGGGCTAAACTGCCTCATTTTAGTTATAGCCATAATAATATAAGAGGTATAAAGTGAAAACCGCCCCATTTTAATTATTGGGCCCATTAATATGCGGCGTATAAGGAGAGAACCCGTCATATTTTTATGAACCCTAATTATTTCTTGAAAAAATACATGGCCTTGTCATATTTTCAGTACACATTCTTCTACAATTCGCGGGTCTTCATTTCCCTCCTTGTGTTCTTACCCTAATTCCCCAACTTAATCCTTTATTCGTGCCACCCCAGATCTTGTCTCCCCCTCACCTTTCTTTTGCTTGTGTTCTTGCCCAAATTTTGCCCACATCGATTCTCCTTTCCTTATTCGTTTTCTTACCCAAATTCATCTCGCAGTGGTGTCGTGCCGCCATTTCCTCTCCCTCACTGTGGTGCCGTGCAGCCGCCATCCTTCAAGGTATGCTTTGATCTTTGCTTTATTTTCTTGCCTAAATTTTTCTTCGATTTAGGGTTTTATTTAACTCACTAGAATGATTTTCTTAGTGTAAACTTCAATATCTAAACGAAATGGTCAATGACTTTTGTAGAAATCAAAGGAGTAAACTGAATTGGTAGCTTTAGATATATTGGGAGTATGACATAGTTTTGCTGTGCACTATGACTATGAATAGTTTGGATATATCGGGAAACTAAGGTTATATATGAATAGTTTTGTCACACCAAAAAAGTAATATGGAGTATGAAATAAGAGTATGAGTTATGCACTTATACAGGTAGTTGTGCTCTTGTTGGCATATATAAAAGCACAAGTTTGGCAACAAATCAATGGCAGGGTTTTGTGTTTATGAAGAAATGATTGGCGAAAATAATCTTTGTGGGAATCCCTCACGTACTACTTTAGAAGCAAGATTGCTAGTGACCTATTTCACAAATTTTCAATTATTTAACCCTACAATTATACATTTAATCATTTACATTTTTTTATAACTCTTATCTTCATGTGTTTATCCATTTTCTTATTTATTTCCTCATTCTTAATAGAACTATGTTATAAGATTTGATTGGAAAGCTATATAGATGGACTCTTATAAGTTATAAGATTTGATTGGAAAGCTATATAGATGGACTCTTATAAGTTATCAGGACAAGCTAAGAATTCATGTGGCTTATCTTAATATAAGCCAAAGCTATATATGAACAATAATCTTATATACCGTGGGATATGGGCTCTTGTGTGTTGGTTGTGGTTGTATTTAAATGCATATAAATAGGTTTGGAATTCGACTTTCAAAAATGGGAGATATTGGGTTTATAAAGGAAACTCTACCAAATTTTTTGTAGAATTAGTAGTGATTTACAAAGCATAGAACATAAATAATATCGTCAGAAGAATTTAGTAACTTAATCATATAGCGAGTGTTTGTGGGTCATTGTGGAGTTTGCTTAACCTTATTTTGTGTAAGCTACTTGAAGACCCTTCAGGTGCATAAATATATAACTATGCGTAAATTGAGTGTTTATTAGATTGTTATTTGATCTCTTTCATATCAAATAGGGCATGACATAAAATATGGATCGTAATTGGGTGTATGGTAATCGTGCTTTGTTGGAGTTCATGAATAAAGTTGAGAAGTTCTGTAGACAAATGTTGAAACACCTAAATAACATTGGAGATGATGAATGTGTTGCCCTTGTGTTGACTGCGATAATGTGAATACACTTAGTAGTATAAAAGAGTTGAGGGACCATGTGATCCGGCGTGGGTTTAGGCAATAATACCATATATGGGTATGGCATGGTGAGGTTCCTACTCTTAATGACATGGGGTTGTATTCTAACGAAATTTCTATTCATCATGTTGAGTTATAGTATCATTGCCAATTAGAACCTGATAACAGTGAAGATATTGATGCCGAGAAGAAAGATGATGGGGAGGATGAATTGGAGGATAATGACCCCGATGATGAAGATCAAATGGATGAAATGCTTGAAGGGGTTGGAGATCAATTTCGTAGCCAATCTCGTACTTTTGAGTGTTTGTGGGAGGCTGCTGAGAAGCCATTATATCTTGGATGTTCCAAGTACACTAAGTTGTCTGCCATATCAACATCGTTTAACTTAAAAGCAAAATATGGTTGGACTGATATAAGTTTTACGACCTTGTTGAAAGTATTAGGGGACATATTTACAGAGGGAAATAATTTGTATATATCCACGTACTATGAAAAGAAGCTAATGTATCCCCTGGGTTTAGAGTATAAGAAGATTGATGTATGTCCAAATGATTGCATATTGTATCGAAATGAGGAGGCATAGTTCATTCAATGTCCTAGATGTGAGCAGTCACGCTACAAACTCCCACATGGGGTAGAACCTGAAGTGGAGATTAAAGGTCATTCACCAAAGGTGTTATGGTACCTTCCCATAATGCCGAGGTTCAATCATTTATTTTCAATTAAGAGCAATGCAAAGAATTTGAGATGGCATGAAGAGAAGAGGAAGAAAGATGGGATGAAGTCAAGTGTTAACCCTTTTAAAGTGATTATAATAAAGAGAGGTGATATACTTTATAGTCACTACAAGGTGTTACCACCTCTCTATTGAAATGATATACATATATGTTAATTATTTTAAAGTAAAAATTTACATATTTATACTTTATTAGAGATAATTCCTCAAAAAGCAAGTGTTAACACTAAAATCATCTTTATTTCAAAGCCTGAAATTTCTTCAAAATGAACTCCAAATTATGGAATTTTTTTTTCATGATTCAATATGTCAAAACTCAAAACAAAGTATTAAATAAATTACAAATGAATTATCACCAATAGTTAAGTGAAGGGGAGTTGGTATATTAAAAGCTTTTAAAAAATATAAACATAGACAAGCTACTTAAGGATGAAATAATTGACAAGATTTTAGCTAAATCAAACTATGATAACAGATTGTGATGAGGATGCAAATTCCTAGTTTTACAAAGGTAGCCCCTCCAAGAGATACAACCGTAAGCCCAAGGAAAAAGAATGAAGGCAAAAGTCATTGCAAAACTTCTAAATCTTCATAAAGTAGCTAATTTCATAGGTTCAATTGTCAAATGAATATTTCAATCTTATGTATTAAAATATCCTAAATTTACTGTTGTCTTATAAAAAACGTTTTTTCATTGCATGATTCTCCTACTATGACATCTCCAGTAACCCACACATTAATAACATGATTACACAACTACTAAGACAACTCTTTGCTGCACAATTATATTCCATATTGAGATACTATATGATTGAAATTGTTAATCCCTAGAAGAAAATTCAAGAAGTATATTTTACTCATGGAAGTGATAACTAAAAATTATAATGTTTCTTCAATGCCTTTGTATTTAATGAGATAAAGTCTTAGTCACTTGTTTTTTATAAGAAACTTAAATTAAAAAAGTATAATTACTAAGACAAAATTTCCCACCAAAATGAGTAATTTCATCACTCAGTTACCTTGAATTATGTACAAACACGTATCATAATCAATTCTTGTTTACATCAAAGGACGTCTTAAAGCAGAACTATTAAGCATTATAACACCAAATGCCGATGCATGATTTTTTCGTGATACTATGTTTAACACAACCCTAAAAAAACACAAACAATATAATTAAAATATGAAAACCCAATTTGCAAAATAATGCAATCTTCATGCACATGTTGAACCTAATTTTGCTCTTCGTATTATAGCCTCAAATTTCACTCAAATTAAACCTATTTCTCACTATAAAGTATAAAGTAATGAATAAGTGCAATGTACAATACAAATTTAACTAATTTTTAACTATATAGAACAAAGCAATGTAAGAATAAAAATTCAACCAAGTTCTAACTATATACAATGAAGTAATCTACAATGTAAATCAATATACAAAATTATTTGTTAGAAACTAAATCACCGCAAATTTGTTGCTTCATCAAATTTTACAACAATGGCTTAAGAATGGAGTGTTACACATGTGAGAGATCGAGAGGCTTAATGCAAATTTGTAATTTAGTGTTCCTAAGAATGAGAGAGGAGGTTTAATAGGGTTTTGTTTGGGAAGAAGGAGAAGACGACAGGATGATGCTTGATGCTAGTTTATGCACATATATTGTGAATACAATATTGCATTATTTTGGTGATACACAATGAAGGAGATTTAATGAGGTTTATCTATTTGGGACGAAGGTGAAGATAAAGGATGACGGTTTGCACGTATATTGTGAATGCAATACTACCCTTTATTTTTTTCTTCTAATTTAACCTATTCATATGTTGTAGTTTTTTTTTTATAGAACTGAAGTAATTAAGGCTTAATTGCTTTAGTTTTTCAATTAACCGAAGCACATATCAAGATTACAAGTGTTGTCATTTTCTTAATTAACTACAACAAATATATGTTAGATACTAATTACTTTGGGCTATTAATTTAACCGCAACAATTTAGTTGTCAATTGCTTTGCTTTTTCATTAAACATTAGCAAATATGTTAAACTCTTTGTAATACATTACATTTGCTTCACTTTTCTTATAAACCGAACAAATATGCATAAAGTAAATAAACAATTATCTACTAATGAGCTTCCAAATTAGAGGGTAAACTGTTTTCAAGAGGGGGAGGATGATGCCAAATTACCTATGCCATTGAGCATAGTTTGTACAAGGTTCCAACACTTATTAATATGGTTGCAAAAATCTTGCCATGAGTTCTTAACTTATCAATGAATTATCCAGACAAAGGAAAGTTCATAACCTAGGACACTATGTCTTAATGTCCTTATTTTGCCTTTTATTTATTTTGAGAAGCTTTAATGTACTTAGATTTATTTCATGTCCATTGAGTTGTTTTTACTTATTTTAAGTGTTAGAGGATTCTTATAAGTGCTTAGTGTAGAAAATACTTAAGAGAGATACAAGTAGTTAATACTAAGAACATGTATTAGTAGTATAACTAGATTATAATACAAAGTATGTTGAGTATTAGAAGTAGAGTCCAAGTAGGATTAGTCCTGAAATAACCACAAGCTGTTAATCCAAGTAGTATAAATACCATATTGTACATGCATAAGAATTCAAGAAATCAAAAGTATAAACCAATTTAGATCAATAGAAAGTCTTTTATGGTATCAAGAGCCGTAGGGTTTTTTGATCCAAAAACCTCAAATACAACCTTCATCATTTACCAAAACTTACCTAAACATGTCGAAAGACAATGACTCAAAAGACCTTAAGAAACCGGCTTCCCAACTGGTTTCAATGGATCAACTAGTGCAACTCTTGCATCAGTTAAACACCACTAGAAGTCTGAAAACCTGTGGCAATCAGTCCTCGGTGAACCTAAACAAGAAGTTGAACCACCACAATTACGCAAAGTGGTCCAAATTGATGTATATGGCTATTAGCAGGCAGGGGAAGCTTAGCCATATCATTTCTTTACCACCAACAACTCATAGCCCAGAATATATCAAATAGACGTAGCAAGATTCCATGGTCATTACCTGGATCATAGAAAACATATCAACCGACCTCATAAGTCAATTCCTAGACTATCCCACAGTTAGGGATTTGTGGAAAGGGATAGATCTTTTATATAGTAGCGAAAAAGATGGACTTTAGATATATGATTTGATAGTCAAGCCCAACACGTTGAGATAGGGCAGGGACTCCATTGAACTAAACTACAACAAATTAATCACCATATGGAAAGAAATCGACATACAAGTACCAAATCCTATGAAGTATACTAAAGATATCAATATGTATAATTAGATGACCCAGAAAAACAAACTCTACCAGTTCTTAGCTGAAATCAATGACACCTTTGACACAGATATAAGGGATATACTCAATAAAAAGCCAATACATTCTATAAAATAAGCATACTCTTTCATCAAATGAGAGATATCAAGGCAGAGAATTCTTACTAGAGAAGGGTCACAAGAATCAGCCTCATTAGGGGTAGGGAGTGGCCTAACCACAAAGTCAAGACCCAAAAAGAACCAGGCCCGACGCAATGAAGATGACAAATCCAAGCTTTAGTGTAGCCACTGTGGAGGGAGTAGGCAAACTAAGAGTGGGTTAACCTTTTTGGATGCCAAAATGATGAGCTGATTTACAAGCAAAAAAGAAGGGATAAAAAGAAACAAGAAAAAAACCAGCAACCGTATCAAAAAAGAAAGATGAAAGGAGGAGTAGCGCTACGTATGCAGGAGGTAACATACTTAAGGAAGAAGGAAAGATACCATAAAGGAAGAACAAGCAGGGTCTGACCAGGCGGAAGTGGAAGAGAACCAAGGTAAGGGTGAAAGAATTAAAGGAGATAAAGATACGCACACTGAACCATGCATAAGTCAAGTCAGCACCACAGGCTTTTGTGCTCCCCAAGAACCCAATAATCAAAAAATGGTGCCTCACCTTTTCCAAGATTCATCTTCACCATAGGATAAAACACAAATATCATGTTCTTTGATTTTTCTCCCAATAAGGGGCTAACCAAAAACCCTAAAGCCTAGGTGTAATGCAGACCTAATTCAACCCCACATTGCCTAAAACACAGGTTCAATGTTTGGGCTTAAGTGCTCAAATTGGATCTTCGATTACAGAGCGATGGATAAGATGATACATAATCCCGATGATTTTATCTCAATTAGAAAAAACCACAAAATGACTATTCAAATGGCTAACGGAGAATGTGTCGAAGTACAGGGAGCCGGGGAAATTAATATTTTCCTTAATTTCACCCTTAAAAATTGTCTCCTTGTTCCTAAATTGTCTCATAAATTGATTTTATATTAGTTAGTTGACTCAGGAGCTTAATTGTATTATTCTAATGGAGCATAATTCTTGTACTATACAGGACCATCGTATTGGGAGGACAATTGAGCATGGTACTGAGAAGGGTGGCCTATACTTTGTGGACACGGTGTCGCAACAAGGTTATGCAGTGCTTGCTTGTGGCTCAGTAAACCAACAACTCTGGAAATGGCATCACTAACTTGGAAACCTGTCCTTAGGTTATCTAGAGTATCTTTTTCCTTCTCTTAAAAGTTCAAAATTAAAGTTAGACTGCGAATCGTTTGTGTTGGCTAAAAGCCGTAAACATTCTTACTCAATTAGTACTAGTCATGCTATAAAATCTTTTATACTTATATATTCAGATGTTTGGGCCCAACACCTAATATTGGACCTTATAGTTTGTTGGACTATGTTCTTTTTATCAATGACTGTACTAGGATGAGTTGGGTGTACTTTCTAAAACACAAGGAGGAACTCAATAAGGTCTTCCTTAATTTCTACAATATGATTAATACCTAATTTCAGACTAAAATTCATAGTCTAAGAACTGATAACGCGCGGGGGGGGGGGGGGGGGGGGGGGGGGGGGTGAGGCGGGCGGGCGGGTGAGGGGAATATGTAAACTCTAACATGAAAATATTTTTGTGAAACCATGGGTTCCTCCATTAGACTACCTACCCAGATACCCACAATAGAATGGAGTATCCTAAAGGAAAAATCGGACTTTACTTGAGATTACTAGGGCTATTATGATATAATCACATGTCCCACCTCATTTTTGGATAAAAGCGGTGGCTACAACAAACTATTTGAACAACCGCCTCCTTACCAAGATTTTGAAATACAAAACACCCTTAGACACCCTTGAAACACATATGCCTATCCCATCTACCCACTTTCTTCAACCCAAAATTTTTGGCTGTGTTGCATATGTCCACATACCAAAGAGAAGTTGTAATAAACTTCATCCATGAGCTATCAAATGTGTATTCTTGGGATATGGGGTAAACCAAAAGGGGTACAAGTTTGTTGTAAACCCAGAAATAGTAGGTATGCTTAAATGTCACTTCTATCTGAACTTGATTTTCCTCTAGAAATAAGTTGTAAAATCTTTTATGATAATAAAGCTGCGATCAATATCTCCAAAAATCCTATACAGCATGATATAACTGAGCATGTTGAAGTAGATAGACACTTCATAAAGGATAACCTAGAAGCTAGAGTGGTGAGTCTCCCGTTTATGCAGACTAACGACTAAACGACTGATATCTTGACCAAGGTAGTTGGAGCGAGTATTTGAAGATGTACTTAGCAAGTTAGGTGTTGAAGATCTCACTACCAACTTGAGGGGGAGTGTAGAAAATACTAAAGAGAGATACAAGTAGTTAATACTAAGAACATGTATTAGTAGTATAATTTGATTATAATACAAAATATGATGAGTATTAGAAGTAGATTCCAAGTAGGATTAGTCCTAAAATAACCACAAGGAGTTAATCGAAGTAGTATAAATACCAGATTGTACATGCACAAGAATTCAAGAAATACAAAATACAAACCAATTTAGATCAATAGAATGTCTTTTACTTAGAATAAACTTAAGTAGTGGGAAATAGAAGTTGGAACATGGATTAAAAATTTTTAATGGGAAACAACATGATTCTAGGAGATTGCATGCAAAGAATGTGATTTAAGAGAAAAGAAATAGCTATTGACTTGTTCAATATCAGTTTCAACATATTATTAGTTGGTAAGTTGATTAAGCTAATGGATTTTTTTTCATAATTTCTTTATTTCCAAAATAAAAGTTGATCAACAACTTGTATTATAAATATGCTATAGTTGAAATAAAAAGTAGAAAAGTTCGAAGCTTAAAAATTGGGTGAGTTTATTCTCTTGTGAATTTGTGTGGATTAAAAAACCTTATTTTCATTTTCTTTGCTATTTCAATTGGCAAATTCAAAGGTGACTTTATTCTGTATTTATGTAATTTTGAACTTCATCCATCCTATTTTTATTTCACTGCAAAATACACACTTAAGTGTTCTTGTTTTGAATTTTGAATTAATGAAATTCACTTTTTTGAGGATTTTATTGAAAAATCTTGTATAATTCATCTTGTCTATTCCAATTATACAAAAAATTTTAACCATGTTCTCATATTTGTTAAAAATTTAATTAGGCTTATTAACTTCTTCCAACAAACATTGCTTAAGTTTTTGTTTCAAAACTTACAAGACTTTCAAATCAATGTATTTGTTATTTGTTTCCCTAGGTGATCATACTTTATTTCTTTTGAATTATAATTTTATGACTCACATCATGTTGACTATGGTGAATAATTTTTAAAGCCTATGTTAGTTATAGTGTTTGTTATAGTGTTACAAACTTTCTAAGAAAACCATGCCAGAGACTCTTAATAAGCATAAATCGATGGAGGTGCTCTTAAAGGCATGATGGGTTCTAACTTCTAAGCTAGACCCCTCTCTATTATCAAATAATAAATCTTCCTTCCAAATCCAAAAAAAACAATCACGGACACCACTATATTATTAAAAAGGGTATCGAATTAGCTGTCCGTATATTTAATAAATTAGGGTGTGGGTCACAATATTTTCTAAACTTGTGATTAGTTAATACCTTTTGTGTGTGGTTTAAAATGTTCATAACATAAATTAAATATAGATATTGAAATTAGTTTAGTGTAGACACAAAATCATGTCTCCCTGTGTAGTGTTCTTATGACAAACCAACCCTTGCAGGTAGGACTTTGCTTGGGTCAAGTTGAGTGCGTGTTATCCCAAAAACACCTCAAAGCCAAACCTTGAAAAGGCTCAAATACAAACCGAGCCTAAACATAAATTTGTCCAAACCCATCACCCAAAATCCATCCAAAAAACAAGCCTAAATCTGTGCAAATCCTGAAGCTCAGAGCGGTTTTGGTCGACGCTCAAAGCCCAGAGTCAAGCGTACAAGCATAATCTTCCTCAACTTAAAACGTTAAGCGCCAGCATCAGGTGCCAAGTGCATGCTTCCAAAGCTCAACGCATATCAAGTTCCAAGTGTATTCTTCTAGAGCTCAACACACATCAGGTGCTCGACGCTAGAGATCAACACTTAGCGCCTAAAGCTAGCGTCCAACGCTATCCTTGCTTCTAGTGCTGAAACTGTAATAGAACCTGACCAGTTGCTATTCCTAACATCTTATGCACAACTCAGCACCAATGCCTAGCGTCGTGCATCACTCCATACGTACTCTTGGCTTGCCTCAAGCTTTTGTGCATTCGAGCCCTCTCGAGTGCTCGACACACAAGCCTAGCACTTGACGCATGAGCTGTGTGCCTGATGCTCGGTCTTAGCATCCAATGCCTAAGAATCTGGCATTTTTGCCTATAAATATCCCTCTTATTTCCCTCATGCAATAGTTTAACAAATTTTCAAAACAAAGAGAATTGTTACTCTACTAAAATACTCCCTCAAAAACACAAAACACAAAACACTCTCAAACAAACATCATTAATAATCTTCAAAGTAACTCTCAGGCCTTAAACCAAGGAGAAACCATATCTCATTCTTCAATCACTCAACCAAGACTTAAGCAAAGGAACTATCCTCAATATTAAACACCAAGGAACCCTTAATCTCTTTCAATACATTTTGTTTCTTTCTTTACTTCTACTCCATTCACTCTAAAGTCTTTGGATCTAGTGGTTTTCATCCACCCAAGACCCTTTACTTAGGCTTATTTTGTGATGACTATGTGAGGTGCAAACCCCTCTCACATGAACATGTATTTTAATATTGTAATCTTGATGATTCTTGATCTAGCAAAGAGACCTCACCCTTAATGCTCTCTTTTGATCAACTCACATACCTCTTGTTTTAATGTCTCATTTTTCCTTTGATGTGAAAAGCTAGAAGCAAATCATTCTTCACTAGATAAAGTCTCAAAATCCTAACTTTAAGCATCTCACTAATGGAACCATCTTCATAGATTGGTCTCCTCTCAATAATTTGAGCACCTATCTTCCTTGCATATTACGTATTGCAATTTATTTTATGTCTCCTTTATCTCCTTTTCATTTGGTCTATTATGCTAAGATTTGGACATCCACAATCTAGATAGAATTATCTCATTTGATCCATTTTTTGTGAGCAAGCCTGAAATGTATATCATCCTTGAATACATGTTTAGGAGTTAACCTTAAAGCTCCTTTCTTACTTTAGATCTCATTATCCTTATGTTGATTTCTATTTGTAATTTCAATTATATTCCATGACTAAATCATACTTGTCATTTGAACTAGACCCATTTCTTCAAGTTGGAGCACATAATGAGGAATAATCTCTTTAGACTCTTCTCTTCATTTGATCAAGCAAACCTCTCCAACTTATCATGCGTAATTCTTATTTGCATTGTTAGTAACCCTAATCCTAACATTTGCTTGTCCCTTGTCTCTTTATCTCATTTTAATTATGCATCTTTATTACATAATTCTTATCTTGTAATTGAATGTTCACCTTTTATCTTATGTTTATAAACAAGACCTATTGTTTGTAATCACGCCTAATAAAATAAACTTGGACAACCAGCCATATGAACTCTAAAACTTATGGACAATTAGTCCAAGTGGCCACCTAATTAGATATATGTGAATAAAGGTTAAATTGCTCAACCAACCTAATTAGAGTGTGCTATCTCTTATATGTGCATGTTGCGTAGGAGCTAAATCTTAATTGTTCTCCATCTCCAAGGAAATTATTTTCCACCCACACTCAAATCGAAGTAAGTCGCTCATTCCCGAATCTTCTCATGGTTCGCAAACCACTAACGTGAGTCATATGGGGATTCAAACCCCAAGGTTTTCAAACAATAAATTAAATGTTTAGTGGTGACTCCTTTGATCCGTTCAATGTCTTTAAAAGACGCATAGTTGATCCTTACTGATGTGCAAACCAATAGAAAACTAGTGGGGGAGAGCTCCTCCCTCTTTTCTTCATAAAAAAGGGGAGGTTGGATTGCAAAAATCAAGCTCTCTAGTGGCAATTCACTCATTAAATTATCCATACAAAACCTAGTTGGGTTCTTAAACCTTAGCACTTACATTTTTTAGCCCCTACAATTAGTAGTATGTTTAAAACTGTATATACCTAATTAATAGGGATATCCTAAATAATATTATTGAGATATGTTTGTAAACATATTTCACAATTTGTGACAGTGAAATTTTATGTGTTTTAGTTAACTTCAATTACAGTATTTTAATTCTATATCCTAATAGTACAACTTACAAAAATTGAAGGTAAAAAACAAAAATGGTGGAACTTTGTACAACTTCATCTCTAATAGTGCAACTTCATATTTTACAAGTAAAACTATATTTGCGAATAGTATAATTTTAAATTTTCTAATAGTGCATCTTTATATTATATAAGTACAACTTAAGTTATAAATAATACAATTTTAATTCTCAAAAGTACAATTTTAAAAAAGAAAATAAAGGTAAAAGGCCTCGCGAAAATGGTGAAATTATGAAGAACTTCATTTCTTAATAGTGCAACTTTATATACTATAAGTATATCTTTATTTGTAAATAGTATAATTTTCAATATTAGTGCAACTTTATTTGCAAAAGCATAACTTCATTTGTAATAGTATAACTTTATTTGCAATAGTATAACTTCATTTACAATAGTATAGCTTCATCTATAATAGTACAACTTCAAAAAATAAATAAAAGGAAATTACGAGTTTACCCTTCGAAATAAGCTATGTTGCATATTTTGGATATATATTCGAACAACCTCTAATTAATATATGATAGATTTTTTACATTCAATATAAATGTTTACAATAAGAATAACAAGTTAACTTATAAATGAAAATATTGTATATTGAAACTTGAGAGTATTGTCTATAAGTATACTTGAAATGTTTTGTTATGTTGATATTTTTAATTTCAAAATATAGCATTATTTGTAATATTTCAAACAAAATTGTAATTAATCTTTAAAATTCTAAAATAAATAAAAAGAGAAAATCTTGTTCCTATATAATATGAGCTTAAACACCCTTAGAAATGGAAATTTTGGGATTTAGGAACCAAATATGACGTGTTTCGCATAACAATACCGAAAGTTTATATGCATGAAGCTAAAGTATTTGTATAATTTTTTTTATTTAATTTGTGATATGATTTGATACAAGTTTGAGCATGTATTTATAGCTTAACTAACCCCTAGTGTTTGAGTTACAGTCTAATACTAGTTCCTGAACATTAGGAACGAATTGCTTATCTTCTGATCTTATGTAAGTCTATCTAATATTATCTTTATGTAGACTCTATCTATTCTACATTATCCCTCAAGTTGATTATGATATCTTTCACACCCAACTTGCATATTATCTTTTCAAACACACTAGTGTTCACAACCTTAGTCAAAATATCAGCCTTCTGTTCTTCATATCGTACAAATGGTAGACTTATAACTTTAGCATCCAAGTTGTCTTTAATGAAATATCAGTCTACCTCAATATGTTTAGTGCGATCATGGTAAACAGGGTTACCAGTTATGCTAATAGCAGCCTTGTTATAACAGAGAATCTTGCAGCTTTCTTTAGGTGGAAACCCTAGCTTAGAGAGCAACTTCCTCAACCACAAAATCTCGGCTACTCTCGTAATTCCCCTAAACTCTGCCTCTACACTTGACAAAGCCACAACTTTATTCTTTTTACTTTTCCATGTCACCAGATTTCCTCCTATCAAAGTGAAGAAACCTGAAGTTGATTTTCTGTAATCTATGTCACCTGCCCAATCTGCGTCAGTATAAACTTGTAATTTTATATGACCATTATTCCTAAAAACAACTCCCCTTATTGGTGTACCCTTGAGATATCTCAAGATTCGTTACACTGCCTCCATGTGTTGTTCCTGTGGTGTATGCATAAATCGAATAACACTCCCACTGCGTATACAATATCAGGTCGAGTGTTAGATTAGTAATTCAACTTTCCCACAAGTTTTTGATATCGAGTCTAATCTATAGACTTTCCATGCTCATTAACCTGTAGCCCATGATTGACCACTATTGGAGTATCTACTAGTTTACATTCCAACATACCAACTTCTGCTAAGAGATCAGAATGCATTTCCGCTTAGAGATGAAAATGCCTTTTTTTTATCAAAGCACTTTAACCCCCAAGAAGTATTTAAGCTTTCCAAGATCCTTCATCTCAAACTCCTGGAAAAGTTTTTCCCTCAGCTGACTTATTTCTTCTTTATCATCTCCAGTGATAATCATATCATCTACATATATGATCAAACATGTTATCAAATTCTCTCTCCTTTTTGGGAATAAAGTGTGATCTAAATTACTCTATTAGAAACCAAAATTCTTTATGGCTAGTTTTAAACACCCAAACTAGGCTCTAGGGGATTGCTTCAATTCGTACAACGCCTTTTTTAACTTAAAGCCCTCACTTAGAGGAAACTCTTGAGAGAAACCTGAATAAGCCTCTATATACACTTCTTCTGTAATTGCCCCCATAAAGGAAGACATTTTTCACATTAAATTGATGTAATGACCATTCCTTATTTATGGCAATTGAGAAAAGTACACTGATTGTATCAATTTTTGCAACTCGTGAAAATGTCTCAGAATAATAAATTCAATAGACTTATGTATATCTGTTTTCCATTAGTCTCGCCTTATATCTTTCAATCCTCCCAAGCGACATTTTTATCCACACTAAATCGATCTCCTCTTTCATTACCTTTGTCCACATGTTGCTTTTCAAGGTGATAAGTCATCTTTTAATGTGTTGATATAGGTGTTTTAGGATGGGTTTTGATGTTCTTTATGGAGTTTTATTGGTTTTTAAAAGTCTTAGCCATTTCAACTCACTTGTGTGCAATAAAGGAAGATTATAGAGTTGAAACGACATGTTGAACTTGGAGGAATGATGAAGAACGATCTACCTTTGAGCAAGGAAACTTTTGATGATGAATATCAACACAAAGCTGCCAGAGCCACTACTAGAGGCAAAGGGGCAGCTAGCAGAGGCACCTACAACAATCAAGAGTTGAGAAGGCTGCCTTAGCCGTTGCCAGCGGCTAAATAGCAGTTGGTAGTGGGTCTTCCAGAAAATTAAGATTTTAGTGCTTTTCAGCGGCAGTTTCATTAAGTGAGGTTATGTTTTAGGCCGTCTTAGGTTAGGTAGCTATAGTTTAGGTTAGTTAAGGGAGGTACCTATAAATAATGATTGTAATCTAGGGCTTAAAGAGTACTTTTCATAATTGAGAGAAAGCTTTGGTTTGAATTTCTTCTTTGCTCTTTGGAGGAGAAAAACTATATGGAAGCTTAATCTACATGTTCTTGGTTAAAGATTGAAGCTTTTGACTGTAATTTATGAGATTTCTCTTCTATTAATATATATTGAATGTTTACTATTCTCTTGTGTTATTTCATGATTTGCTTGAATCAATTACTAGGTTTGGTTATTTGGATTCGCTTGCATCTAGTTAATCTTACCAAAGTAGTGACTTTAGGTTATTAATGCATGCTTTATGATTGATAACTTGAACTTGAAGAAATTAGACCGCTTATGTTAATTTCATCAATCCTTGTTGATTTCTCAGTTTGATTGCTTCTTATGAATGATTTAGAGTACTTGTCTTGAGTTGTTCACTAGAAAGGGTTATCAAGGAACGCTTTGTTATTTCTAGCTAATTCATGAGAATATAGAATTTCTGAATTCTATAGCAAGGTGTTAAATGGTGTTAATTGAGGAGACTTATATGATTAACTTGTAGTTCATAAGTGAATTTCAACTAACCAAGACTACTCTTCTCACTAATTTGTCATTCAATTAGTTTCGGTTATAATTAGGTTAATTAAGTCTATCCTGCTATTGCAACCCCCCATATTTCTTTAGTTTATTATTTTGCTAAGATAATTTTGCATAGATTATCAGCTATTAAGTAGCTCTTCTCCGTGTATACAAACTTGACTTCCCTAACTACATTCATTTGAAGTTAGATAAGTTTTGATTTTGTTTGGTAGCATATGAAAAGGCTCACAAAATTTTGTCGCCGTTGCCAGGGAAGGGCGTTGCTTTTTAATTATTAATCTTGTAGAATTCATTTTAGTATTGTGTTTGATTAGTTTCTTTGTTTTTCTCTTCTTGGGTATGATAAGTACTCATTCTGCAAATAAAGAAGTTGTGCAGTTAAATTTGGAAATCGAAAGAGTTATTTCTAGGTTGCGAAAGAAAGAAAGAAAAAATTCTAGTGAATCACCATCCACTTTGACAATCAAGAAGAGGAGGAGATGGCAGAACACCGAACATTAAGAGAAATCACAGCTCCTAATTTGAACCAATAACCGTTATGCATTGCATATCCGGAGTTGGGAGAAGGTGCAAATGTTGAGATTAAATCTGGTTTAATCCATCTGTTACCGGTATTTCATGGTATGAAAGGTGAAGATCCGAATAAACACCTGGCTTAATTTCATGTGGTATATATGAGTATGAAACCAAGTGGAATGATTGATGATCAGATACAACTAAGAGATTTTCCTCTTTCTCTCAAAGATACAACTAAGGATTGGTTTTATTATCTTCCTCTTGGTAGTATAACAACATGGGCAGATCTGAAAAGGTGTTTCCTTGAGAAATACTACCCAGCCACTATATCTGCAAGTCTTAAGAAAGCTATTAGTAATGTGGATCAAAAGGAAGATGAATCCTTATATGAGTATTGGGAGAGATTCAAGAGACTTTGTGCTAGTTGTCCCTATCATGGATACTCTGATCAAGACCTCATTCTATATTTCTATGGAGGCCTAACTGATGATGATTTGAGAATGGTAAATGCAGCCAGTGGAGGAGGTCTAGTGAACAAAACTCTAGGGGATGCAATAAAATTAATTGCAGAACTAGTATAGAATTCACAAAAGTTCAGTCAAAGAACTTCTACATGCCGAGTGAGTGCAGCTAACTCCAATACCTCTAAATTGGAAAGTAAAGTAGCTGGTTTGACCTCTATGATGCGTGAGTTCATGGTGAATTCGAAGAATTAACAGCAAGTAAAGGCTTGCGGTATATGCCCTTCCATGGAACATTTTACCAATTCATGTCCTACATTCCTAGAGGAACAAAATGAACAAGCAAATGCTCTAGGTTTCTAAGGGCAAGGACCTCCGAGGAGATATGATCCTTTCTTAAACACCTATAATCTAGGATGGAGAGATCACCCAAATTTGAGATATGGAAATTCTCAAGGGAATCAACAACATAACTCTCAAGGTAAACAGTATAGAGCTCCATTTTCATAACCTCAAGTCCAAAGCTCCAACTCAGGAAATATGTCAACTAAAGACATGATGATATCCCTAACTTCTAATGTCTCAAACATGCAGCAGAATATGGTTCAATTTCAACAAGAAACTAAATCAAGCATTCAAAATCTAGAGAACCAAGTTAGTTAAATCTCTAGTGCAATAAACCGCATTGAAGTTAAGGAGTCTAGGAAGCTTCCATCTCAAACAGAGCTAAATCCTAAGCAACAAGCCAATGCAATAACACTGAGAAGTGGTAAAGAGTTGCAAGAAACTGTGGTGGCAACTAAGAGAGCTAAAGATTTGATTGGAGTTGAAGAGGAATAAGGGGAACTTGAAACCATGGCAAACCCACTGACCTTTCCTCCTTATGAGCCTACACTAGCTTTCCATGAGGCTTTGCAAGAAACTAGAAGGTATGAGAAAGACAAGGACATTTATGAAACTTTTAGCAAATGTGAGGTAAACATTCCCCTTTTAAATTTGATTAAAAGTGTCCTTCGTTTTGCTATGTTTTTAAAAGAGCTTTGTACTATCAAGAGAAAGCACAGGTTGGGTGGAAAAGAAAAGGTAAAAGTAAGTGCTCATGTTTCTGCAGTTTTCCAAAAGAAACTCCTAGAAAAATGTAGTCATCCTGGTATGTTTACTGTTCCTGTTATAATAGGAAACACTACATTTCACCGAGCCATGTTAGATTTAGGTGCATTAATCAATGTCATTCCCTATTCCTTATTTAAGTGTTTGGAACTTGGACCTTTGCATGAAACCGGGGTAATAATTCAGTTAGCTGATAGGTCTAATGTCTATCCTAAGGGGGTGGTAGAAGACGTGCTTGTTAAGGTTGATGAATTGATTTTTCCTGCTGATTTTTACGTTCTTGACATGGAACATGACAAACACACAGTCCCTATCTTATTAGGAAAACCTTTCTTAAAGACATCTAGAACAAAAATTGATGTGTTTACCAGCTCCTTAACTATGGAGTTCGATGGGCAAGAAATTATGTATAACATTTATGATTCCATGAAATATCTTGTGAACACTCATTCTTTATGTTCCATAGATTTTATCGATCTAATAGCACAAGATGTATTTAACATTGATGGTGAAGATGAGCTCCTCACATCTATTGTTAATAATTTGTCTAGTGATTACTTGGATTTTTCTTTGCCTATTAACATGCAGGTGATGGTGATAGATTTGAATGAACATTCCAAGTTTCCAGTTATACCACCAGGTTCAACACCCATCCCACTAACATTACCTGTGGAGAAAATTTCATCATCTATTTTGCAGGCACCTTAGGTAGAACTCAAACCGCTTCTTGATCATTTGAAATATGTGTTCCTTGGTGGAAATGATACCCTCCCTATTATTATTTCGAATAAATTAACCAAGGAGCAAGAGGAAAAGTTTGTGTTAGTGCTTAAAGAGTATAAATTGGCTATCGGATGGACTATTGCAGACATTAAACATATAAGCCCATCCACATGCATGCATCGTATTTTTCTTGAAGATGATGCCAAACCTATGAGACAACCTCAACATTGTTTGAATCCTCTGATGATGGAGGTGGTAAAGAAGGAGATCATTAAGTTGCTACAAGTGGGAATGATATATCCTATTTTAGATAGCAAGTGGGTGAGCCCTACGCAGGTGGTGCCAAAGAAAACTGGAGTGACGGTGGTAGAGACCAATATGGAAAAATGGTTCCTACTTGAGTACAAAATGGGTGGCGAGTTTGCATTGATTACTGTAGGTTGAATGCAGAGATGAGGAAGGACCATTTCCCTTTTCCCTTTATTGGTCAGATGATTGAAAGACTTGCAGGTAAAGATTTTTATTATTTCCTTAATGGGTAGTACCTATTGCACCAGAAGATCAGGAGAAAACTACTTTTATATGTCCCTTTGGCACATTTGCTTACCGACGTATGCCCTTTGGATTGTGTAATGCTCCTGCAACCTGTCAGAGATGTATGATGAGCATATTTTCAGAGTTTGTTGAATACTTTATGGAGGTATTTATAGAGATTCATTTGATAGCTGTTTGCATTGGTTATCATTAGTCCTTAATCGTTGCATTGAAGCTAACCTTGTTCTTAATTCTCAAAAATGTCATTTTAGGTCAAACAAGGCATTGTTTTAGGCCACGTCTCCTCTAAAGGTATTGAGGTTGATAAAGCGAAGATTGATACCATTTAATCTCTTCCTTATCCTACTAATGTGCGTGAAGTGCGTTCTTTTCTGGGTCATGCAGGTTTCTATCGTAGGTTTATTGAAGGATTTTCAAAGCTTGCGCTGCATTGTGCAAATTACTGCAAAAAGAGAAAAAATTCGAGTTTGATGATGATTGTAGGAAAGCTTTTAATGAATTGAAAGCTAAGCTCGTCTCTACACCTATCATTCAGGCCTCAAATTGGTCTTTACCATTTGAAATAATGTGTGACACGAGCAATTATGCAGTGGGAGCTGTTCTAGGCCAAAAAGTAGGGAAGGCCTCACATGTGATCTATTATGCCTTGATGACACTCAATGCAACCCAACGCAACTACACTACGACAGAGAAGGAGATGCTAGCTATAGTTTTTGCTTTAGAGAAATTTAGATCCTATTTTCTTGGTACCAAAGTAATTATTTATACTGACCATGAAGCTCTTCATCACTTGATGGTGAAGAAAGAAGCCAAACCAAGATTGATTAGATGGATTCTACTCTTGAGTGAATTTGAATTGGAGATCAAGGATAAGATAGGCACAGAGAATCTTGTTGCTGATCATTTGAGTCGTTTAACCCATATTGTGATCTATCGCCAACTCAAGATCAAATCCATGGAGAATTTCTTGATGAATCACTATTTTTTGTTAAGAAATTACGTCCATGGTATGGTAATATAGTAAACTTTCTTGTCTCTAACAAATTTCCTCTAGAGTTTTCGAAATCTAAAAATGATAAGCTCCGCAATGATGTGAAATATTATGCATGGGATGATTCGTACTTATGGAAATTTTGTTCCAATCAAATCATTCGCCGATACATCCCTGAGAATGAGGTAATACCTATTCTTACATTTTGTCATTCTCACGCTTGTGGAGGACATTTTGGTTCCAAACAAACAGCGAGGAAGGTACTCGATTGTGGTTTTTATTGGCCAAGTTTGTTTCGAGATTCCTACGGATTTTGCAAATCTTGTGATAAATGTCAAAGAGTAGGTAATATCTCTCAAAAAAGTGAAATGCCTCAATCTTCATTGTTATACTGTGAGATATTTGATGTTGGGGGAATCGATTTCATGGGACCATTTACTACCTCTCATGGTTATATTTATATACTTCTTGCTTGTGATTATGTTTCGAAGTGGGTAGAAGAAATACCCACTAGGACTAACGATTCTAAAGTGGTTTCAGGTTTCATTAAGTCTCACATATTTTTCAGATTTGGAATTCCTCGAGCCCTGATAAGTGACCGAGCAATGCATTTTTGCAATCGTACAGTGAGTGCTTTGTTGATGAAGTATTTGGTCCAACATAATATTTCCACAGCTTGTCACCCACAAACCAATGGCCATGCAGAGGTGTCCAATCAAGAGGTGAAATCAATTCTTCAGAAAACAGTAAATCCAGATAGGAAGGATTGGAGTTTACGTTTAGAGGATGCGTTATGGGCATATCATACCGCTTACAAGACCCCTATCAGAATGTCGCCCTATCGCCTTGTGTTTGGAAAACCTTGTCATCTTCCAATTGAACTTGAGCATAAAGCATATTGGGCGGTTAAATCATTCAATATGACCATGGATGAAGCCGAAAAATATCGAAAACTGCAACTTCAAGAGCTAGAGTAGATTCGCCTTCAGTCTTATGAAAACGCTGATATCTACAAGGCAAAGACTAAGTTGTGGCACGATAAAATGATTAATAGAAAGGAGTTTAAGATCAGTGACAAAGTCCTTCTTTACCAATCCCGACTTAGACTATTTCCTGGTAAACTCCATTCCCGTTGGGAGGGCCCATTTCAGGTTATCAAGGTATATCCACATGGAGCGGTGGAAATTTGGAGTTCTGAGACAAATAACGTATTTAAGGTGAATAGACAATGTATCAAACCATACTTTGAAGGGTTTAAAGTCGAGAATGTAGAGAGCATCGATCTCTATGTGCCATTAATTGAGTAACGAAATGAAAGGCATTATGTCAAGCCAATGACATAAAACAAAGGCGCTAATTGGGAGGCAACCCGAGGAATTTTATTTATTCCCATTTATTAGAGTTTTCATGTTTTTTTTTTTAATTTGTGTATTGCTTATGGTGTGATTTTACAGGTGAATACCTCGGATTCAATACTATAACTAAAAAAAAGAAAGGAAACATGAGAAGAATCGAAGTTGGAGAACACAGTCACTGCCGCAGCCGCTACCAGCACCCATCATATCAAACTCCCCGCCTTCGCCGCTGGCAGCGGGTCCCAAGCCGCTACCAGTGGTTCACCCAGCAAACCCCCCTGTAGGTAATATTTGGTATCCCCATTGTTCATTTTCATCTTGGAATTTTTGGGAATCGAGGGATTCTTGATGAAGAGCGCACCTACCTACGTAAGGTACACTTATAAATTCCTATCTACATTGATTAAGAGTCGTAAAGAAATTTCTTTCAATTATGAGGATATTCGGAATGCATTTGGTTGGAATGACCCCCCTGTAGGTAATATTTGGGATCCCCATTGTTCATTTTCATCTTGGAATTTTTGGAGATCAATAACAAGATGCACGGTGGATCCTCAAGGTGATCATATCTTTAAAACCACACACCCTTATCTTAGGTTAGCCCATATATCCCTCTCCTCTACTATTCTGTGTCAATGGGAGGCAACTAAGGTCCCGAAGGTAACTATGTCGTACTTATGGGCCATGACTCCTTCGGGTGTCGGGATTCCTGATTGGGTTGATATTTTTGTCGATAGTTGTTTAAAAGTGCGAGGCAATACTAGTGGTCATATTAGCATGGGGGCATGGTTACTTTGTTAGCTGAACATTTGGGAATTTCACCTCCTCGGAATCTTGCACCATTGGATTCCACCTACCTAACCTATAATGTGGCTACATTGATGAAAATAGGGCTACTTTCGCAGTCTACCATTACGAGTAGCTATTTCTGGCGCTATGGGCCACAAGGGTTGAATTACTTGAGAATTCCTCAGTTGGAGCGCAGGGAACTCCCCTATGGCCCTGAAATCGCGGACTTCTTTATACCTGTTGATCCTGATGTTGCACCCTACTTGGGTGAAGTTGAGGTTATCATTAAGAATATGGGTGAGGAGAATCCCGATGAGTAGATGGATGAGGAGCATGATGATGAAGTTGGAGATGATGATTGGCCTAGATGGAGGGCTCAGGTAGATGATCAGTTGGAGGAGGTTTGTGATGGGATGTAAGATCTATTGGCTTATCAATGAAGTATGAGTCTTTTCTACACGGCTCAATATCCCGCTCTTTACGAATCTCCAAGTGAGGCTTTAATGGACCATCTTGCCTCTCGAGCCTTGCGTCGTTCTAAGAGGAATGCTTCCCGTGGTAATCCCAGACCTTCCAACTTTAGGAATCCTTCTACATGATAGCTAGCTACATTTGGCCTTGTCCCTGCTTTTCTGTAAGTCGTCTGTTCTTACATTGAGGACAATGCATCATTCAAGCATAGGGGGAGGCTAATTTAGCTATTTTAACTTTAATGTTTCTTGTATTAGCTACTTTAACTTTAATGTTTTTTTTTGTATAGCTATTTCAATTTCGAAAAGAAAAAAAAGAAAGAAGAAAAAAAAGAAAAAAACACAACAGAAAAAGGATGATAAAAAGATACCCGCTAAGTCGAAAACTTGTGAAGGCGGCTTAGGCAAGAATTGGGGGCCCGATTAGGTTGAAAACCCAAAAGGGAAACCTAAGCAAAAACGCGGCTATTGAGCAGGTACGGTGGTGAGATTCGAAAGAAAAGAAAGGCTAGGATGAAAACCCAAAAGGGCTCCTAGGAAAAATGAGAGAAAAAGAGAGATATTTTCTGGAAATTTTCACATTATTTTGCTGGAGTTGGTGTCATAAGTTGGGAAGATATAAGGAGGTTTCGGGTAGGTTTCATCTTGATGATTTTGGTGTTAGTTAGAGGTTGGGCAAATATGTTGGTTCATCTTAGAGATTTTAGGGGCGTCAGTTGTTTTCTTGTGTTTAAGGTGGAAGTGTTTTGTCATTGAAGCATGGAAGAGTTGAGTTGTTCCTAACTTTTTCAAGCTTTCACTTCTTTTTGTGGTTTTAGAGGATTCACATACTCACTGCTAGGAATTAGTTTGCTTTAAGGTGGATTTGACATAAAGAGAAAGAATAAAAAAGAGAAGAGAAAGTCAAGGTGTGAAGTTTGGAGAGGCAATTTATTGATGAATGCTAGAAGTGTTTTGCGGATTTGAAGGGATATGATCTATTGAATTTCACTTTGCTCCTATTTTGAACCTTGTTGAGGTTAATATGTTCTCTAAGCTTACTCGAGGACGAGTAAAGGTTCAAGCATGGGGGAATTTGATAAGTCATCTTTTAATGTGTTGATAGAGTTGTTTTAGGATGGGTTTTGATGTTCTTCATGGAGTTTTATTGGTTTTTAGAAGTCTTAGCCATTTCAACTCACTTGTGTGCAATTAAGGAAGATTATAGAGTTGACATGACATGTTGAACTTGGAGGAATGATGAAGAACAATCTACCTTTGAGCAAGGAAACTTTTGATGATGATTATCAACATAAAGCTACCAAAGTTGCTACCAGAGGCAAAGGGGCAGCTAGTAGAGGCACCGACAACAATCAAGAGTGGAGAAGGTTGCCTTAGCCGCTTCCAGCGGCTAAATAGCAGCTGGCAGTGGGTCTTCCAGAAAATTAAGATTTCAGTGCTTTTCAGCGGCAGTTTCATTAAGTGAGGTTATGTTTTGGGCCATCTTTGGTTAGGTAGCTGTAGTTTAGGTTAGTTAAGGGAGGTACCTATAAATAATGATTAGTATCTAGGGCTTTAAGAGTACTTTTCATAATTGAGAGAAAGCTTTGGTTTGAATTTCTTCTTTGCTCTTTGGTGGAGAAAAACTATATGGAAGATTAATCTACATGTTCTTGGTTAAAGATTGAAGCTTTTGACTATAAGTTATGAGATTTCTCTTCTATTAATATATATTGAATGTTTACTATTCTCTTGTGTTATTTCATGATTTGCTTAAATCAATTACTAGGTTTGGTTATTTGGATTCGCTTGCATCTACTTAAT
Organism: Dysphania ambrosioides; assembly: GCA_026401315.1. NCBI lineage: Eukaryota > Viridiplantae > Streptophyta > Magnoliopsida > Caryophyllales > Amaranthaceae > Dysphania > Dysphania ambrosioides. The sequence goes on along the minus strand of CM048669.1, from coordinate 4,393,341 downwards.
CTTACCAAAGTAGTGACTTTAGGTTATTAATGCATGCTTTTATGATTGATAACTTGAAGGGGGAATAGTATTATTGAAGAAATTAGACCTCTTGTGTTAATTTCATCAATTCTTGTTGATTTCTCAGTTTGATTGCTTCTTGTGAATGATTTAGAGTGCTTGTCTTTAGTTGTTCACTAGAAAGGGTTAGAAAGGAATGCTTTGTTATTTCTAGCTAATTCATGAGAATATAGAATTTCTGAATTCTACAGCAAGGTGTTCAATGGTGATAATTGAGGAGACTTCTATGATTAACTTGTAGTTCATAAGTGAATTTCAACTAACCAAGACTACTCTTCTCACTGATTTGTCATTCAATTAGCTTCAGTTACAATTAGGTTAATTAAGTCTATCCTGCTATTGTAACCCCCCATCTTTATTTAGTTTATTATTTAGCTAAGATAATTTTGCATAGATTTTCTGTTATTAAGTAGCTCTTCTCCGTGGATACAAACTTGACTTCCCTAAATACATTCATTTGAAGTTGGATAAGCTATGATTTTGTTTGGTAGCATACGACAAGGCTCACCACAAGGCTTCTGCCACTATTCTCGGGATCTGTTCTAAATATACTACAGTATTAAAGCACATAGCTACATCTGACATGCCTTGCACTGGGTATCTCATACTTTAGGGCTCATACGATGGGTCATACATCTTTAGAGACACTCATCTTGTGCTTCTGGGTGGTAACTGATATGTACCTGTGGGCAGTACCTCAACCATATCCTGCCCTATCTTAATATTATCTATAATAATCAGAGTTTTAGAGTCTACCAGTACCTGATGTTCGTCCTTGAGAGACATTGGAAGAGGTAATATTGATTCTGGTTCGGGCTGAGCTGTATGATTAGAGGACTTCTTGTAGTTTCCCAAAGTATGATGTAATAACCAACTTAGATCGTTATTATTACTCTCCCCCTAACATCAAAGTTCAGGAAAAATAGGACGATTTAACAAAGTCACAATCCATCGTAGTATTTAGGTGATTTTTTGAGGGATAAAAGCACCTATACTCTTTTTGAATACTCATACCCAACAAAGACACATTTAATTTCTCTAGGTTCTAATTTATGACCGTCTTTCTTTTGTAAGTGAACATACACGACACAACCAAAAACTCGGGGTTGTAAAGAGTGAAAAGAGGGTACAGGAAAGTGAGTGCTAAAGGTATCTAATGGTATTTGATAGTTAAGGCTTTTTGTGGAAAGGCGGTTTGTAAGGTAGTCAGCCATAGGAATAACTTCAGGTCGAAAAGACTTTAGGACACTTGATTCAAATATCATGGCTCAAGCATTTTTCAAAAGGGTTCAATTTTTTCATTCAATAATTTCATTCTATTGTGGGGTGTCAAGACATATAGTCTAGTGTATTATACCATTGGTATGGCAAAAGGTTTTCATATTATTGTTAATATACTCTCCACCATTATCGGATCTTAGAATGCTAATTTTTCCTTAAAACTGAGTCAAAACATTTTGGTAGAAAGTAACGAAGATTCCAAACACTTTAGATTTATGTTCCATAAAGTATATCATCAATGAATAGAATATAATATGAAAAACCATGAACACTAGTATTTGGGGGAGGTCCCCACACATCAAAGTGAACAATATAAAATGGTTTATTAGCATGACTCATACTACTAGGATATGAATATTTATGACTCTTGGCTAAAAAACATGCTTCACAGTTAAGGGAAAAATTTGACCTAGCGAGAGTAGAAAAAAGACGTTCTAAATACCCTAGTGATGGATGTCCTAGGCGATGATGCCATAGCTGAAGGTGATCTTTCACTGAACTATGTCCCATAAACACACCTCCACCTTTGAACATCTCATCTACATAGTATAGCCCGTCTTTATTAGTACCATACCCAATGGTCTCCCCGGTCCAAGCATCCTACACAATACAATAGTCCGATTTCATTAAGATTGTACAACCTAATTCTTTCATAAGTTGACTGATAGATAACAACTAATACAAAAAGTTTAGGTATGTAAAACAGTTTTGTAGTGATAATGGCCCAATTTTAATTTTTCCTCCTCCTACTATGTCCATAAATCCACCATTCGCAGCCGGTACCATGACTTTCCCGGAATTGTCAAATGTCGAGAAATCCTCTCTGTTGTACGTCATGGTGTCTATGGCTCCACAATAAAAATTCTATGGTCTTCTAGAGTTGGGTTGTACCGTTACTCTAAGGCTCTTTTTATGGGCAAGGTTGACATGGGCCATGTTTTTCAGGTCAAGTTGGGCCTTTTTATCAACTAGTCCATATGATGTTTGATGTAAGCCGTCGGATAAGATCAGTGCATCTCGGCTGTTAGGTATAAGTGAACAAGCATAACTATACCTTGATATTTTAGATCTAGGGTTATTCTTACCTTCACATTCTCCCTTTGCATCCTTTGTCTCCTTTGACTCTCCCATGGATGTTGTCCCAATTGCCTTTTTCTTTGAATCTTCTTGCTTTGCCCCACCCTTCTCTCCTTTCTACCTCGAGTCTGGACACCAATCGAGATACCAGATGATTTTGAGTAGCCCTCCACCGTGTGTTGACTTCCACCGCAATGGGAGAACTTTAAGTGGCTCTTGTCGTCATCCCTTTGAGATGATGGTTTACCTGATCGAAGATTGGTGCTGAGCCCACTTCCAACACCATACGTCGCCATTGAAGGTAAGTGAGGTGAGTGTTGTTGTTATCCCATAATTTCTCTTTGAGCTTTCTCTCTGCGAACTGTACTATATGCAATTTCTACAGTTGGGAAGGGTTCTTAGTTTACCAGATCCCTTCTGTCCTTGTCAAAGTCCTCTCCCGAACCAACCAAGAATTGATATAATCGGTCTTGTTGCGTGAGTTTGTTGTGAATTAATTTGTCTTCTAGGTATTGCATAGGGTTTGGCATCTTTCGATCTATTTCCTTCCAAATTGTGGTTAGTTTTCCATAATAAATTTCAATAGAATTATTACCTTGCCTGATGTGATTTGCCTTGACCTTGAGATCAAATATATGAAAGCCATTGTCGCCACAACTGAACATTGCTTCTATGCTTGTCCACAGATCCTGTGCGGTTGGAAAGTCTAGGAATTGGTTAACCAATTTAGACTCGATATTTTCTATGATCCATGTCTTTAAGGTAGAATCTCTTTGTGTCCATTGGCTATACTCTGGGTGATCTTTGGGGGGGGGGGGGGGGGGGGGGGGGGGGGGCGGGGGGGCATGATAGTGGTTGAGGCTCCCCCTACCTTCGGCTGCCAGATGCATTAACTTAGACTATTTGATAAGTTTTGGGTGTTTAGCTTTTCGACAACGTTGATGGATGCTACCCTGTGATTGTCATTGCTCCTGGTGTTGTTGTGCTTCTCCAGAAACTCCATAAGTTGAGAAATCGTCATGGTGGAAGCTCCGTCTGGTGGGTCTGGCATCTTAAGGTAAGTTACCTTGGTAAATGATGACCTTAATACCAAAAAAAACACTCCCTAAGATCGGTTGCTTTGATACCAAGCTAAATTAAATAATAGTATTTGTATAATTGTGTTTATTGAATTTCTAATATGATTTGATACAAGTTTGACCATGTATTTAAAGCTCAACTAACCTCTAGTGTTTGAGTTACAATCTAATACTAGTTCCTGAACATTAATTGTTTATCTTCTGATCTTATGTAAGTCTATCTAATCTTATCTTTATGCAAACTCTATCTATTCTACACTTGAAATATAGACAATTTCAATTAATAGGACTTGGAATACAAATACATTTTCTTGTTTTCTAAAGTTTTTGATGATAAGATTAATTAACTAACCATGAATACCACAAACCATGTTCGTTCACATGTTCTTTACAATGGGAATAGATGTGAAGAAGGAATAACAGAGAAATAAGTTATTGAAGATAAAAATAATGAACTAGTTGAACGTAACCTATAAAGATATCAAATGTTTGAAGTAGCAAGAGAGAGTGCTTATGTATCCAAGTCTGTCCTTGTAAGTAATCTTCAATATTGGTGACAAAGAACAATACCTATGAGGAACTTATAAGGAATAATGTGTGAGTCAATTTAAAGAGTTAGTTCAAAATAGGTTAATTGGAATATCAAGTATTATTTAAAACTAAATCGTATACTGTGTTGTAATCATAGCCTAATGTTGATTGTTGAGGGAATAGTCGTTCGTCGTTAAAGAAATAGTATGCTATTTAGGGAACAACTGTTTCTAGTTGTGTGAATTAGAAGAAACTTTGTCAGTAGTTGTGAGAACTAGATGAAAATTAGGTGCAATTTTTATTTATAACCCTCATTTTAAAAATATGTCTAAATCTAACCTCCGTTCAAAACAATTTAGAAAAATAACCTCCCATTTAAAACCGCTGTCACTGTCAGCGGTTTCACTCCGAGTCAGCAAAACCCTATTTACCCAGTCAGCATAAAACCGCTGTCACTGACAGCGGTTTTATGTTGACATTAAAACCGCTGTCAGTGACAGCGGTTTATCATTGACCAAGTCACCAACGTAGGAATTCTGGTTTGGGCTTAAAACCGCTGTCAGTGACAGCAGTTTTAAAATTGCCTAATTATGCAAAATATTTCACCCATCTAATTTCTATTTTAAACATGTTTTAAAACATTATGATAACATCCAACAACCATCTAATTCATCATTTTCGAACACAAGTTCGATACAATTTGAACACATGTTCGTGTCAATTCCACAGCGTTTCTCGTATCTCAAACAAAAATCTTCAAAAGTACAATAAAGATTGATAACTAAAATGAAACATAATAAATTACAATAATCATAGGTATATATATACAATACAGTTTGAAATATATTTACATTAATTCCAGTAACATAAAAAATTCTAGAAACTAGGCTAGTCCTCCTCATCAACAGTGTCTAATCGAGGAAAAGTGGAACTCTAGCTCTGTTGTGAGAGTAGCCCACTCACTGGGTATCGGAATGGATATGGAGGAGAGGTATACTGTGACGACTCACCCTGGGTGGACCCGAATGCACCTTGAGTCCTCTCGAAGGTCAAGATCACAGGGGCCTCATGGGTTTGGGAAGAGGAAGGCATACCCGATGTGACTTGTGCGTCGTCTGTATTCCCGAACTCATGCTGCACTCGTAGTAATCCTCCCTGACCAGCTAGCTCCAGACCTCCTACGCACATCTGCTTCACTCTAGCTGCGATAGTAGGACTAGGCAAATTTTGGTTATCGTGACAGTAGTCATGAATAACCAACAGTTGCTGAGTCTGCAAAGGAGAAAACAGTTAGAATCGGATAAATAAAGTAAAGAAATCAACTTGCAAATAATGAAGTCAACATACCATGACGGACTGAAAATGCTGCGGTGGTGGAAGGAATGACGGACTAATGAAGAGGCATGTAATGCTACGATACCATATTAGATATGGATCGTAATAGTCCATAGGTCCCTGGATGGGATGTCCCTGTACAATGGATTGGTTTTTGTTGTTCCAAGCCCCGATCCACTTAGCATGCAAAGCCCCCCAATCCGTCGTGGACCTGCACTATTCTTAGCAACTTCCTCTATTTTGGCCTTTACCTGGGTGCAAGGAATTTTGGAAAGCTGGCCACCTACAGCTGAGTCTAGAAGTGCTTTGGTGGAGTCATTAAGACCATCGTAAAAGAATGTGTTGAGATGGTTCTCCCCGTACTCATGGTGGGGACATGCTCTAATCATTCTTTTAAACCTACTCCATGTAGCACTAAGGTTCTCATCATCCTCTTGGGTGAATGACGCAATTTTCTTACGCCAATCCTGCGTTCGAACCGTAGGATAGAACCTTTCTAGAAATGCGGTTTTTAGTTGAGCCCAATTAACAATTGAATTGGGTTCTAAGCATTTATACCAATCCTTGGCATCTCCCGCTAGACTCAGATGGAAAAGGTGCATTCGCACATAATCAGGGCTATTAGGACAAGGAGGGATAAGTCCACAAATATCCGAGAATGCCTCTAGGTGTTGAAGAGGACATTCATTTCTTAAGCCACTGAATGGTGTTTCCTTAACCATTCTTGTGAACTGAGGATGAATTTGGTAAGGTGTAGTAGCAACAGGAAGTACTACACTCCCTTGGAACTCTTGTGAGCCAGGAGTTCCGAATTGGCCAAACAATTGATGTTCTTCGGCCATTATGGATATGGTAGGGTTTTGGATAGATTGTGAGGTATACTTTGAAGGGCGTTGTCTACTAACACGTTGGATTTCAGGATTTAAGGGTGTAATTGGCTGGTTTGACCTACGCGTGCTATGGGGCATGCAAACACCTAAGTCAAAGTCAACCACACACAGAAATGAAAACCAAAAAAAAAAAAAAAAAAAAAAAATGGAAATAAAATAAATAAGGTTATGCTAAAACAAGTTAAGTCTAAATATTACGCCTTGTCCCCGGCAACGGCGCCATTTTGATAACCGGTTTTCTAGGTCGTTAACTAAAAGACAGGTTATGCAAACAATATTTATTCCAACCTACAAACTATACGAGTATAGCGGAGTAGGGGGTCGAACCACGAAGACAAGGTATATCAAGACTTTGACTTTTAACACAACCGGACTATTTGGGGTTGGAAATTCAGTTAAAACTAATAGGTGGAAAATAGATGACGACAAATCACGAAGTAAAGCAAGTAGAGAAAAACGGGGACAAGATTGGATTCACCCTAGGAATGAAGCTTTAAACCGAACATGATAGATTACAGAAAATCTGTTAATAACTAGCATGGATACCCGAGAATACGAGAGGAAGTTGGTGACCCTATAGATCACACGAACGACCTATAATCGCCCTATGTCTCCAAAGGAGTGGCAGGACAAGATTCGCATCGGAATCCGAAACTATTTATTAACATCGTTTCTACAATCCTAAGCAATAAAGATCATAGCTTTCCTAAGGTTTCACCAATCAAAACCCCTAAAAGAATTACTCACTCATGTTCATGCGTAAAGACATAAAGATATTAAAAGATGCTGCAGAAACGAACGTGGAATGAAATCGAGAATGAAAACAAAATCAGAATTAATAAACGATAAACTTAGAACTAAACATGCAATGAAATACAGCAATGGATTAAGATTAGAGGAAGGAATTAAACTTACAAAAGCTTCAAATTGATATCCACGAAAAGAATTCGAACTACAAAGCGTTGAAGAAAAACTGAAAATTGAAAGCTAAAACTAAAAGAATTTGGAGGCTAAGAAATCTAAAAGTGCATAAAAGTATTTAACCTAGCTCTCCCCCCTCCTCATCAGAGGAAGGGGGTATTTATAACAAAATAAGAAAAACCTACGAAAAACCCTAAAGTGCATAGGAGCCGGCCCTAAAAAGAAGTAGTTGATCCGGAGGAAAACACTGTCATTCGCCCGAATCTATGTATCATTCGGCCGAATGTAATCCCATTCGCCCGAATTGTCTTCCATTCGCCCATTCCAGAGGCTTCGGGGAATCGATCTCTGTCAAGCATTCGCCCGAATGTATAGTCTGATTCGGCCGAATGGAAACTCATTCGCCCGAATGAGTTCCATTCGGCCTTTCCAGTAGCAAGGCTCGAGAACTCTGAAGACTGCCTCTCATTCGACCGAATGAGTCTCAGGTTCGGTCGAATCTGCAGCCATTCGGTCGAATGTCTCTCAGATTCGGTCGAATCTGAGAGCATTCTTTCCTCTTTTCACTTCCCTCTTTTCTGAACTCCGTGAAATCTTCATGGATGACTTCAAACACTTGCCCAAGCTAAGATATGTGTGTCAAAGGCTCAAATGTATCGCCTTTCACCTTGAAATCATCAAAATTGCCTGAAATAAACTTAAGACAACTCGAGAACAAGATCAAGGTAAAATCAAGCATAATATACATAAAACCATTACAAAACTACGAGACTTGACACTAAAATGAGTTAATAAATGTGCTCTAAAACGAGCACATCAACCTCCCTCGACGATCAATTTCGTGCAAACGAGGGTAGGTTAGAGCTGCTACGGGGATGTATTGTCGTAACCCAAACTGTCGCATAACTCGGTCAATACTTGGCTTAAAGACCTCGTATAGGTGAGTACCGTCAATAGTTATCACTGGCAAACAATGTTTGAAGCCGTTAATACTTGGCTTAAAGGCCCAGAAAACCCTTTTGAATACATTTATTCCACCATACTCGACCTTGTGACACCATTCTATTGCCATTCCAGGGTGCACATCTCTCGAGGCTTGCATGAGCGCCGACAATCGTTCATAGGATTCTTCCCAACTACCATATACTGCTGCGATAGCGGATTGCTTACCATACCAGGCCTTATGATAAGTAACGGTATAGTGGAACTTATCTCTTATCATCTGCATAATCACATCAACTTTAAGTGTGGGATCTACCCGTATGCATTCCTTGATATAATTGCCTATTAAGTAGGCACTTATATGTTTCCCTCCCCGTGAATGGGCATCACTAATGCAAGTAACTGCATGGGGACCCTTGTAGGTTACAATAGTCCAACGTGGGTCCATAGGTTTCTTTTGACGTGCACTAAGCTTCCAACCGCACTTACTCTTACAAACCAGTTCAATGAGTCTCTTACTTGATTTATAAGTGGAATAGGAGTGGTTGGTTCTGATGCAAAATAATTTAACAGCATGAATGATTTCGTTCTTGGATGCAAACTCCATGTTCTTTGCAAATTCAACCCCGGGTGTGGAGGAAGGCTCACCTCCAATCATACACCAACTACCATCGTCTACATAGTCATGGAGATGGCCATAGAAGGGAACTGATTCCACAATCTCATTCATAACATCATCATGGTGTTCTTCTTCCTCTGTTTCTTCCACATCATCCTCTCCCTCATCATCCTCCTCCTCCTCCTCATCATCATCATCATCATCATCATCCACATCCTCTCTTATGAAATCGGGATCTTCATCACTCCAGTCATCATCAGGCCACAATTAGGGAACTAAACCGCGAGAAGACTCTGCTACATACGAACCATCTTCATTCAAAGAAAATTCAGTAATTGCTCTATCATTACGAACAATCTGAGCTTGATGATTAGGCATTTGTGAGCATGATGGATGAATTTGAGCTTGATGATTAGGCATTTGTGGTTGATAAGGAACCATCATCGGTTGATAAGGATGAGTTTGTGAATCGAATACTTGATTTTGTGTATACATTTGAAGCATTTCAGTATATGATTGTAAAATAGGCATAGCTTGTTGTACATTATGTGTGTAACGCATTTCTTCAACAAATATTTTCATTGGGAAGTTTGGGAAACTTCTAATACATGCCCACATGCATTCTAATGAGTAAGCATCATTAAGGGGCATAGCCATAGTCCCATGCTTTATTTTCAACTTCACCTCCCTTGTTCGATCCAACCCACACAAATCATAAACTTTATCAACTAACTGTTTCATAGAATTGTCGGAGTTGGCCAGAATAATACTACGACTTCCACCTCTATACTCAACACTAGAACTTGATTCAATAAGAGTTCCTCCCCAACGACAAATCAAAGGATATTTTGAATTTTCCATAACGCCTACAAGATGAAATGTAGATTTAATGACAACACTAATAAGCGTTGGTCTAATATCCTATCCTAGCCATATTTAAAAGCTATCTCCACCTCCAAATGAAATAGATTATTTCATATGTCTATAATACAATCAATCCACATCTAAACCTAATAACAACATCACATATTAATTCAACCCAAATAATCTAAATATACTACATAACATACAAATAACAACCTACAAAGAACAATATCTAATCCAATCCAATCCAATCCAATTCAATCAATCTAAACCTAATAACACCATCCAATCTAATCCAATCCAAATATTTCTTTTACTTCAAATACACCTAATATCACAACATTCAATCTACATCTAAACCAATACACAACATTCAATTCACAACTACACCTAATATCACAATTAAAATTATCACAATTAACAACATTCAATTCACAACATCACCTAATTTCAAAAACTACACCTACTATCTCAATTAAATCCAAATAATAATTTTAATCCATATACTACAATCAATCTAAACATTTAATCTATATCCTAACCACAACAATCAATCCATACCTAGTATTATACCATGATAATATAAAATTTAAGATAAAATTTGAAAAAAAAATTAAAAACATACCAATACCGGGAAGAGGCGTGCCGGCGGAGTGGAGGAGCACGGGGGTCACGCCGGAAAATGTTCGGCACGCTGGAGGAGGTTCGAGATGGCGGAGGAGGCGAGGCGAAGGAAGGGCGTCGAAGTTTTGGTGAAATGAAATGGGGCGAGCACGGGGAAGAAGGGAAGCTGGGGATTTAAACCCAGGTCCCGAAAAACCACTGTCACTGACAGCGGTTTTTACTTTTCTGCCATGCCACTGAAGAACCGCTGTCACCGACAGCGGTTTTATGCTGACTGGGTATACGGCTGAATGCTGACTGGATATAAAACCGCTGTCACTGACAGTGGTTCTTATTTGGAGGTTATCTTTCTAAATACTTTTGACCGGAGGTTAAGTTCCAAAATATTTGTTAAATATAGGATAGAAATAAAAATTACAAGAAAATTAGACTATGGGAACTTAATTTGAGTAAACAACTTGTACACTAGTTCGTGTAAATTGTTTGAGGCTTAGTTAGAATGGAATTTTTTGTGAAAATCCCTGAAGGTCGTGTTTTTTTTTTTTTTAAGTGAAAGGTATTCCACACATGAAATTCCTTGCGTCTTTATCTCTTTCATTCCTTACTTTCATTTCATTCCACAATGTATTCAATCAAGTCAAATTCAGTAAAGAGTGTAAAAGAAGGAACCGTTCCTTACATAATACTATACATCCCCTCTAATGTGTTCAGTGTTCCTTTTAACCACACTTGATTTTCATAACCTTGATAAAGAATTTTACCGTACTCCACTTCACTAGTAGTTAGTGAGATAATTCAGGCTATTGTTTAGTTAAAATTGGATGACAAACCTTTGATAATATTGCTTGCTTATATGCTACTATTCTAGTTATTTGGCTATAATGTCTGCATACTTATTGCCTTTGTTAGCCATGGATCAAAAGACCAAGCTTAAAATTGTTCATCCTTGCGTGTTAGGATTGAGCTATTATGTCTGAAAAATAACTGCTCCACCCAATAAAGAATTTCATACATGCATGTTTGACCCTTTTATCTATAAGCTTTGCAGATGTGTATTCAATCGTACACTTACAATAAACCTTATCTTTGCACCGTCGTTTTGAGTCACCTACTCACCGCCCTGGGCGGCCTATTGATCAGATATAATACGAAATACAGCTTAACACCTCATATATATATATATATATATATATATATATATATATATATATATATATATATATATATATATATATTCTTCTTTTTTATTCAAGGGGGAAGCTTCAGACCTCATCTAGATTATACTAAATCTGATCTACTTTGTATGATAATGTATCCTCTTAGGTAAAATGCACACAAGGACGATGGTAATTAGTCCATGCTATTTTTCATGGAGGCAAGCGACTATACCATCAATAATGAATTCGTTGTCTAAGCTTCTGTCACAAAGTTAAGGAAGTAGAAATGGTGAAATCCGCTTGCAGAGACTAATATCAAGTCCATTATAAGCGATGGGTGCATACATCCAAAAGTCATCTGAGCTCAGGAGCTACAAAAAATAATTAAATTCAATTAGTAAATACATGCCCTCTAAATCGATATTTTATTATGTTTTCGAGTTTATTGAATCTTTACCCGGATCTGAAGCTGTAAAAATTTTACATAATGGACTGCCTCTTCTAGCATTGTGCTAATGTCAACCTGCAGCAAAAAATGTGTCTAAACTATCAAATTTGTTGGTTATGGTCTGACATACTTGTACTACTTTCATTTTTGTTGTTACAGTAACCATGTAGAAATCGGAAAAATATTAAGGAGCTAGTACTACATAATGTGTATCAAGCAATGGACTTGTTCAAATCTATATCCGATACTTAATTTATATTTTGGCGTCTTTTTGAAGTTGCACATTTGATAATTGAAATTCTACTATTTACGAATGTGTATTTATAGAATGCGACGTCGAACTATTAGAAAATGAAATTATGCATATTTTAACCTTTTTTGCATGGGCTCGTTGATTTACCTACATTTTCTTTTTTGAAGTTGCAATTTCAAAAATTAAAGCAGTGATATTTACAATTAAAAATATATTTATATAATGTAAAATTTTATTATTAAGAAATAATTTGTATATAATTTTACCATTTTGACTTGGTTTAGTTTTTGTACATTAATTTTCTTTGTTAAAATTATACTCTAAAAAATTGAAATTATACTATTTATAAATGAAAATACACTTATAAATATAAAATTATACTATTAAGAAATAAAAAAAAATATAATATATATTTATAAATATATATCCAATATATTTTTAAAATTTCTCATAGAAAAATAACATAAAATTGCATAAACGCAAGATGGTCAACGTGTAATAAAATATATGCGTACCTTTGTTCCATTAGGGACAAGGCTCTGCAAGATTTTTAATCTATCGTTTATTTTCTCCCTTCTTCTCTGCATTACCATGTATCAAAAAATATGCAAAAACAGAAATTAGTTATACAAAAGAAAGAATTTTCTTCCTACACATTCCAAACATTTGTAATACTCTGTGTGACTGTGTGAGGTCGTCGTGAGGAAGTGTTTGATAGTTACCCTTGCATAAAGGCTTTGAGGATCAGTTGCTGAACCCCTGCTTGCTCTTTTCTTTCGTTTTGATACCGAAATTTCCCCGTCACTAGTTTCTTGAAATGCCTTGGATTCATCTTCAGAGTTCTCCACTCCACCCACATTACTTGCATCTTCGTTGTTAATTTTCTTCCATTGCATGCTCTTCGTATTGATCTGTAACATGAAAAAATGGGGATATATTATAATGAATAAGTCTGAATTTTCAATGGAAATGTGTAAATTAAAAGGAGGTGCTAGGTTTAGTACTTACATCTTTGGAAATTCGAGCTATTTTCTTAGGCGCTGTCTTCGGCTTCGCTGCAGCTTCCACTTCTGATGTATTACTCTTCCTCTTGAACTGAACTTCTGCATTGAGTGGTGAGCCAAGATTATTGTCTGATTCATTATCTTCTAGGGAGCATAGTTGCGGACTCTTTGATTCGTCCGCATTCAGAGCTGTATGAAAAACAGAAGCGAAAGGGGCATGGTTTTCTTGGTCCATCATACAAATATTCATAGGAAAAGATGCATCGGTTGGCAATGAAAAGTGACAATTTTGGTATCTGTTTGTAGCTTGTGCAGCAAAATAGCTAGCTGTAACACTAGCATTATCACTACGGGAGTCACTAACACTATAATTATGATGCAAAATACTTGAAGGATTACTGTATACGGAGTCATTATCTATAGAAGGGCCAACAAAGGCTGAACTAGTGGGATTGCTGAGAAACTGAGCTCCTAAATCAGGCGTTTCTATGGTGAATATGTTGCTTAAGGACTCCCATTCCCCATCAAGGAAAGCTCCGAGTTCTGCAATTTCCATATTCCTGATCTTTTTGTAATTTGAAAGGAGGAAATGAAGAATGTGCAGAAGTACTATTGTAGAAAACTTTTGTTGTGTTGCTTAGTGTAGAAGTTTGGATATATTTATATGCTCGTAGTTTAGACGCTTAGGCATATGGAACACAGAGAATGTTGGAAATAATTGAGTAAGACTATTTTATTACTCTTAGAAATTCCTTGAATCATTTTAAGATTAAGAAGGCTGGCCGTTGATTTTGATGGTCAGAGGTCCGCTAGTGGGGCCAGATACCATGAACGGTACAACTCATTGAAAAGGACTAAGTGCATGCATTGATGTTGATTGCAGTCTAACTGACACTTCAATGTCTTTAAGAGGCAATTTTACCACTGTTTAAGCATTCCCTAATAGCTAACTAATTCAGTATGCTGAGTTTAGCATCCCAAGAGTCTAGGAGTAATCATTAATTTGTTGATAATGACTATATGTTTTGACTTTAGCTATCCGTAAAATTAAAAGATAATCTTGTTACTAGAATTTCATGTATGTTGATAATGTTAATTACTATAGTATTAGCAATGGAATCTTTTGATAATAATTAATTACATTTTAAATAACTTATTCCAGTGTGTCATATTTCTTTAATTGATCACCTAAGCTACTACTCACTAGGGGTGTCAAATCGGGTCTACGGTTTGGTTATGCGTTGACCTATCGACCTATCGCGGGTCAATTTTTATCGGTTTGGGTTAAATCGGGTCAATTTGGCCTATCGGGTCGGATTCGGATCTTCGAATATCATTTCAAATCGGTTTCGGATTGATTTTAGGTCCGATTGGTTTTTGGGTCTCACTTTTTTTTTTATCATAATCAGGTCGAGGCCCGGGTCGATTTTGGGTAACTTATCGGATCAAGTCTGATTTTTACAGTTCTAATACTCTCTGTCATAGAAAAATTCATAGTTGACTTTACTTTCTTTTAAAATGGTAATAGGCTCAAACTTGTGGAGTAAAATGTTCATTTAAAATCAAACATATATACTCAAACATGAAGGATGAAAATTTTAGAATTTGTAAGGTCCAATCATTTACAAAGTGAATGTCAACTAAATTCTACGACCTCATGATTCACATCAAGGACGAGGATGGAGTCAAAATACGAGCGGATACATAGCATTTAATACTTGTAAGCTTTCAATAATGGATGAAAAGTACAAAATTGAGACATGCATGGGGAATAATATATACAGAATACACAAAAATATTTGTAGTTGTGGATCGTTTATATGCGTATCAATTATAAATCCTACACCAACTGAGGGAAATGCAGGCCACATAATTCCAAATTCAAACTTTTTAACCTGTTTGATCGATGTGGATTATTTGAACGATGCCACGAGCATGATAAATGCAAGTGTGTATACAAATTTTTTATGAACAAATGCGATTGGGTACCTACATTTGCCAGATATTCCGGCTATCTTTACGTTCCTTGTCCGTTGATGGTTATTCCTTTAACTGTTCAGTTTGTCCATCTTTTACTTAATCATTCAGTGGAGCCTTATAATTTTTACTAGGGAACTTGACCGGAGGCCCCGAGCTATATTCGATATATGTAACACTACATATATTGGAGGATAATTCGATAATTTTTATTTTATTTTGAAGTCACACTTTTAATTAAAATTGCATTGCAAATGAAAAAAGGCTTATAAAATATGAATTTGTATTATTAGAAAATAAAATTACACATAATTTCACCATTTTTGCATGAGTCTATTGTTTTACCTTTATTTTTTACACTTTAAAGAATTAAAGTTGTATCATTTAATTTTCAAATGAAAATACACTTATAGAATATAAAGTTGTAGTATTAGGAAATGAATTTGTATATAATTTCACCATTATAGCATAGGGCGCTAGTTGTTTTACTTTTATTTTATTTGTTTAAATTTTAATTTTGAAAACTGGAGGTGTACTATTTATA
Organism: Dysphania ambrosioides; assembly: GCA_026401315.1. Taxonomy (NCBI): domain Eukaryota; kingdom Viridiplantae; phylum Streptophyta; class Magnoliopsida; order Caryophyllales; family Amaranthaceae; genus Dysphania; species Dysphania ambrosioides. The sequence goes on along the minus strand of CM048669.1, from coordinate 4,377,735 downwards.
ATAAAAATGTACTTATAAAATATAAAGTTGGACAATTAGAAAATAAAAAAGAATAGTGATATATAGTTACAAGCATATATTGATAAGGTCAGCTTGAAATGTTTGATTGTAACGTAGCACTAGCAGTGAATGTACAAGCAGAAAAGAAGAGAGAAGGGAGAGAAGAGGAAGGGAAGGATATCAAAGAAGATTAGTTTTGTTGATTCAGGATCCTCTGTACAAGTTTTTATCAGGGTTTATACATTCCTTGCTCAACTAAATTCCTTGCATTAAGCTAACAACTTTACTATGACTAATTTTTATTCTCTAACAACCTTTAACCACTGCACCTTTCATGTATTTGGAAAATTGAGCTTCAAATTAAGACTTAGGCATCCAAGTAGCTTCATGAGTAGGCTTATTAGCCCATTGAATTAGCAGATGCTCCTATAATTGATCATCTAGATGAATGCTTTGTCTATCCACCACAGCAGTATGAATAAGGATAGTGGACCTTTCCTGAGCTACAACCCACCCAGGAATAGTAGCCATAAGGGGTAATTCACCCTTAAATGCCTTTAATTGGGTAACATGAAAGACATTACGTATCTTAGCTGTAGCTGGTGGTGGTAGTTTATATGCCACTTTATCTATAGCTGCAATTACTTTAAAAGTGCCAAAATACTTAGTAGTAAGCTTGTTGTTACTTTTAAGTCGTATGGAGGTTTGCCTGTAAATCTGCAGCTTGAGCCATACCTAATCATTCACCTGAAATGCCTTTTTTTTATTTTTTTTTATTTTTTATTTTTTATTTTTTTTATCTCTTCTTATCAACTTCCACCTTCAGTTGTTTTAGGTTATCTTTGAGGACTCTAATAGTTTGTTCTCTTTGTTGCATACTCTTATCAACTACAACATTGGTTGACTCACTAGGTAAATAAGGCAAATGTAGAGGGGGCGGCTGATTATAAACAATCACATATGGAGTTTTGAGGGTGCTTGAGTAAAAATGAGTGTTATACAACCACTATTCAGCATATATAGACTAAGACAGAATCAAAAGTGCATAAAGTAAATGCATTACAATAATTAAAATACAAGGAATGGGGTTTACATTTAAATTTAAGAGGAGACTATTCTACAGGAATACAGACGCCCATAGGTTTTGGGTTGGGTCTTGGCCTGGCAGCCTGAGACTGGCCAAGGGAGTAGGGGGGGTTGGGTCGCCTGGAGCTGGGTTGTAAAAAACTAAGCCTTTGCAGTGGTGGTTCACGCAAAACGTAGTATGGGTTCACCGCGAGCCTTAATTTTTGCCACTACACCAAGTAATCAGCTTACACTCTAGCTATCCTTATTGCTCTTTGTGAAGATGGTCTGGCATTTGATGCATCTTCCTTGATTATATAAATAACACCCCTTTAGCTAAAGTGACAATGGTGTGTAGGGTAGTAATGAAAAGGACATCTTCAAGAACGAAATCAACTAAGGCTAAAGGGTATCCTGGTTAAAATGCCAAGAGCAGGTATATTGTGATTTAGAATTATGTATTTAACTCGACAACACCGACCTCTATTAGCTCAACCCACTCATGAAGATAGTCCCCTTATCAAGAAACTCAAAAAGACCCGAATATAGGTCATCATATGTGAATTTAATCACTCTTTCTTTAAGCATTGAAACACACTCTTGACAACTTGGTCCATATCATTAATTTTGGAAAGAAAAAGCCTCATGCACGAATCTTGTTAACTGACTGCAATTTTCCTCTAAAGAAGAGCAACCATAACAACACTAGCTCTTAACACTATTACTGACAATTGTTCAGCAATCAACATGTGGCCTCTGCCCTCTTCGTGCCACTGAAAAATAAAGTTTTACTGAGAATGACTTTACTCTTTCATCTTGCGCCACTCAAAGGTTGGGCATGAATCCTTTCGTTTAAGGGATCCATGGTTATGAGAATTCCCTCGCCATCAATCACTTAACACAATCAATTTGTCACTCCTCTCAGCTCCTATTGAGAAGTAGGTGACTTCTTAAGCCTTAAACTTCAAGGCAACCTTCATCTTGTTGTTAGGACGCCATCGCCAATGGATTCATAATCTAGGAGTTATTCCGTCTTCACTATATCAGAAAGTTTTGCATCTTTTTAGGGAACCATAATCACCATAAATGCTTAAATTGTCAAGGTCCAAGTCATTGGCGAGCCCCCAATTAACATCAAGCATGAAGAGGATAATGAAGAATTATGGGGCTTCAACACTCTAGTTAACATGCTAGAGGAAGCTATGTCATCTTTCATCATCTATACCAATGTGCACACAATAATATGAAACCAAGGTTACTTTCCTAGATTGATTCTTGGTTATAAGACAACCTGAGTCGCTCTATTTCAAGACCTAAGGTCAGAACAAACCTTTCTCATAGATTGGAACTTCCTATGATTTCTACTTCCGTAAAGACGACAAAGTAGAAAATTCGTCAGCATAGCCATTAACGATTTCCTGATAAAATAGATGGATATAGGAAAACCATGAAGTTGACCACTCCAAGTGGTACAAAGCTAAAGATTGCCGCCAAGAAGTCCTTATGTTTGATGACTTTGGGTCCTCTGAGTCATTAAAGTCTTTTGAGTCTAAGTCATTCAAATATGAGTATAGTGTTTAGGCTAGTGTCTATTTATCTAATCCAAGAATTACCTCTTAATTCAATAACAAGTCTTTTTCAGCTTACTTCTCTTCTTCCACCCATATTCCGTCCATTAATTTCTTTGTGTCTCATGAAAAATTAGTTTAAAATCATCAACTAAATGTAAGAACATGAAAATAAATCATCAATAATTGAATAGACTAAAAAGATTGATGTATCTGATGAACATAACTGATAAATTTGATTATGTTTAAGCTCTATTAATTGAGTTGTGTGTATTGCTTGAATGAAGAAAATACATCATAATTTATAGTACAAGAGTTTCCTAAACTATAGAAACATAAATTTGGAAATTTCTTATTTTCTAGCTTTGTTATCTCCAATTGATACTATTGCCTTAATCTTTTTTATTCTTTTTGCCTTATTGTGTTGGTAAATATTTACCTTCCTATTTTACACTCCCCCTCAAGATAGGTATTGGGATCCCCAATGCCTAACTTGTTTAGTATTTCTTGGAAGGATTTTGTAGGCACTGCTTTTGTTAGTATGTCTGCTTTTGTTACCTCCCAAACCAGGCTCTTGGTGATTGCTTGAGTCCATACAAAGCCTTTTTTAGTCTGCATCCTTCTCCTGTTACAAAGCCTTCAGTAAATCCAGGAGGAGCTTCCATGTATACCTCTTCTTGAAGTTCGCCATGTAAAAATGTATTTTTTACATCAAACTGATACAAAGGCCAGTCTTTGTTTGCTGCTATTGAAAAAAGTACTCGTATGGTGTCAATTTTTGCAACTAGAGAGAAGGTCTCTGAATAATCAATACCATAGGTCTGAGTATACCCTTTCGCTACCAACCTTGCCTTGTATCTTTCTATGGATCCATCTACTTTGTATTTGATGGTAAACACCCATTTCCATCCTACCGGGTTCTTTCCTGAAGGCACTTTACATTTTTCCCAGGTACCATTTTTCTTCAAAGCTTCAATTTCGTTTTCCATGGCTTCTCTCCATACCTTATTCTCCAATGCTTCCTTCACATTTCTAGGCAATTTTTCAGAGTATAAGGAAGTTTGAAAGGCTCTTGCCTTCCTTGACGTCTTCCACTCACTAACTGTGTTGGCCATAGGATACCTGGACTGTCGAGGCTCATACTCAGGTTCATACCTTTTGGGTGGAATCCCTCTAGTGCTTCTTGGAGGTAGCTTATATGTTTCCTGAGACTGTTCTTGAGGTATTTATGTGTCATCTTGAGTATTTTCAAGGTTAGTCAAAGGAGTAAAAATTTCAGTTACCTCATCAGGACTTTGAAATGATAAAGAAGGCACAAGTGTGTTGGATTGTGCTATATTTTCCGATTACTGCTCGATGGATTCGCCTACTTGTTCTTGTGAGACAGAATCACTTATAGGGCTAAGTAACCAATCTAGATCGTTATAGTGTGTCTCCCCCTGACAGCTAGAGTGGTGTTTATAGAAGAAATCGGTTTCAAGGAAATCACAGTTTAAGGTTGTATGGACGTGTTTGGTCTTGGGGTCATAGCACCTATATCCTTTTTGATTAATCCCGTATCCCAAAAAAACACATTTTATAGCACATGGGTCTAATTTGTTTCTTTGCTGTTTAGGGATATGAACATAGACTGTGCACCCAAAGACTCTAGGATGTAGGGATAAAATAGAGGGAATAGAGGCGTAGGTTTTAAGATGATTAAGGGGTGTTTTGTAGTTGAGAATTTTTGTGGGTAGTCTATTAGTGAGGTATGTTGCTGATGCAATAGCCTCAGGCCAAAAACTTGTAGGAACCTTAGAGTCAAATAAAAGAGCTCGAGCCATGTTTAGAAGGGTCCTATTTTTCCTTTCAGCAACACCATTTTGTTGAGGGGGTGTAAGGACATGATGTTTGATGAATTATTCCTTTTTCAGTGCAAAATTGACTCATAAAATTATTAACAAATTCCCCTCCATTATCAGATCAAAGAATTTGAATCTGAGATTGGTATTGGGTTTAAACTAATGTGTAGAATGACATAAATTTGTCAATAACTTCACTTTTATGTTTCAAAAAATACACCCAAGTCATTCTAGTGCAGTCATCAATAAACAAGAGGAAATACCGAAGACCATGCTGTCTAGAATGTGATCAGAGTGAATAATTTGAAAAGGAGTATCAGCTTTGGAACTACTAGGTTTATATGACTGTTTATGACTCTTAGCCAAAATACTTGTCTCACAAATAAAGTCTTTATTAAATTTTACAAGGGATGGAAATAAATGATCTAAATACCCGGGAGAGGGATGACCTAAACGATGGTGCCATAGCCATACTTGTTGATCAACTGTCCCGCAAACAAGCATTGCTTTTCCTTGTTGAGTAGCATCGTCAACATAGTACAATCCTCCACGTTCAGTGCCATGCCCAATCACTTTCCCAGTCTTGATGTCCTGTACCAAACAAAAGTCATGATAAATTATAACTGAACAATTAAATTCCTTTGTTAAGTGACTAATAGACAAAAGTTTATGAGATAAGTCAGGAACATAAAGACAATTATTTAGTTCATTGTTTGAGAAGAAATTAATTTTCCCAATTCCATTAACCAGGGATATGTCGCAATTTGCCATCTGGATCTAAGATGTAGTCCCCTTTTTAATTTTCATGAAATCTGAAATATCATGGGTCATCGTATCTGTAGCACCACAGTCAAATATCCATGTATTATTTTTTTCAGGAAATAACCCTTTTTTCTGTGACTTGGGTTGAGCATAGTTACGAGCATTCATTGAAGCATGCAATTGGGCCTTAACAATTTTGTGAGAGGGATAGGCCGTGTGATTTTGGCATAAATTCTCTTGTTCCTTTGATACCCTAGTCACAAAAGCACAAAAGTTAGGTTTAGGTTTTTTAAACCTAATCCTACCTTGAGTCATGCGGCTGCTACTGCCGTGCTTCTCTCTTGTGATGGTGGTTGCTGCTCTTGTGTTTTTCCTCTCTTCGTGCTTCTCTTCATGGCCATGTCTATCTTCTTCTTGCTCCATGGTCTCCTTAAAGACAGCTCCCCCTATCTTCATCCCTTTCTTCTTCGGATCTTGCCACCAATCGGGATAACCGATTATCTTGAAACACCCATCCATTGTGTGGCGATTTCCACCACAGTGGGTGCATTTGAGATGGTTTTTGTCGGGCCGAGATGATGACCCACTTGATCGGCTGTGGTTTCGAGCAACAAGACCACAACCGATTCCCGAATTTTGGGGATGGTTCGCCGGAGGTAAGGTTTCTTGATTCATGATGTTTCTCCGAGCAATTTCACGCCTTATGGTGTTGTAAGCAACCTCAATTGACGATAAAGGTTCTAAGTTCACAAGATCTTTGCGATCTTTATCAAGGCTTTCATCTAGTCCAGCTAGAAATTGGTATAGCCTTTGATGCTATGTTATTCGGTTGTATACTATCTTATCTTCTGCACATGACATCGGGTTAGGCATTCGATGATCTATTTCTTTCCATATTGAAATCAACTTACCATAGTATGATTCAATTGTTGTTTGGCCTTATTTGATTCGGTTTGCTTTGACGTTGAGATCATAAACTTGCAATCCATCCCTGCCATTGCTGTATAATGCCTCGATGCCCTGCCATAGTTCTCTTGCTGTTCCAAAGTCTAGGAACTGGTTTACCAGTTCCGGGTCTATGTTGTCAATTATCCGGGAAATAACTAGTAGATCTTGTTGAGCCCATTGTATGTATGATGGGTCGTCTGGCGGTAGAGGATCAGCAATGATGTGCCTAAGCCGACCTCTTCCACCGATGGCTATCTGCATCAATCGTGCCCATTTCGAGTAATTCTGGCTATGTAATTTTTCGAATACATTGACTGTAGATGGTGTGGAATTACTATTTTCTGGGGTGGTTTTGTTGGTGTTTAACTCCTGTAGGAGTTGCAACAAACTACTCACAGTGATGGTTGTTTCTGGGTTTTTAGGTGGAGAACTCATGGTTCACAGGAAAGCTATGGTAAATGATGAGACTAATAGATCTCGGGTTTTAGGCTTTTCCCAATTTCCTGCTCTGATACCATGATTGTGTTTAAGCTCTATTAATTGAGTTGTGTGTATTGCTTGAATGAAGAAAATACATCATAATTTATAGTACAAGAGTTTCCTAAACTATAGAAACATAAATTTGGAAATTTCTTATTTTCTAGCTTTGTTATCTCCAATTGATACTATTTCTTTAATCTTTTTTATTCTTTTTGCCTTATTGTGTTGGTAAATATTTACCTTCCTATTTTACAAAATTAATGTTCAAATTAGTCTAATTCTAACCCTTCAAAAAATTAAGAGTTGATACAGTTGCTCAAATCATTCATCTATTTTTAGTTTGGTCTTAGAAAGACATGCAAGTCATAAATAAAGATATTGCATAACACACAGATAGTAAATGAAGCACAAGTTATAAAAATGAACGACAAGGTTCAAATGTGTGTAAATTACTGACACCAGAACTAGGGTAATCCAAAAGGAGGGATTCCCACACCTTTCATTGACATTCTATTTGATAACAAAACTAATGATGCCTTACTTTCATTCATGGATGGATATGCATGTTTTAAACAGTTCGAATAGTGAAAGAGGTTATGGAAAAAATAACCTTTATAACTCAATAAGGCACCTATTCCTACACAATCATGTCGTTTTACTTAAAAAATGTAGGTGCCATTTATCAAAGCACTACAACATTACTCCTCCATAACATGATGCACGAAAGTAGAAGTATATATTGATGATGTGATCATGAAATCTAGATATTGTCCAGGGAACCCTATCCCCCTCAAGAAATTTTTTGAACAATTTTGGCATTTAAAATTAAGACTTGACCCTCATAAGTATACCTTTGGGGTAATATCAAGGATGTTTTTAGGGTATATCTTCAACTCTCAAGGTATCAAGGTTAATCTCAGCAAAATCAACTATATATTAGATATGACATCCTCTAAGAACAAGATAGAAATCATAAGCTTTTTGGGTCAATATCATTACATTTGCCATTTTATTTATAAGCACACTATGGTTTATGAGTCATTCTTTCAAAGGCAGAAAAGGATGCACCAAGAAATGGGATAAATATTACCAAAAACGATTTTGATTAAATCAAGAGTTATCTCCTAATTCCTTATATGCTCTCTCTAGTTTTGCTAGTAATTACTCTTCACATGTACCTCACAATCAATGACTCAACACTTGGTGCTATGTAACCTCAAGAGGTAGAGGAAAACAAAATTGCATTCAATTACCTTAGCAAGAATCTTGATAAGTCTCAATTATATATACAAATTTAGGGTATATTAAGCCCATTTGAATGTAGTTAATTGCATTTTAGCTTAGTTTTAGTAAAATTATGCTTATTTGCTTTCACATGATGGGTTCACGGATTTTCGTAGTGTTTGCTGTGCCTTTCTATATTTTTGAAATTTTGCGTCATGGGATGAGTTCAAAATCTTATGGGATGTGTTCAAAATCCAATGGAATGAGTTCAAGATGTAATGAAGGGATCTTACGAAGTCTCAAGAGTTTAGATGAAGTAACACAAAGCTATGGGAATGGTTATTTGCAAGACAATCACAAATGAAGCAAAGAAACGGAATAAGAGTTATGCTAGTCTGAAACATATTGAATTGGTCAAGAATAGCAGAGGACTTGACCGAGTGTATGCATCAAATCAGGCAGAAAGTGGTTTCTAGGAAAACAAGTGAAGAATAGGAATATACTCGATCGAGTGTGTAGAGCACTCGATCGAGTCCCTTCTAGATTGGCCAATTTTGAGCTTCGTTAAATTTTATCTTGACGAGAAGACACTCGATTGAGTGTGCAGAGCACTCAATTGAGCCCTTCTATTAGACCAGTTTTTCTTTGCATTTCTCATTTAGGCACGATTTATTGTTTTGTATATATACTTAATGCTTTTCTAGGTTAAAAAGGACGATAGACTTTAGGATTTTATCTAATTTTCTCTATTTTTCTCTTAATTATTCTTTTGCTTTCTTATATTTCATTTGAAGCACTTAGATTCGAAGCATACTCTAGCATTGTTGACATTAGATTTTGGTTTGTTTTATATATTTAGTTTTTTTGTTTTTCTATTGTCATTAGCATATTTTCTATTATCCATCATATCTACTTCTATCATTTACTTTGTATAGGGGCTTTTTGTATGTTTTAAGGGTCTGGAACCCAACTAGGTTTTGCGTTGACAATTCGATAAGTGAATTGCCACTAAAGAGCCCGAATTTTATAACCCAACCTTCCTTTTCGGTGAAGAAAAGAAGAAGGGACTTTTCCCCACTAGTGCCCTACTATATTGCACGTCAATAAGGATCGGCTACTAGGCTTTGTGATATTGAATGGGTCAAGGAGTCGCCACTAAACATTTACGGGTTGTTTGGTAACCCTTGAGTTTGAATCCCAAAATGACTTACATAAATGGTCTACGAATCATGAGAAGGTTCATAAATGAGCAACTTATTTCAACTTATGAATATGTGGAAACAATTGGCATTGAGATGAGAATAAATAAGTTTTAGTCCTAGGCAAACATACAAAATCAAGTGAATAGCACACTCTAATTTAGTTGGTTGACAAGTTAAGCATTATGCATACAAGTCTAAATTAGGTGATCACTTTGTTAATTATCCATATGATTAGGGGTCCCTTTGGCTGGTTGTCCAAGTTTATCTTATTAGGAGTGATTGCATTTTCAATAGGTCTTGATGACTTCTTAAGATAAAAGTGGTCATAGAATTGCAATATAAAGTAAGGATTATGTATGAAATCACAACAACCAAAACAAGTAATAAGAGGCAAGAGTCAATAGGCTAATTGATAAAATGCAAAGTAAGTATGATGCATGATAAGTTGGAGAGATTGATTGATCAAATGGAGAAAGAATCCTGAAGAGACTTTTCAACATGATGTAATTCAACTTAGGAATGAGTCTAGTTTAAGAGGCATTTATGATTTAGCCTTAGAACAACATTGACATATAGAGACATAAACAAGATCAAAGTATGAAATATGACACTTGAACAAGAAATGAGCCTTAAGGATAACTCCTAAATATGATACATACTTAGGATTTGCTCACAAAAATGGGTCAAATGTTTATTGATTCTAGAGAGAATGAAGATGTCCAAATCTCTTCATCATAGACTAAGTAAAAAGAGGCAAAAGAGACATGAAATAACTTACACTAAGTAAAATGCAAGGGTGAGGCGTTGCTTGAGAGATTAAAAGGAAACCAATCTATGAAAATGGTTCCTTGAATGATGTGCTCAAAGTTAGGGTTTTGAGACTTGACCTAGTGAAATAGAAGTTACTCCTAGCTCTACACATTATAGGCAAAAGAGACATTGAAACAAAAGTTTTAGAGTTGATCACAAGAGAGCATTAAGGGTGATGTCTCTTTGATTGATTAAGACTCATAAGAAGTTGCATAAAGAGTAAAATAGATGTTCATGTGAGATGGGTTTGCACCTTACACAATCATCATAAAAAGACGTCCAATCTAAGGGTCTTAAGTGAATAAAACCACTAGATCCAAAGACTAGAAGGTGAATAAATAGAAGTAGAAAAAGCATTAAATAGAATTGAAAGAGATGAGGGGCCTTGATGTTTACTATTAAGGAGAATCCTTTTAATTGAGTCTTACCTTGAGTATGTATTAAAGGGGTAAGACTTCCTGGCTTAATTATGTCAAAATGTGCTTTGATTGATTCATAGTAAGTATAAAGGATGTTTGAGAGGCTTTCATTGTATTTAAGGTGCTTTATAAGTGTATTTTGATAAAGTGACGACCCTTAAGAATGTGAGAAAAGACGAGCTTTTTCTCATCAAATGAAGGGGTATTTATATGCAAAAAAGAGTTGGTTTCCTAAGCGTTGAAAACCAAATTAGTGCGTTTAGCGCCAACTTAGGGTGTCAAATGCCAGGGTTGTGCGTCAGACGCTATAGAAAGGAATCTTTTGCTCTGTTGAACAAAGGATTGAAATAAGATAGTAGTGCTTTTGACTTATGCTTAGGGATTTACGTTAAATGCTGAGGATGCACGCATACACTTGCAGAAGATGAGTTGGAAAGGAGCATAAGAGGGGCTGAGCTAGTGCAAGGTTGTGCGTTGGATGTAGAGATGATGGGCATTTGACGACTACTCCTAGCGTTGGATTCCTAGCTTTCTTCTCCCATTCAGTTACTTTGTTTGATGCTTTCTTCGTGCATCTAGCATAAGAGCTCCGAGCCTCATTTTTACACGTGCATAGGGTTTTTATTTATTTATTTAGATGATGTGATTTTGTGACTTTAGTCTTGTGTTTGGACCAAGGTAAGGGTCTTAGGCTTAGATTTGTGATTGAGGCTTTTAGGGGGTTTGGTTTTAAGGTGTTTTTGGGTTTACACATACTCAATCTCGTTCAAAGTTAAGTCCACTTATCAGGTTTATTTCATCATCGGACCGCTACATGGGGAGATACGATTTCATGTTTTAACTTTGTTTTTATGTTCAACATGTGTGAGTAGTTTTCCAATTTAGGATTCTGATGAACCCTAATATGGGTTATGTATAAATGAACCCCGAAACCCAAATTTCAATGCATGAATCAATTCTTTTGCTATATGATTAGCTTTAACACCATTAAAAAGCTAGATGTAGTTAATTAATTGCATGGCTTAAGATCAACGACAAAAGTGGGTTCATCTTTTGAATTAGAATCATAGGATAAGGTGTGAGTGATGAACACAAATTAAAAGTAAACGTTATGACCATTAAGACTTTATGAATGCTGTGTTTAATGTCTTCTTATTGGATGATTCCATGAAAGGAAGTTTGATTGCTTTAACGAGGAATCTATTGATACTCGAGAGAGATCCTTAGTATGACACATTTGTCTTAGGAATTGCATTGTTTGTCGAAATCGAGGGATCGAGTATAAAATCTAAATCTACTCATATTAATGGGGATTCGTTGTCCTTGATGTTTGTCTCTATTTTAATATACTTCTTAGTTGAAATTTGTGTCTTAGCTCAGTTTAGTCTAATGTTTAGTTTAGTTATAATCCTTTCCTATTTTGTGACCTTCCTAATAGAAGTTAGAACTATAGATAGCATAAATCCCTGATAGTCTCTTGGTACTTTGACCCTAATTGCCCAAACTACATAGTTTTGGTGGATAAGTACTTTTGATAGGGTAGCGATAACCCCATTAAATCTCCTTGAGTATAAAGCCAAATACACTAATTTGGAGAAGCTTAATGTTATTAGTGATCTAGTGGACTATTCCATTAAATTTTGTTTCCATGTTGGCAACAAATTCACCGATTTCAACTTACTCAAGACGAGCATTCAGGCTTTCTAAATCATTGGAATAAACTAAAGAATTTTTTAAAGAAAGACCTATAATAAAGGTTTCAAAGATATTTTGAGCTTAGAAATTAGTGACAATTATTTCAGAGGATGAACATGAATCACCTTCTTACCAAATTTTACAACCTCAAGCTAGTGAATTTCTGAAGAAATTAGTATCTAGAGAATCTCAATCAAGGACCACTTTGACTCAATTTCTAGGGAGAGAAGACTAGATTAAGGTTAAGACTTTAAGGTTGACTTTGAAAAGAATGATGCAATTACATATGATGTAACTATATAACTACCTCTAATGTACAATGCATATGCTTTTGGTTTAGGGAGATGATCTTCAGTAATTACAAAAATGCTCTAAATGTATGTGACGGTCTCAATATGTATAGATTGGGAGATGGAGACGACAATACAATGATAATTTCTATATTTTATGGAGTTGATGGATAATTTGATGATTTTAACGGAGGACTTTCTTCTAATTATAGGGTAATATCATGGTTTTACTAGATAAATATTTTTTGTAAAGCATAGGGGAAAATTTGAAATTATTGTAATTTTGTTGAAAAAAGATTTTGGTGAAAAGAGCTAGACTCTTTGTATTTAAGGGAGTTTTGGGGCAAACTAAGATTTTGACGAATTTTCGAGTTTTTAGGGTAAGGTAAGGCTTTTGCTACATTAGGAGTCTTGACAAGGTATGCTCTAGGATTTTTGGGAGTTAAAGGGAAAAGTATTGATTTTTACTGGTTTTGAAAATATGGAGAAGGTTGACTCTTTGGGCTTTTAAGAGAAATTGAGGATTTCACCGATTTGGTATATTTAGTGTTTAGGTAAGAATTTCACCATATTTAGAATTATATAGTGGTAAGGTAAGGATTTAAAATTTTTTTTGGATTATTAAATAGGTAAGGCAAGGTTTTTATCGAATTTGGAAACTTTGAGAGGTTATTAAGGTTTTGACTGGATTATTTTTATTTTTTTGCATTTTTAGGAGAGATAGACTCTTGGTTTTAGCTAAAATGGTGAGGCATGACGCGAGCATTGCGATAACATAACGGGGCCTGACGTAGGCATTATGACAATATAACTGTGTATGATACAGGTTTTGACCAAGAAGGGAGATAATTTCCTATTTAGTAATCATAACTCTTAAAGATACATGAGACAAAACTTCATTTAAAAGGATCTACGTTTTCTCTAGGTTTGCATAAATAATTTTTCATCATTAGAAAAATAACATAAGAGAATGCACAAACATGTTTCACAAAGTCATACTAACACGGATAGCATGAATGAAAAATTTAAAGTTATTAACATAAATCAAGGATCTAAGTTTATAGATGCAACTTTGGTTGGCTTTAGGTAAGTTAAAAGGGGAAATGACAAAGAGGTAGGTCCATCTAAAAGAAACCATCAATTGAAGAAGGCCCATGTGAGAGGACAACCATTTTGACAAAATGTTGGCAATGTAGAGTTTAGTAAGTTTTGGTAAAACCAAAAGTCTAGACAATGAGCATGTTGAACACATTTGTATGGGATGGGTGTTTAGGGTGCAAATTTCCATACACGGAAAAATGCATGTATGACACTAAAGCATTGAACACAACCTAGATTTCGAATACATCAAATCTTTTAAAATCAACTACTCAATTAGATGATGTTAATAAGTTTTTGGTAGCGTTGCTAAATTATAGGAGGTATTTAAATAGATTAAACGAGTGGAGAACTCGATATTTTCTTGATCATTCATGTTTGAGCCTATGAATTGAGGATGTTTGAGGTTCATTTGCATGTAGTTTAGATGTATTTTAGATTTGTTTTAGTTAATTTTAGCTCACTGTTTTCATATGATAAAGTTACGGGTGTTTATAGTGTTTTTGATTGTTTAGGAATACTGTAGTAATCCAGAGGTGTTGAAACGACTTTGAGATGTCATGAAGCAATCCATGAGGCCTCCAAAGTTATTATGGAACAACTCAAGGCCATTCAGAGTTGTTGATCAGCGGCCAAGTCATCATGAAGCAAAGTAGTTAAGAGCAAGGTTGCATTGAGCTTGAAGTAAGAACGCTCGGATGAACCCTTACAGAGCACTCGTCCGAGTGCAAGTCCCTAAATTGGTGGAACCAAGGCTTTGGATGAAAAAGTGAAGAAAGTGAGGAGACTCAAACGAGTGTGCAGAGCACTCGCAGGGTTCTATTTACCTGGGCCGGTTTTTTACTACTTTCCTTATTTAAGCCCATGTAAACCTTTTTATTTTAGCTATATTTTCAAGGTTTTAGAAGGAAAAACACAATTATTCTGCCATAGTTTTATTCTAGTTTTAGGCATACTTTGAAGCAATTTTGAAGATTCAAGCATTCTATGTTTTGTAATCTACAATTCCCGATTTGTTTTCTCGAAGTTAACCAAGTACTTATTTTCTCTATATTCTTTAGTTTAATTTCTATTATTCAGTTATGTATTCTTGAAATATATGCTTTTCTTTTATATTTAATATATGTGAATAGTTCTATAATCTAGGATTTCGAGGAACCCTAATATGAGTTAGGCATAGATAAACCCTGAAACCCAAAACCTCAATTTGTTATTCTATTCCTTTAGTCTATGATTGGTTTTAAACTTATTAAAAGATTAGATGTAGTTGATTAATGATATAAATTAAGTTCAATAGTGAAAACCGTTTCATAATTTAATTTAGGATCATATGTTAAGATGAGAGTGTCAATATGTCATAAGCATTAAGACCTTGTGAATGACATGTTTCTTGTCTTTCTATGCATGATTCGACAAAAGTAGGATTAATTGCAATAGAGGGAAGCGATTAATACTCAAAAGATGTCTCTAGTATTGTTTAGGGAGCATTCGACTTAGGAATTGTCTAATGAATTCAATACAAGGGGTCAGGTATAAAATCTATGTATATTCATATTAGTGAGGATGTTATCCTAGATGTTTTTATTATATGGATCACAACCTTAGTTTTTATTTGCTTCCTAGAATAAGCTTTAGTTCATAATCTCTCATTTTTGTTTCTTATTTAGTAGAAAATTTAATCAACCTAATAGTCTCATAGGATTTCGACCCTACTTGACCAAACAACATTAGTTGTAGTAGTTAGGTATCTTTGATAGGGTTGCGACAGTCCGGTTAATTCTTTTAAATAATCAAAGATTTTCTTACCTGAATACAAAACTCTTTTCAAAAAAGTAATTCAAAACAAGTTTGATAAATGACAGTACAAATTGCTCTTGCAAGGAATTTTAAAACTGACTATTTCTAAACTTATTCTCACTCACGTCCTTATCTGGTCATATATATTTAAATGCTACTTCATTGACTTCCATATGTTGTTTCATCATTGTGGCGCTTGACTTACGTGAAATTTAATTTGTAAACACGAATTATTTGTTCAGCAAGAGCATGATTAGATCATTTGATGTTGAGATAATGTTGTAAACACAAATTATTTTAATTTTAATTTCCCTTTTAGATCTAACTGCAACATCATAATATCATAATGCCATCAAACGGCCGACTAACAATTGCTTGCGCAATAATTGTGTGAAAGAGGGACCATAGAAACATAGGATTGTTATACGCATGAAATAGCTTTCCATTTAGATTAAAATAAGTTCCTAAAAACTGCATGATGCATGCATTGCAAGCTACTCATCTTGTTAACTAAAATACAGGAAGACTAAAAACACTTACCCATCGAAGTGTTCCCATACACATGAATAAGAGCTATCAATATGGCTGTTTGGATTGGGTTAAAATCGAACTTGTATTCAATACTCTTAACCCAAATAATCTAATTATAAAAGAGGTTTTTCGAATATATATCCGAGATATACAATAATGCATATTTTGGAGGGTAAATAACTTTTTTTTTTTTGAAGTTGTACTTTTTGAGAATTAAACTTGTACTATAGCAAATAAAGATGTAATTATAGAATATAAAATTATACTATTAGGAAATTAAAGATTTTACTACTTGAAAACAAACTTGCACTTATAAAATATAAAATTTTACTATTACAAAATTACGTTGTGCATAGTTTCACCAACTTTGCATGACCCCTTACCTTCATTTTCTATTTTGAAGTTATAATTTTGATGATTAAAATTATAATATTTGCAAATAAAGTTATACTTATAGATTATGAAGTTTTAGTATTAGGAAATTGAAAAATGTAATATTTTCAAATGAAGTTATACTTATATATTATGGACTTGCACTATTGAGAAATAAAGTTTTGCATAGTTTGACAATATTTGTTATTTTACCTTTATTTTTTTAAGTTGAACTATTTAGATATAAAGTTATACTAATACAAATTATATTGTATTAAAAGACGTAACAATTGCACTATAAAAAATTGTGAGACTCAGATATTTTAGAATTTCTTAAATATAAAATGGGTAATAAAACCCTTGTCATAAAACTGACATATTTATAAACAAGGTAGGGGGTTAGAAATAAAACACGAAGCAACGATACGCTACACAACACTAAACTGACAACCAAGACCAAAGGACACGCGAAAGAATGAGTAGTGGACTATGGATATCCCCCCCAAGCCAGGGTAAAGCCGTCCTCGGCGCTAAGGGAGGCCGTTAGGTCCACCACTACTCATCTCCCATAAATTCCTCATCATCCCCCTGGTCATCCTCCTCATTAACCTCTTCCTCCCCACCCGTGTAGTCCATCCCATAGTCATCCGAGGCTCTTCTAGGAGCCGGAGGAGTGAAGTTATTAAACCTACCCCTACCCACCCGCAACCGGTCGAACCCATGACTTAGTGATATCTCGTTATAGTTGTCATGGCGAGGGTACCAGGAAGGGGTGGCCATGCTTTCGCCGACCATGTGGGAGCGATAGGCCATATCATACCATGGGTAGTTAGCCCGCTCGAAGTTTTGTTCGAGGTGTTCGAGCCGGGCGATGTGGTGGGCTTGGGTGGTGAGGACCTGATCAAGCCTTCTCTCTATGCGTCCTAGGGAGGACATAATGTCAGATTCAGACTCATCGTTTGAATCGTCATGGTCCTGTAAGACCGAGGTAGAGGCTCTAGGTCGGTCACGCATAGAGAGGGTGTGAGGGCGAGGAGGTGGTACAAGTGGGGGCTCGACAGTGTATCTCGGCACATCGCCTTCTAAGAGATACGAGGCCCCAAACTGGACTAGGGGAGGTAAATGAGGGCAAGGAAGGGGGATGGTGCGGTCTTTCAAGTACCGTCATCGCATGGGGTCCGCAAAAATGAAGCCAGCCCGTACGAGACATTGCTCGTGAAGGGTAGTGGAACTGGCATATCGTTTGCTGAATTCCACAGGATTCATGACGTTCAGGAATTCAGCAATGCGGAATACGTGTCCCCCTAAACATAAGTCAGTATTAGCATTTAGGGTGGCTGTGTTGTTTAGAAACTTCCACCGCGTCATTAGCAGGCTTAGTGTAGTGTCTTCGTGTGGTGCAAGGTAATGGTGCAAGATGTGCACCTCGTGTGTTTGTACTAGGTGAGGGCTAGGGGAAGGGAACAAAGTCTCCCTAGCAAACTTAAAGAACATGCGCAAAATCGGGTGTTGCACATCAGAAGCATAAATGTTCCTATTCGGATAAACAAGCCGGCCAGCTATTTTAGGCCATAGCTCGGAAACCCGAGAGTTTTCCGGTTGTTTATCTGGAATAGGCTCGTTATTGAAACCAAATACGGCACAAAATGCAGCATAATCAAGAAAATAGGTTGCATTCCTTAGCCTAAAAGATAAATGCAACCTACCATCCTGTTGGCACGGGGTTAGGGAACTAAGAAACTCATAAGTTAGGAGCTTATGAGTCGGGTGCCACATGTTTATCCAGTTTTCTAACCCACATGCAGTTAATAATGCAATAAATTGCTCGTATATACCCATTCGTTGCAAAATTGATAGGTCTAAATAACGACTAGAGTTGATTTTTCGTACCTTAAGTCTTTGGAAACGCTCATATTGCTCTAAAGATACAAAAATTACCGTAGGATGGTCCTCATCGAACCATAGTTCCTGACCGGGCAGCCTTTGTTGATCCTCTGGTTGTTGAGAACTGGTTTGTTGAGCTTCCTGAGCCGCACCCGAAGAGGAACCCTCTCCATGCTTCTTGGACCTTTTGAAGGGGTTCCTTAAGGTTCTCCTTGGACCCATGGTAACTGAGGATGATTTGGAGGGGAGTAGAGGAATTTGAGAAAGAGCAAGTGTGTGTGGGGGGGGGGGGGGGGGAATCGGCCGAGTGGAAGAAGTAGAAAAGTTTCGGTGCGATTTGACGTGGAATGAGCTGATATTTATAGAACTGACTTCCATTCGGTCGAATGGTGCTTACATTCGGTCGAATGGTGACCTATTCGCACGAATGGATAACCTGTTCGGTCGAATGGAGTAGTGTTACGAAGAAATCTTCGCTCCCATTCGACCGAATAGGTTTCGTATTCGGTCGAATGTAACTACATTCGCCCGAATGTTGGCTTCATTCATTGTTATCAGCAGCCTCGTAAATGTTCCCATTAGATCTATTCGACCGAATTGATCACTCTATTTGGTCGAATGAGATTCATTCGGCCGAATTGAACCTTCATTCGGCACTATCAGGAACTTGGCCAAATTTGGATTTAGCTCCACCTTCGATTTCATTTGGCCGAATGGACTTATCATTCGGCCGAATAGGAAACGATTTCGCACTTTTTAGATCAAATCACTTGTGCCCTCTCAAAATCAATCAATATACTATGATTAAGTTGTTTGAAAATCCAAATAAATCGGGTTACCTCCCGTAAGTGCTTTGTTTAACGTCGTTTAGCTCGACGTAGCTCGGGTAATTAAACAAAGACAAAAGTGAAACTAAGCATTTAAAACCTAACAAAACGCTAAAGAACGATGATTCAAAGTAGGGATATTCGATAAGGGTCAATGATTATACCAATCATTCGACTTTGACATCATCTAACTTTATAAGCTCAATGGTGTTGACATTGTGAAGGCTGCTCTCATGGAAGAGTTTTAACCGATGTCCATTAATAGCGAAACGTCCTCCATGATGGTCTTTCAGCTCTACCGTTCCATATGGAAAAACTTGCGAAATCTCGAATGGCCCAGACCACCGTGATTTTAACTTTCCGGGGAATAAATTAGCTCTTGAATTAAAGAGCAGCACTTTATCTCCTACAAGAACTCTCGTTGGATGATACGTTGGTCGTGCCAACGCTTAGTACGTTCCTTGTAGATGTGCATGTTATTGAATGCATCGAGCCGTAGTTCTTCCAATTCTCGTAATTGGGCGGCTCGCTTCTCGGAGAATAAGGTAGGGTCCAAATTTAGAGTTTGGATCGCCCACCAAGATTTGCATTCCGGTTCCACCGGTAGGTGACAGGATTTCCCATATGAAAGCCGGAACGGGGTGGTGCCAATAGGGGTTTTGTAACACGTTCGGTGGGCCCAAAGAGCGTCATCTAACTTTAGAGACCAATCTTTCCTATTTGGGTTTACCACCTTCTCGAGAATTCTCTTGATTTCCCTATTAGCTACTTCCACCTGTCCTTGAGTTTGGGGATGGTAGGGCGATCCGACTTTGTGCACGACTCCATAATTTTTCAATAATTTATTTAGTTCGTGCTTAGCAAAGTGTGATCCCTCATCACTTATGACTATTTTGGGAACACCGAATCGAGGAAAGATTATGCTTTTAAAAAGCTTAATAACCACTTTGTGATCATTCGTAGGTGAGGCGATGACTTCCACCCACTTAGACACATAATCAATTCCTACTAAAATATATTAGTTCCCATGAGATGAAACAAATGGGCCCATAAAGTCAATTCCCCAACAGTCGAACACTTCACACTCAAGGATGTAGTTTTGAGGCATCTCATTTCGTATTGAGATGTTGCCAACTTTTTGGCACCTCTCACAGCTTTTCACAAAAGTTTCAACATCCTTGTGTAACGTTGGCCAATAGAAACCTGCGGTGGCAACCTTAGCAGCAGTGTTCATTATACCATTGTGACTGCCACACGCGTATGAATGACAGTGAGTTAGGATTTTTGGAACTTCCTCTTCAGTGACGCAGCGACGGATTATGTCGTCTGCGCAAGCATGAAATAAATAGGGATCATCCCAAAAGAAGTTCCCGACTTTACCAAAGAAAGCCTTTTTCATAGCCCTTTATTCGAACTCTGGAAGTTCTCCACAAGCTAAATAATTCGCAATATCTGCGAACCAAGGGGCTTTCCCAACTACTATTGTTGTCATTAGGGTTTCTTTGACTATTTCGTCTTGGATAGGTACGGCGTCGTTATTAAGATCAGGTAGCCTAGACAAATGGTCAGCTACCACATTTTCGCTACCTTTCCTATCTCTTAACTCAAAGTCAAACTCCTGTAATAGGAGCACCCAACGGATCAACCTCGGCTTTGCATCTCTCTTGGTCATTAAAAACTTCATAGCCGAGTGATTAGTGAATACTACAACTTTTGAACAGATCAGATA
This sequence comes from Dysphania ambrosioides, assembly GCA_026401315.1. Classification (NCBI taxonomy): domain Eukaryota; kingdom Viridiplantae; phylum Streptophyta; class Magnoliopsida; order Caryophyllales; family Amaranthaceae; genus Dysphania; species Dysphania ambrosioides. The sequence goes on along the minus strand of CM048669.1, from coordinate 4,357,193 downwards.
TTGGCGCAGTCTCTCAAAAGCATAGACTACTGCCAGCGTTTCTTTTTCAGTTGTAGTGTAGTTACGTTGTGCAGGGTCTAGTGTTTTACTGATATAACATATAACATGGTGCTTTCCTCCTTTTTCTGCCCAAGGACAGCACCAACAGAAATATCACTGGCATCGCACATCAATTCAAATGGCAAACTCCAATCCGGAGCTTGCACGATGGGCGCAGAAATTAGAGCCTCTTTTAGCTTGTTAAAGGCATTCATGCATCTCTCATCGAAGTAAAATTCGACATCTTTCTGAAGAAGTTCATTCAAGGGTTTTGCTAGAGTCGAAAATCCTAGGATGAGACGCCTATAGAATCCTGCGTGTCCAAGAAAGGATCATACTCCTATAACTGAGGTAGATACAGGAAGATTCCTTATCACATCAATTTTGGCAGGATCCACCTCTATGCCTTTGGAAGACACTTTGTGGCCTAGGACGATGCCTTCTTGAACTAAAAAGTGACATTTCTCCCAATTTAGTACAAGATTCGTTTCTTGACACCTTAATAGTACTTTCTCAAGATGTGTCAAGCACATGTCAAGAGAGGACCCTCCAACAGAAAAACCATCCATGAACACTTCCATAAAGTCCTCTAACATATCAGCAAATATAGCCGACATGCACCTCTGGAAGGTGGATGGAGCATTGCATAAACCGAAGGGCATTCTCCTGTTGGTCCTCGGGGTAGATTGGGATTTGAAAGAAACCCGAGTAACCATCTAGAAAACAATAATACCTGTGCCTGGCCAGTCTTTCAAGCATCTCATCGATGAAGGGTAAGGGAAAGTGATCCTTTCTGGTTTCCTTATTGAATTTGCGATAGTCAATGCAAACTCGCCATCCTGTGGTGGCTCTTGTGGGGATCATCTCTCCTCTGTTATTCTCGACGATGGTTATTCCTCCCTTTTTAGGAACAACATGAACTGGGCTAACCCATCTACTATCTGAAATTGAGTAGATGATGCCGGCCTTGAGGAGTTTGAGGATTTCATCCTTAACAACCTCTTTCATGTTGGGATTCAGCCGTCTTTGAGGCTCAACGGAGGAAAATTGTTCATCATCAAGATGAATCCGGTGCATAACAAGGGATGGACTAATCCCTTTTAAATCACCTAGTGAATACCCAATGACATCTCGATATTTCCTTAATAAAACAAGTAGTTTTTCCAAAGAAATGTCATCAAGCTTAGAATTCACTATGACAGGGCTTCCTTCATCTTCATCGAGATAGGCATATTTTAAGCTAAGAGGTAGAGGTTTCAAAGTCACTTTGGGGAAAGGTTTAGGACTTTCCCTTTTGTGCGTAATACTTTCCTCTACCTCGTAAAGGTGCTCATACTCTGCTTCTTTTTCAGAATCCTGGGCCGTATCTAATCGGCCTTCCAACAGCTCATTTATAGTAGGGGTATCCTCATCAATCATTTGATAGCCAACCTCTACTTCCTTGTTCCCATAACAAACCTCACTCTCCTTTTCACCTTCTTCAAGGCGACAGACCTGCTCAACTATAGGCTTCTTTAAAAGGGGAGAGATTTTGAAAGCTACCTTTACTTGGGCAACTTCTACCGTTATGGTATCATCATGGCAATTAATAACTGCCCAAAGTGTTTTTAGAACGGCTCTGCTCAAGATAAGTGGAGTATAAGGGTCCTCTTCCATTTCCATTACCACAAAATCACAAGGGACCACTAGTTCTCCTACTTGTATAGGTATGTCGTCAAGCTCTCCACATGGCACTTTAATACTTTTATCAGCCAGTTGGATTGTTTTCCTTGAAGGTCGAAGGGTAAAGGGGAGCTTTTTGGCGATCGATAGAGGCATAAGACTGATCGAAGCCCCTAAATCGGCGAGCGCCCCTTTAGGATCAAGGTTTCCCAACTTTACAGGGAGGTTATAAGGACCGGGATCTCGCTCCTTCATAGGCATTTTCCCTTGCAGTATAGAGCTAACTTGATGGGGCAGACTGATTACCTCTTCCTCAAGCTTTTTCTTGTTGGACAGTAAGTCTTTCAAGAACTTAGCATACTTTGGCATTTGTGCCATAGCATCGAGGAATGGGATTTTCATCTCCATCTTCTGAAGATGTTCAAGAAACTTCTTGAACTTATCATCAAGTTGCTTCTCAACTTTTCTGTAGGGAAAAGGAAGCAGTGGTGCATATAACCGTTCTGACCTCTTTCTTTCCTCAACTTTCTTCCTCCTCTCCTCCTCACTCTCTACTGGCTTCTCACTCCCTGCCTTAGCATTGACGTCCTCCCTACCTCTTTCATCCTCAACCTCTGGCATTTTACCATGTTCCTCCTCTTTTTCATCTTTGTGTACTCTCATCTCATCACTCACCCGCACCAAAGGTGTATCAACCGGATATGAAGGACTGTTGTACTAAGTCCCTGATCTCAGGTGGATAGCCTTAGCAGTGTGCTGGTTTGGGTTCGAGTGCTGAGGTGGAGGCTGTATAGAGAGGTTAGGTTGAGGGTGAGATGGGAAGAGCGGTGGTGCAGGAGGATTAGCCATTTGGGCCAGTTAAGTTTCAAACAACTTTTGCTAAGCTTGAAGTTGCTGCATTTGTTGGATGAGAGTCTGATTAATTTGCATTAGACTCTGGTTTTGCTGAGCAAGAGTTGTTACTTGGGAGGCTAAATGGTCATTGGTTGAAGTGTGATCATGTTGTGGTTGAGGAGCCACATGATGAGGCTGACTAGGGGGAAAAGGTAGGTTTGAACTATTTCTAGGTCCTTGGTGAAACCCTAGGGGTCTATACACATTGGCCCTAGGTACGTTCCCATTAGTCTGGTTCCCCTGGAAACCTTGGTTATTAAATCCACCTTGACCATTTCTGTTGTATCCCGAGTGGAAGTTTCCCTAGTTTTGGTTAGAGTTAAAGGGAGGTTTGTACTGTTGGTTGCTCGGGAAAGGTTGCTGCCCATACCCTACTCCTTGGCCCAGTCCACTATAGTTAAGGGCTGCCACATGATCAGGGTTATACCCATAACCGTCATAGTTCATCACCTGCGGTTCTGGGTTATACCCTCCATAGTCAACTGCAGCTACGTGCTCGGAGTGCGAACCACCATAATAAGATGTATCATGGTTGGTACCCCCACATATGGCACATGCAAAGTGCTTTTCACGCACTGGGGGGTTGTTCGAACTACCGGCTAGGCTTAGCTTGGACAACATTTTATCAATAACGGCTTCTATTTTGGCGCTAATGTTGTCCAAGTTAGTTGTGTCTATCATCCCTCTAGGTAATCCCTGACTCCTAGTTCCTCCCCAAGCACTATTCTTAGCAACTTCCTCTATTTTGGCCTTTACCTGGGTGCAAGGAATTTTGGAAAGCTGGCCACCTACAGCTGAGTCTAGAAGTGCTTTAGTGGAGTCATCAAGACCATCGTAAAAGAATGTGTTGAGATGGTTTTCCTCGTACTCATGGTGGGGACATGCTCTAATCATTCTTTTAAACCTACTCCATGTAGCACTAAGGTTCTCATCATCCTCTTGGGTGAATGACGCAATTTTCTTACGCCAATCCTGCGTTCGAACCGTAGGATAGAACCTTTCTAGAAATGCGGTTTTTAGTTGAGCCCAATTAATAATTGAATTGGGTTCTAAGCATTTATACCAATCCTTGGCATCTCCTGCTAGACTCAGATGGAATAGGTGCATTCGCACATAATCAGGGCTATTAGGACAAGGAGGGATAAGTCCACAAATATCTGAGAATGCCTCTAGGTGTTGAAGAGGACATTCATTTCTTAAGCCACTGAATGGTGTTTCCTTAACCATTCTTGTGAATTGAGGGTGAATTTGGTAAGGTTTAGTAGCAACAGGAAGTACTACACCCCCTTGGAACTCTTGTGAGCCAGGAGTTCCGAATTGGCCAAACAATTGATGTTCTTCGGCCATTATGGATATGGTAGGGTTTTGGACAGATTGTAAGGTATACTTTGAAGGGCGTTATCTACTAACACGTTGGATTTCAGGATTTAAGGGTGTAATTGGCTGGTTTGACCTACGCGTGCTATGGGGCATGCAAACACCTAAGTCAAAGACAACCACACACAAAAAGAAAAACAAAAAAAAAACAGAAAGGAAATGAAATACAGTTATGCTAAAACAAGTTAAGTCTAAATATTACGCCTTGTCCCCGGCAACGACGCCATTTTGGTAACCGGTCTTTTAGGTCGTTAACTAAAAGACAGGTTATGCAAACAATATTTATTCCAACCTACAAACTATACGAGTATAGTGGAGTAGGGGGTCGAACCACGAAGACAAGGGATATCAAGACTTCAACTTTTAACACAACCAGACTAGTTGGGGTTGGAAATTCAATTAAAACTAATAAGCAGAAAATAGATGACAATAAATCACGAAGTAAAGCAAGTAGAGAAAAACGGGGACAAGATTGGATTCACCCTAGGAATGAAGCTTTCAAAACCAAACATGATAGATTACAGAAAATCTGTTAATAACTAGCATGGACATCCAAGAATACGAGAGGAAGTTTGTGACCCTATAAATCACACGAACGACCCATGATCGCCCTATGTCTCCAAAGGAGTGGCAGGACAAGATTCGCATCGGAATCCGAAACTACTTATTAACATCGTTTCTACAATCTTAAGCAATAAAGATCATAGCTTTCCTAGGGTTTCACCAATCAAAACCCCTAAAGGAATTACTCACTAATATTCATGCTTAAAGACATAAAGATATTATAAGAAACGAACATGGAAGGAATTTACGAGAATGAAAGCAAAATCAGAAATTTTACTAATAAACGATAAACTTAGAAGTAAACATGCAATGAAATAAAGCAATGAATTAAGATTAAAGGAAGGAATCAAACTTACAAAAAGCTTCAATTGGATATCCAAGAAAAGAAATCGAACTACAAAGCGTTGAAGAAAAACTGAAAACCGAAAGCTAAAACTAAAAGAATTTGGAGGCTAAGAAATCTAAACGTGCATAAAAGTATAAAACCTAGCTCTCCCCCTCCTCATCAGAGGAAGGGGGTATTTATAACAAAATAAGAAAAACCTACGAAAAACCCTAAAATGCATAGGAGCCGGCCCTAAAAAGAAGTAGTTGATCCCGAGGAAAACACTGTCATTCGCCCGAATATAAGTATCATTCGGCCGAATGTGATCCCATTCGCCCGAATGGTCTTCCATTCGCCCATTCCAAAGGCTTCGAGAAATCGATCACTGTCAAGCATTCGCCCGAATGTACAGGGTGCTTCGGCCGAATGGAGGCTCATTCGCCCGAATGGGTTCCATTCGGCCTTTCCAGTGGCAAGGCTCAAGAACTCTGAAGACTGCCTCTCATTCGACCGAATGAGTCTCAGATTTGGTCGAATCTGCAACCATTTGGTCGAATGTCTCTCAGATTTGGTCGAATCTGAGAGCATTCTTTCCTCTTTTCACTTCCCTCTTTTCTAAACTCCGTAAAATCTTCATGAGTGACTTCAAACACTTGCCCAAGCTAAGATACGTGTGTCAAAGGCTCGAATGTATCGCCTTTCACCTTGAAATCATCAAAAGTGCCTGAAATGAACTTAAGACAACTCGAAAACAAGATCAAGGTAAAATCAAGCATAATATACATAAAACCAATAAAAAACTACGAGACTTAACACTAAAATGAGTTAATAAATGTGCTCTAAAACGAGCACATCAGTATGACTGGCTTGCCTGATGAGAGCTTGAAAGTGCATGTGTCCAATATATTTTCTAGTGTGTAATTGTAATCTATGTTTACTGTACATTTTAAAAGAATTATGTGCGCCTACATAATTTGGAGGGAGGGGGATAAAAATCAAATTGAATGTGTCTCAAAAACTTGGTAGCTTCTAATTGTCTTGCTTGGGGCACTGCAAAGAATTTTGGCAATGCCCAAAATGGATGCCAGAACAAGTGGGACTGAGACAATTCAGTACTGTAAACTCCTGAACAACCATTGCTACTGCACTTGTCACCTCACCTAGACTGGCCTGGGGTTCCAACGTCAAGTAAGACATTGCTTTGGGGACCAAGTCCCCGGGGAATTTCCCTTGGCGACAAACATGTCCATTGTTCTAAATGTCCTTACCATGTGCAACTTAAACCCCCAAGACCTCGCAAAATTAAAGGCAAGTCATCTTATTGCCTTAGTCTCTCGGTAATCATTTAATTGGTGCAATGAGAATTTGTGACACTGCTGATTTGAAGAGCTTTTTTTTGGATTTCAGGCAACTTTTTCATTCTTTAGGCACCCAACAAATTTTACTCCTTATTATGAATTATCCTTAGCTGAGCTTGCTGCTCTAGATAGTGCCAAAAGAGGGTGATCATATTCAATCCCATGACCCCTAAACAAAAGGAGGATTTAAAGCAAAGGTGTGGGTGAAGAAATTTAGAGAAATGATGAATAAGATCAGAAAAAATAACAATTAGGGAGAGTTCAGTTAGAGAGGAATTGTGTGTAATATTTTCAGAGAGAAAAGCTACTGCTCTATTGCAACAAACTTGTATATATACATGTGTACAATGCTTATTATAACTTAGACCTTTTTTTGACGTGGCATTTATCAATTCTTAACATAATTCTAGCATCCCCCCTCAAGGTGGGAGTGCAAGAGTATCTTGTAGTCCCAACTTAAAAAGAAGAACTTGTAGTTGTTGAGATGCCAAGGGTTTAGTGAAGACATCTGCTATCTGACAATCAGTAGGTAAATAAACTAAGCTAATGAGTCCCTCAAGAACTTTGTCCTTGTGAAATGACAATAAATATCGATATGCTTGGTTTGTTCATGGAAAACAGGATTTCTAGCATTATGTAGAGCTGATTGATTATCACAGTGGAGAGTCATAGCAACAAGTCATCAACTCCCATGTCTTCTAAGATTCTAACCACCCAAGTAACTTCAGATGCTGCTAGGGATGGCAATGGATGTTGAACCCGACCCGAATCTGTGGATCCATATCCGTTTTTGCGAATATGAGTCTTTAAAATTTAGACCTGATGAATCCGGATCAAATCAGGGTCCTGTGATTGAAAAACGGATTCAGGTACGGTTCTAACCTTGATACCCGGATCTGTTACCCGTTTTTTCAGTTACTCATTTGTACTTTTCTTTATTATTATTCAAAAGACATGTAAAAATTTGATTTTGTTCATTTGTACCTTGTTATTTTGTAATATTTGAGTAGTTATATGAATTGTATTCAAGTATTGAACTTACATCCTTCGTTAGACTATTATCATAGATGTAAAATGTATATTTATAAATTTAAAACTTATTATTGTTGCAAAAAAATAGGCAAAATATGTAGAATCCATTTTGGACCCAAATCCGTCGGATTTGGATATGGATCCTTACTGTCCATACCAGGCAGATTTAGATCTGGATCTGGATCCATACTTAAAAAACAAATCTGGATCTGAATCCATAAGGATTCGGTCTGCTGCCATCCCTAGATGTTGCAGATGCCATTGCTAGAAGACCTTGAGATAATGCATTGTTTTTTATTTATTTTCATGAAATGGTGATCCACCAAGAAGTAATATGTAACTAGTAATTGAGCGCCTTGAATCTAGACAAGATGCCCAATTTGAGTCAGAAAAAGCCTTTAGACTTAGCTTTGCAGAGGCTTGGAGCAAAATCCCTTGTCCCTTAGAGTGAGCTAAGTACCTCAAAGTATGATTTAAAGCATTAGTATGAGAAATTCTAGGGGATTGCATGTACTGGCTAAATGATGGAACAACAAAATAAGAGATCTGGTCATGTATTGGTTAAGAAATTTAGCTTTCCTAGCATGGATCTTTACTTCTCAACATCAGGTAAAATTGCACCTTTAGTAGTAGACAACTTCATACCTATTAGTAGTGGTGTAATTTCCTTCTTTGATACATCAAACCCACTGCTAGCCAATAACTTCTTTGTAAACTTCTTTTGGATAAGGATAATTCTAGCAGAAGAGTACCCGACTTCAATGCCTAGGAAAAAATTGAGAAGTCTTAGATCTTTTATGTTGAACTCATGATGAAGAGAGGTCTTCAACTGATCAATGATGAGAGGATTATCACCAGTCAAAATCACATCATCTGCATACACTGAAGCAATACATAAATGACTCTGATTTATTGATGAATAGACTATAGTCATTCTTGGATTGTTTAAAACCCTGTGACTCCAAAAATTCATCAACTTAGCATGCCATTTCCTTGAGGCTTGTTTTAATCCATACAAGGATTTGTGTAACTTGCAAATTTTTCCAAAAGGATTAGGAATACCTTCTGAAACAACCATGTATACTTCTTCATTAAATCCCCATGTAAAAATGCATTATTGGCATCAAGTTGGTGCAAGGGCCAGCCATTACTTGCTGCCACAGCTAGCAATCATCTTATAGCGGTCATCTTCACAACTGGACTGAGTTTCTAGATAATCAACACCATATTTCTGATTAAACCCCTTAGCTACCAATTTGGCTTTACACCTTTCTGATTCTCCATTTGCTTTTAACTTGACTTTGAAGATCCACTTGCAACCAATTGCCTGTTTTCTTTATGGAAGATCCACCAAAGTCCATGTATTATTCTGTTCTAGAGCTTATATTTCTTTGTTTATAGCCTCAACCCATATGGGATATGAAGCAGCTTCTCTATATGATAGAGGTTCATGTATATCAGTGGTTTGAGACAAGAATGCCCTGTGTTCAAGAGGAAATGATTCACCGGATTAGATTACACCAATGTCAGCAAGATTCATTAAGAGAAGCATTATAGCAATGATAATCATCCATGTACATGGGTCTTTTGTGAGTTCTCTCAGATTGTATGGTGCCCTTGTTGTTTTCAGAGGATTTAGTAATAGGTTGAATTGCTGAATCTTAGATTATAGGACTGCTATGACTTTTTATTGATGTTATGATAGACAAATCATCTGATGAAGGAGGAAAAATAAGCTCTATTGTAGCATTTGGAGTATCAAGAAAGACAAAAGGAGATGATGTAGGAAGATAAATTGTATTTGAATCGTTTGAAGCAATAGCATGAACCTTATTATGATGTTGAAATGGAAAATGTTTTTCACTAAATTGAAAATCTCTTGATACAAATATCTGATTTGTGTCGTCTATATTCATGACTTCGTATCCCTTTTGACTGGGTGAGTTCCCAAGAAATACACATGGTGATGCTCTACTATCCAATTTAACGTGTGAACTTTTGATGTAGACACATAACATAGACATCCAAATGTCCTCAGAGAGCTTATGTCTGGAACCTTATTGTTCAATTTTGAATAAGGAGTAGTGTTGCCAAGAACTTTCAGAGGCATTCTGTTTATTAGAAAATCCGCACACAAAACACATTCTCCCCACAACCTGGCAGCAACTCTTGATTGAATGTACAAGGCTCGAGCAGTTTCCATCAAATGTATATGCTTACGTTCAACGACTCCATTTTGCTGAGTATTACTACAACTAGTTTGGATCATAATACCAAACTTTGAGCAAATCTTCTGCATGTCACCTTCACAAATCTCTTTTGCATTATCTGTTCTTATGCATTTAACAGAAAACCCAAACTGATTCCGTACCATAGAAGAGAAGTCAGACATAATAGATGCAACATCACTTTTATGCTTTATGAAATGTATCCATGTATATCTGCTAAAGTCATCCACTATTGTCAACAAATGCTTACATCCAGAATGCGTTTGTACAGAATAAGGTCCCTATACATCTAAGTGAATCACCTGAAAAAGGACTAGAAGTCTTAATGGTACTAGTGGGAAAAGATAGTCTAGTCTGTTTTGCTGCTGGACAGACTTGACAAATGGTATCCTTTAGACAAGGTTTTATTTTACATAGAGAATTTACTAGAGGAATTTGAGAGAAGGGTATCCAAGCTTGAGGTGCCATAACTTTGCATCTTTAGTAGCAGAGAGACAAACCTTGTTGCAAGTGTGAATTTAATCAAATGAGAGAATGTGCTCTTCCATATTATACATCCCAGACTTCACATTACCAAGAATGAAGACTCCACCTTGATGTATATATCTTGTTACTTTGATATTTATGTATATGTATATGTTTAATATAAGTATGGATGATGGAAGTCAAAATGGAATTACAAATCTTACGTAACTTGCCTCATACCATGCAACATACTCATGCAATTTATACGTTGAAGTTGATATGTGTCTAATGCTCATGTTGCTTTATACGTTCCTACGCTAATACTTATGTTTCAATCCTATAATAACGGCTCATCTGATAAATTATTGTTAGTGGATAATGATTAAATGTTTTTCAGCTAAAGCAATTCAAATAGGTTCCTTAAAATAAGGAATTTTGTTACTTCATGGACTTCAAGTGTTTGAATTAATTCAAACTCTATCAAGATAAGGATGAAAAATATTCAAAGTGGTCTTCCTAAGCTTAAGGAGTTTAATTGAAGATATGTTGGGTTAAACAACCTTGTTGGACGTGCTCTCATAGAAGAAAGTTAGTCAACAACTGAAATGCGAGCTATCCGGAGAATCTGTTACATTTCAAGCCCTTGAAGCGGTCAGTCAAGACCCTGAAGCAACGGCATTTTGAATGAAATTGTTATGAAGCCTATCCGTTGCACTTGTGTCTATATAAATAGATTGAAGCTGAAGCATTGAAGAACAAGAAGCTTTCCAACTTGATACATATTCAAGCTACAGCAAAATTACTTTCCTCTCTAGTGCTTACTCTTTATTGTAATTTAGAATTGAGAGAAAAGATTACAAAGTATATCTTGTGAGTGAAAAAGAAATATCAAAAGAGAGATATACCTTGAGTAAAGTTTATAATACTCAAAGGTTCAGAAAAAGAAAGGAGATTTCTATTTCTAGGAATTGAGACGCTAGAGTGTAGCTAGGGAAAGCTACGGTATAGAAGATTGGGTGATAATCTTCGAAGGTGGCTTTAGGTCTCTAAAGGAGAAAATAAAGATCGTTAAATCCTAAGGGTAGGAAACCCTAGGCGGAGACGTAGGCACATTGCCGAACTTCGTAACAAATACTCGTCTACTTTACTTATTGCATTTACATATCGTTTTGCTTTACGTAATTCTTTCATCTCGTAATAGCCTATTCTGTTCAAAAGCCTGAAACATACTTCAAGCCCTTAAAACCTGTTTTAATTATTTTCCGTATCTCAAAACCCGTTTCAAAGCCTTGAAAGCCTAACTCGAAAAACGACCATACTCTATTCACCCCCCCTCTAGAGTATATTGATCCTATCCTATCTCCTATTGATTCTTCAATTGGTATCAGAGCTATACTCACTAAAAAGGATTTAAACATCTGTGAGGCATCATGAATCAAATAGGTGATGGTGGTTTTGCTCAAGGATGTTCCTCAAATCGTCCTCCATTGTTTTGTGGGAATAACTTTGCCCATTAGCGCTCCCTAATGCAAATGTTTCTCATAGATCAAGATATTGAATTATGGGACATCATAAAGAAAGGTCCTAAGGTGCCCATGAAGAACGATGAAAGTGGCATTCCAATCCCTAAAGAAGATGGCGACTTCACTCAAACCGATTTGGAGAGTATCGTGAAGAATTATCGTGCTATGAACTTGCTCTATTGCGGATTGGATGCTAATGAATTCAATAGAGTCTCCTCTTGCAGAAGTGCTAAGGAAATATGGGATAAGCTAGTGGTTACTTACGAAGGAACTAGCCAAGTGAAGGAAACAAAGATAAGTATCTATCTCCGGCAATATGAATTGTTCAAAATGACTAATAATGAAAACGTGAAGGAAATGTTCACAAGATTCACCCAAATAGTGAACAATTTGGATTCTCTTGGCAAATCATTCACGAATGAAGAAAAGGTTCGAAAGATCCTTCGTTGTCTTCCCAAATCGAAGTGGGGTCCTAAAGTGACGGCAATAGAAGAAGCTCAAGACTTGCGAACATTGCCCTTGGACGATCTTCTTGGAAAACTTATCACCCACGAAATGTCCCTAAATGAAGAAGATGGAGAACCAGCTTCATCAACTAAGAATCTAGCACTTAAAGCTAAGAAGGAAGAAGTCTCCATTGAAGATGACGAAAGTGATGATGAGGATAATGAAGATCCTTTTGCGCTTATTGCTCGAAGTCTAGCGAAGATTTTAAAAATGAAGAAGCAATTTCCAAGAGGAAGAGACAACTATCGACCCAATAAGTATAAAGGTAAGTCATCTAACTCAATGAATAAAGTTAATACACTAACTTGTTATGAGTGTGGAGAAACAGACCATCTTGTTAAAGAATGCCCTCAACGAAAGAAAAAGGCATATCCCAAGAGGGATTTCAAAAAGAAGGCTATGGTAGCCTCTTGGAGTGATTCGGAATCAAGTGACAAAGAAGAAGAGCATGCAAATCTATGCTTGATGGCAAATCACGAAGAAAGCGAAAAGGGAGAGCACCTTGAGGTAATTGTGAAGAATTTAATGTCAAGCCCTACAAATGTTCTATCCAAATTTTTACAAAGCATGATAATGAATGAAGAAAGTTTGATTCTTGAATCAAAAATTCTCAAAGAAAGGCTTAACAAACAGGTAAGTGTTTCGAAAAGTCTCTCAAAGGAATTATGTGATCTCAAAGCTACCCAGTCAACCTTTGAAAGCAAGGTCAAGGCCGCGGAATCATCTCTTGAAACGCAGGTCAAGGCCTTGAAAACTGAAAACACCGTTTTAAAAAGAAAGCTCGCCTCTTTAAGTTATTGCAATGATAACTTAGAGAAGGAGAAGAAGCTTCTGGCTGGGAAGTGTAAAGAACAATATAATGCCTTGGTTAAATTTACTCATTCGGAAGCAACCCTAAACAAGTTTTTAGGGGTACACCAAGCCTCCTTAAACAAAAGCGGTCTTGGTTTCAATAAAAACTTTCTAAAGAAAAATTTGACCACTTTTGTCAAAGCAAAGGATACTTGGAGTACACCTACTTGTTTCTATTGTTGCAAAAAGGGTCATACCAAATTAACATGTCCTTTTAGAAGGAATGACCCTCATATTATTAAGAACTCTTTTCCTATGTATTTTCGAGACCAAGTGAAGCAAATATGGGTTCAAAAAGGGACTAGACCTCCTAATATGGTCCATCCCGAGTATGAAACCAAATTTGTAAAATGGTCTAGAAAGGTTTGATGTTTTTCTATTTTGTAGGAAACCACCAAGAGTAAAGATCATAAGTGGATTCTAGATAGCGGTTGCTCTCGGCATATGAGTGGAAGATCTTCGTTATTTTCAATAATCAAAGAGCAATCTTCCGGAACAATAACTCTTGGTGATAAAGGAAAATGCAAAATTATTGGCATTGGAAAAGTTGGTGAAACCGAATCAAACTCTATAGATGATGTTTATCTTATCGAAGGTCTAAAATACAACTTGCTTAGCATCTCTCAATTATGTGATAAAGGTAATAAAGTTATTTTTGACAAGGATAAATGTGAAGTTCAAAGTGTAGAAAATGGTAAAATCATCCTTACAGCCCCTCGGTGCAATAATGTTTATGCTTTTCATACTAACAAAGTTTCTAGTGAAAGCTTGAAGTGTTTCAAAGCCACGACAGGTGTCTCAAGGCTTTGGCATAGGCGTCTAGGCCATATTAACGTGCATACTATGATGAAGCTTTCATCAAAAGAATTAGTACGTGGCCTCCCTAGAATGGACTTCAAAGACTTTGAAATATGCAAAGCTTGCGCTAGAGGTAAACAAACCAAAAGCTCATTTAAAGCTAAAAAGGTTGTAAGTACTTCTCAACCCATTGAACTTCTTCATATTGATTTATGCGGTCCTATGCGTGTCAAATCTCCCAAGGGAAAACAGTACATCCTTGTGGTAGTTGATGATTTTTCAAGATTTACTTGGGTTTCATTTTTAAGAGAAAAATCTGAAGCTTTACAAGAGTTTTCGAAAATTTGCAAAGAGCTACAAACTATGAAAAACCTACCTATTGTTGCCGTAAGAAGTGACCATGGTAGAGAATTTGATCAACTTAACTTTGACAAATTTTGTGCAAAATATGGTATTTCTCATAATTTTTCGGCTCCTAGAACACCTCAACAAAATGGAGTTGTGGAACGAAAGAACCGAACTCTTGAGGACATGTCTAGGACTATGCTTTTAGAAAATAGTTTACCAAAGTACTTTTGGGTTGAAGCTGTTAATACTGCTAATTACATTTTAAACCGTTGTCTAATAAGACCTATTTTGAAGAAAACTCCTTATGAACTTTTCAAAGGTAAAAAGCCTAATATTTCGTATTTTAAACCCTTTGGATGTACATGCTTTGTTCATAATAATGGCAAAGATAACCTAGGAAAATTTGATGCTCGTAGTGACGAAGCAATCTTATTAGGATACTCTTTAAATTCGAAAGCTTATAGAGTGTTTAATAAGCGTACAAAAATTGTTGAAGAAAGTATTCATGTGATCTTTGATGAAACCGAGAATGGTATTTTGAGTGACATTTTTATAGGTTTAAAGTTAAATAAACATGAAGGATTTTCATTTGATGAAGATGAAAGCTTATCCGATGAAGAAAGGCCAGAACCTGCTCGTAACATGCAAGATCCCATAAGAAATGCAGATGAGATAGATCAAGACCATGATACGTCGGCTCAAAAGCCTGACGAGTCATCTCAAAGTCTTGAACCTCCACTTCAAGAATCAGTGCAATCAACGGAAATTGTTTCAAGACCCTCAGAACTATCTCTAGGTCTTGAAGGAGTACTTCAACAGCTAGATTCTACTCCCTTGATGATGAGACGAAAATTTAAGCACTCCTCTTCTCACCCAATTGACAATATCATTTCCGATCCAAAGTCTGGTATACAAACTCGTTCTAGTGCTAAAAATCTTTGTGCATTTCACGCTTTTGTGTCTCTTGTAGAACCAAAGAACATTAATGAAGCTCTTCAAGAACCGGATTGGATCATTGCAATGCAAAGTGAGCTCAATGAATTTGAAAGAAATAAAGTTTGGACACTCATTCCACGTCCTAAAAATCATTCAATCATTGGAACAAGATGGGTGTTCAGAAATAAGCTTGATGAAAATGGAAAGATAGTACGAAATAAAGCACGCCTTGTTGCCCAAGGATACAATCAAGAAGAAGGCATTGATTATGAAGAAACATTCGCTCCTGTAGCAAGAATGGAGGCTATACGTATGCTACTTGCTTTTGCCTCATTCATGCGAATCAAACTATTCCAAATGGATGTAAAATGTGCATTCCTAAATGGTTACTTACAAGAAGAGGTATATGTTGCTCAACCTCCCGGTTTTGAAAACGAACAATTTCCAAATCATGTTTTCAAACTTGACAAAGCACTTTATGGCCTAAAACAAGCTCCAAGAGCTTGGTATGAGCGTTTGTCAAAATATCTTTTGGAAAAAATTTTCAAACGAGGTTTAATTGATAAAACTCTTTTTGTAAAAACCAAAGGTAAAGATATTTTAATTGTTCAAGTTTATGTAGATGACATACTATTCAGTGCTACTAATGACTTGTTATGCAAGGAGTTCTCTGAGATTATGTGTAGGGAATTCGAAATGAGCTTAATAGGAGAACTAAATTTCTTTCTCGGACTACAAGTCAAACAAGAAAAAGGAGGCATCTTTGTTAATCAAGGAAAATATACAAGAGATCTCCTTAAGAAGTACAATATGACTCAATCAAAAGAAGCAAAAACTCCTATGAGCTCCACCTTATTACTAGATCAAGACGAAAGTGGTAAGTCCGTTAATCAAAAGGAATATCGAGGTATGATTGGCTCTCTTCTCTATCTTACCGCAAGTAGACCCGATATTATGTTTAGTGTGTGTATGTGTGCCCGATTTCAAGCTAACCCCAAGGAATCTCATCTAAGTGCCGTAAAAAGGATACTAAGATATCTCAATGGGACTAAGGACTTCGGTCTTTGGTACCCTAGAGATAGTAACTTTGAACTTGTAGGATATTCGGATGCCGATTTTGCAGGTTATAAAGTGGATAGAAAGAGTACTTCCGGATGTTGCCAATTTCTAGGATCATCTCTTATTAGTTGGCACTCGAACAAGCAAAATTCCATAGCCCTATCCACAGCCGAAGCCGAATATATTGCTGCAGGTGCTTGTTGTGCTCAACTCATTTGGATATCTCAACAGCTTCGAGACCTTGGACTTGATTTCAAAGGCATTCCTATTAAATGTGATAATACTAGTGCCATTTTAATTACAAAAGATCCGGTGCAAAACTCACGAACCAAGCACATCGATGTTCGACATCATTTTATTCGTGATCATGTTGAAAAAGGTGACGTAAATATTTCATTTGTTTCTACTAAATTTCAACTTGCCGATATTTTTACTAAGCCCTTAAGTGAAGAACGATTTAATTTCATTCGGTTCGAGCTTGGTATGCTAAATAAAGAGGCATCTATTTAGGGGGAGCTAAGGTACGTTTTCTCTACAATTTGTTATTATGCGTATATACTACTGCATTACATGGTGTATGTGACTTAATTATACTGCATTACATTTTTTTGTTGTTTGTTTCGTTTAAATCAAGATGTTTACTTAAACATTTCTTGCCTAAACGTTATTTCAGAAAATGGATCATTTGGTGTGATGATTATCTTTTTAGACATTTATATCACCTATTTTATGCTTGTACGTGTTTGTTTCAAATACCTTGTGTGCATGTACGTATTTTATTGCTGCCAGGATTCCTCATGATTCCTCATGATTATCCTTCTGACTCCTCTCCTTAATTGACGTGCTTCTCCCCTTCCCAATACCCTGAACCGTCACTTCATACCCCTTCCAACTCCTTCCTCTCTTCAACCGTCACTTCCCTCTACTTAAATACTCCTCTGCTTCTCTTTTCACTTCACCTCTGAACCCCGAAATTTTATTCAATCTCTCACCCAGAAAGTTCCCTTTTCAATGGCTCCCAAACGCAAAACTGTTGCTCCCAAAAAGCCAGCACCCAAAAGAAGAATCCTTCCTTCTCGATCATCCAAAATTTCTGTTCGATCTGTTGAATATTCGGTGCCCTCTACCTCACCCACTCCTCCTTCATCTCCTCTACTGGAAGAATCTCAGGTCAGCCCCAATAAATCTCCAGAACATGTGAATCCATCTTTCTCCGAAGCAGACATTCGGTCTTCTCCTCCTCCTCTACCTCCTGTCGAAGAACCCCCAGTACTTGATGAACCCCCAGTTCTTGAAGAACCTCCAATTGCTGCTGAACCCATTGTCCCTTCCCCTCCCAGGCTTGAGGTATCTGCTTTTATTCAAACCCCCTTTGGTTCTTATCCTCAATCGTGGTTTAGAACATGTCAGTTAGCTGGTGTTTGGCATGATGGTTTTAGGAATAGGCGTGTCTGTGTTAGTGAATTAGTTGACCCTGCCCTTTTACGATCCTCTAAATTGGGTGGTGTTGGTTTATTTTTGGAGACCTCTTTAGCCAGAATGCTTAATGTTGGTGATAGGTTCTACCCTCGTCTTACCCGTTTGTTCTACCTAAATATGCAATCTAAACGTGAACAAGGTATCCTGACCTTGAACACGATTGTCAAGGGTATTCCCGTCTCCTTAAACCCTGAGGTCCTTTCCAAGATCTTGAAAGTCCCCAATGAGGACTGGTCTAATTCTCAACCTGAGTATTTCGAGTGTGTCTCCCAGGCTAAGCAGACCCTATTTATATCGAATCCCCCTCTGTCAAAGCAGCTGACCCACAGTGTTTTACAGGTCGAAGCCAAAGTTATTTATGCTTTATTGGTCAGGTTTGTTGTCCCCAAGGCCAATTCTCGTGAGCTTATAACTGACCAGTGTCTAGCCCTGTTGTTCTTAGTTTTAAATGGTTTTTATGTCAACCTCCCTATCACCATCCTCTCCCATATGAATCATGCTATCTCTTCAACTCGTGCAAACCCCCTACCGTATGCAAACCTGCTTCCTTTGATCTTTGCTTATTTCAAAGTCCCGGTGCACGATGAAGAATTTGAGAGTTGTGCACAGTCCCGCGTGACCATTGACTCCTTCAACAGAATTGGAATATGTGCTTTAAAAGATGGGTCATGGAAGCTCCATGAGGACTTGTCCCCTGAAACATTAGCTGCCCTGCCTCCGGTGAAAGGTGTATCCCGTCTTACAGGCGCATCTCTTGTGGATCTTTCCTCCAGGCTTGAGGCTATTGAATTTGAAGTGGACTGTGTCAGGCGTGACTTAACAGACTTTTGTGCAAGGATGGATGATAGATTTGATGCTTTGTTTGCTGCAGTTCAGTCTTAAAAGCCAGTAAAGAAGAAATGATGCTTGTTTCATGCTTATTGTCCTTAATTACTATGCTCTCTTGTTGAACTTTTTATTTGCTTTGGTTTGTACTGAATAATTTCTATGTTTCTGTTTTACAACACTTTTAATTGCAATTTATTTTCTCTTAACTCTTTTTACAAATCGATCCAACATTCCTACTCACCCTTTCTGAAAGTCAAAAAGGGGGAGAAAACTGATTGTTATGCATATGTTTATTTGCTGTTATTACTGTTATTTATGCGTGAATGGTTACATGTTATATGCTTAGATCATAAAAGTTATTATGCATATGTTTTGATATGTTTTGACTTCCATCAAGGGGGAGATTGAAGACTCCACCTTGATGTATATATCTTGTTACTTTGATATTTATGTATATGTATATGTTTAATATAAGTATGGATGATGGAAGTCAAAATGGAATTACAAATCTTACGTAACTTGCCTCATACCATGCAACATACTCATGCAATTTATACGTTGAAGTTGATATGTGTCTAATGCTCATGTTGCTTTATACGTTCCTATGCTAATGCTTATGTTTCAATCCTATACTAACGGCTCATCTGATAAATTATTGTTAGTGGATAATGATTAAATGTTTTTCAGCTAAAGCAATTCAAATAGGTTCCTTAAAATAAGGAATTTTGTTACTTCATGGACTTCAAGTGTTTGAATTAATTCAAACTCTATCAAGATAAGGATGAAAAATATTCAAAGTGGTCTTCCTAAGCTTAAGGAGTTGAATTGAAGATATTCTGGGTTAAACAACCTTGTTGGACGTGCTCTCATAGAAGAAAGTCAGTCAACAACTGAAATGCGAGCTATCCGGAGAATCTGTTACATTTCAAGCCCTTGAAGCGGTCAGTCAAGACCCTGAAGCAACGGCATTTTGAATGAAGTTGTTATGAAGCCTATCCGTTGCACTTGTGTCTATATAAATAGATTGAAGCTGAAGCATTGAAGAACAAGAAGCTTTCCAACGTGATACATATTCAAGCTACAGCAAAATTACTTTCCTCTCTAGTGCTTACTCATTATTGTAATTTAGAATTGAGAGAAAAGATTACAAAGTATATCTTGTGAGTGAAAAAGAAATATCAAAAGAGAGATATACCTTGAGTAAAGTTTATAATACTCAAAGGTTCAGAAAAAGAAAGGAGATTTCTATTTCTAGGAATTGAGACGCTAGAGTGTAGCTAGGAAAAGCTACGGTATAGAAGATTGGGTGATAATCTTCGAAGGTGGCTTTAGGTCTCTAAAGGAGGAAATAAAGATCGTTAAATCCTAAGGGTAGGAAACCCTAGGCGGAGACGTAGGCACATTGCCGAACTTCGTAACAAATACTTGTCTACTTTACTTATTGCATTTACATATCGTTTTGCTTTACGTAATTCTTTCATCTCGTAATAGCCTATTCTGTTCAAAAGCCTGAAACATACTTCAAGCCCTTGAAACCTGTTTTAATTATTTTCTGCATCTCAAAACCCGTTTCAAAGCCTTGAAAGCGTAACTCGAAAAACGACCATACTCTATTCACCCCCCCTCTAGAGTATATTGATCCTATCCTATCTCCTATTGATTCTTCAAAGAAGAATCAAGTTCCCTTTCTGGCAATGAGTAAAATATTTTTGTGAGTGAAACGAAGTTCGCACTTCAGATCTTGACAAAGCTAGTGGACAGATATCAAGTTATGCATGAATGCAGGAACGTGAAGAATATTCAATAGAGTTATATCACTATTCAATTTAACTGAACCAAAATGCTTGACACTCAATTTACTGCATCAGGTATAGTAATGTGATTGTTCTCATTTTCAATCACTTTATAATCAGAAAATTGAGTCAAGTCACAGCAAAAATGATCTCATGCCCCACTATCAAGAAGCCAATATGAACTTGAATGTGAGAGTAACCTATAGATGCTGAAGAAAATGACAATCGCATGCTCTTTTGTGATCATTAAACCTTCTCTTCTCAGAAGCAAAAGCCACAGGCTCTACATTGCTAGTCATGTTTGATGATTCTCAATGCCTTTCTTCCTGTGCAAAAAGCCTGTAAACCTCTTTGACCTTGGGTAACTTTTGCATCATTAACACATTACCACTAATAGTTGCATATTGCTCCGTGAGCTTCATCATGAATTGCATCACCATTCTTTCTTGCTCTCTTTGATATTCTCTTAGTCACATTACATGAACAATTGTTGCATCATGTACAAGTAGGCAGAGGATGTGCTTCTTCCATTGCATCCCAAATAGACTTAATGGCAGTAAAGAACTCAGAGACAGATTTCTAACCTTGACTGATGTCCACCTACTTCTGCTCAAGTGAATATATCTATGCTAGTGAAGCATTTCCAAACCTTTCATCCAAATTAGTCCATATATCCCTTGTATTTTTTAGAAACGTAACACTCTTGGCAATGTCATCATGAAGATTGAAAAGAATCAATGAACAGACCAAATCATTGCGTCTTTTCCAGGCCTTGTACTCCACGCAATCCACATCAAGTGGTCTATTGAACTTTCCATCTACAAACTCGATTTTATTCTTTGTAGAGAGTGTCAACAGCATTGACCTCTTCCCGCCTGTAAAGCCATCCCCATTATACTTGTGAGAAACCAATTGAGCATTTTTGGAATTGATGTAGTATAGTATATGCTTGTTGGTTATTGATTCAACGGCAACATCAGTGATCTAGACATTTCACAATTTCCAGTAGATAAAAATAGCACTGCTCAGTAATCACCACCAATGATCAAGTTTTGACTTCAGCTTCTAGCAACCTCTAAGATTTTCGAGCAAAAGAACTCCAGTACACACTAAGAAATCTTATACCAAGGAACACTATGAATCAGGATTCTCAGATCAACAAACTTCAAGATTTTTATATCTAATGAAAGAGAAAAATGCGGAGAATCAGCCGAGCTAATGATCTAGCTCTAATACCATGAAGAAGATTAGAGAAAATAACAATCAGCGAGAGTTTAGTTAGAGAGGAATTGTGTGTAATATTTTCAGAGAGAAAAGCTATTATTCTAATGCTATAAACTTGTATATATACATGTGTACAATGCTTATTATAAATTAGACCCTTTTCTGATGTGGCTTATATCAATTCTTAACATAATTCTAACAGTGAGGGATTATGGAAACTAGTATTTAGGTATATGTTAGCCGGTGAAGCTTAGAAATTTCTTCATTGTTGTATTATTGAGAGAAGGGAAAGGTTTATACTTTTTCATGGGGCAGTGATGAGAAGCTCAGGTAAAAGGAATTTTGTATGATATTATGATTGATCAAAAGGTTTTTTCACTTATTAAATTTGTTGATCTGTTACAAGTATTTATACAAAAACACAGACTAGTTAACTTCTTCTAGAATTCTACGTAGTCTAATCCGTTTATAACTCTACTAACGTTTAACTTTTTATCTTCTATCTTATTTGTTTAATTATACTTATTCCACACTCTCCTCAAGTTGATTGTGGGATATTCCACACCCAACTTGCACAACACCTTTTCAAACATACTAGTAGTCACAGCTTTAGTCAGAATATCTTCCATTTGATCTTCTGACCTAACAAATGGCAGACTTATAACCTTAGCTTCCAGATTATCTTTAATGAAATAGCTATCTATTTCAACATGCTTTGTACGATCATGTTGAACTGGATTTTCAGATATGCTAATAACAGCTTTGTTATCACAAAAAATTTCACAACTACCCATAGGTAGAAAACCAAGTTAGGATAGAAGTTTCCTGAGCCATAGGACTTCAGCTATTCCTTTTGCCACACCTCAAAACTTTGCCTCTGCACTTGACATGGCCACAACCTTTTGCTTCTTGCTCTTCCAAGTTACTAAATTTCCTCCAATGAGAGTAAAGTATCCCGACGTCGACTTTCTACTATCCTTATCTCCGCCCAAATCTGCATCAGTGTACGCTTGAAGCTTCAAATGACCATTCCTTCAAAACACGACTCCTCTTCCTGGTGTGTGCTTCAAATATCTCAAGATTCTATACACAACATCTATATGTTCCACTTGAGGCTTATGCATAAATCTACTAACCACTCCCACAGCATAAGCTATATTAGGTCATGTATAAGATAAGTAGATTAATTTCCCTACTAACTTCTGATATTGTGTCTGATCTGCAAAGTCTGCCTTCTCATCAATATTCAACCCATGATTTACCATCATTGGGTTTGCATTCCATCATACTAGTTTCTGCTAAGAGATCAAGAATGTACTTCCGTTGAGATATGAAGATACCTTTATTTGACCTAAGTACTTCAACTCCTAAGAAGTAATTTAGTGTTCTAAGGTCCTTCATCTCAAATTCTTGGAACAATCTCTTCTTCAGCCTATCAATCTCTTCTTTATCATCTCCAGTGATGTTCATATCATCTACGTAGATGATCAGACACGTTATCAGATCTCCTCTTCTTTTTAGGAACAAGGTGTGGTCTGAATTACTCTGCTGGAAGCCAAACTTTCTCATGGCCACTGTAAACCTACCAAAACAAGCCCTAGGAGATTGTTTTAGCCCATATAACGCCTTGTTCATCTTACACCGTTCCTCTAGTGAGAAGTCTTGGAAAAAACCCGGAGGAGCCTCCATATACACCTCTTGTGTGGAGAAAGGCATTTTTTACATCAAATTGATGTAGAGGCTAATCTTTTTTTTGCTGCAACTAAAAAAAGTACCCGGATCGTATCATGCTTTGCTACTGGTGAGAAGGTTTCCGAGTAATCAATTCCATAGACCTGTGTATATGCCTTAGCCACCAATCTCGCCTTATATCTCTCAATACTCCCATCGATTTTGTATTTGATAGTAAATACCCATCTGCAACCTACCGCTTTCTTTCCTTTAGGAAGGACACATTTTTCCCACGTTTGGTTTTTAACAAATGCATCAATTTCTTCTTTCATTGCCTTTGCCCATAACGAGTTCCTTAGTGCTTCTTCCACTGTTCTTGGAATTTGTTCTGAGTACATTGTGGTATTGAAGCATATAGCTATATCAGATATATTCCCAAACTCGCTGTGCATAGGATATCTTACCTCCCGAGGCTCATAAGGTGGGTCATATCGTTTCGGAGGAACTCCTCTTGTGCTTCTGGGTGGTAACTGATATTTCTGTTGTGTCTCTGCTTCTTGTGTTTTGGTTTCAGCACTTTCCAGCACTGTGTCAATATCATTACATAAAACCGAAGTTTCAAAGTTTACCTGATGCTCGTCCCCGGGGCGAGTCTGAGGTGGTGGTACTATCATGGGTTCGGGTTGAGGCCTAGTGATGATGTTTTTGTCACTGTCTCCCACAGTCCGATGTATCAACTAACTTAGATTGTCACTATTACTATTCTCCCCCAAACAATGAAGTTAGGGAAAAAAATAGGTCGGCTCAACAAAATCACAATCCATTGTGGTATACAAGTTATTAGAGGACGGGTCAAAACACCGATACCCTTTTTGAGTTATATCGTACCCAACAAAAACACACTTGACCGCCCAAGGTTCTAATTTGTCACGAAGTTTCTTTGGGAGATGAACATAAACGACACACCCAAATACACGGGGAGGTAAAGAATGAAATGATGGTACAAAAAATGGGTGCTAAGGACATCTAATGGTGTTTTGTGATGGAGAATTTTTATAGGGAGACGATTTGTGAGGTAATTTGCAGTAGTAATTGCCTCAGGCCAGAAAAATCTCGGGAATTGAGTTTCGAACATCATAGCACGAGTCATCTCTAGAAGGGTTCGGTTTTTTCGTTCAACCACCCCATTTTGTTGGGGGATATTAGGACAGGTAGTTTGGTGTATTACCCCATTGGTATGACAGAAGGTTTTCATATTATTATTAATATATTCCCTCCATTTTCTGATCTAAGTACGCTGATTTTTGTCTGAAACTGAGTAAGAATCATTTGGTAAAACACCACAAAGATCTTATATACTTTTGATTTATATTTCAAAAAATAAATCCAGCTCATACGAGTGCAATCATCGATAAAGAGAATATAATATAAAAAACCATGAGGTCCAGAATCGGGGGCCAGTCCCCATACATTAGAGTGAATAATGGAAAAAGGTTTATTAGGATGACTCATACTGCTAGGGTAGGAATGTTTATGATTCTTAGCTAAAAAACATGCCTCACAATTAAGAGCACGGGTTGACCCGGCAAGAGAAGGAAAAAGACGTGCTAGATACCCTATTGATGGATATCCTAGACGATGGTGCCATAGTTGTAGCTGGTCATCTACTGATCTGTGTCCTATAAATGCTCCACTACTTTTGAACACCTCATCTACATAGTATAACCCGTCCTTCTCAGTACCACGCCCAATGATCTCCCCGGTTTGAGCATCCTGCACAACACAACAATCCGATTTCATTAACACGTTACATCCCAATTCTTTCGTAAGTTAGCTTACAGATAATAGTTTAAAAGAAAGATTCGGTAAGTAAAGACAATTTTGTAATGTTAAAGGCCCTATTTTAATTGTCCCTTATCCAAAAACATTCATACAATCACCATTTGCTGTTTGTATGATTATTTTTCCGGGCTTATTATATGTTAGAAAATCACGTTTATTTATCATACGACATAGTATCTGTCGCACCGTAGTCAAAGATCCATGGGCCCCCAGAATGGGGTTGACCCATAACCTCTAGGCTTATGTTTTGGGCTCCATTATTTTGGCCCAATTCTCCACTACTTTGTTTCGGCCTTTGTGGGTTTATAGGCACGAAATCCCCTTTATGGGTTGTAAAAGATGACGAACCCTCATCTCCACCCTTGGATTTGGGGTTTTGTTGTGTGCCGTTAGATGAGGGAGGCCACCCCTACATTTTAGGGTATATAAAAGGGGAGGAATGAGTGAGGGAATCCACGAGAGAGTCTAACCCGTCATCTTCACCCTTGGATTTAGGATTTTGTTGTGTGCCGTTCGATGAAGGGTGCCACGTGCCCATAAAACCGCACATTCTAGGGTTAGGTTTGTTACTTCTCTTACCTTCCTCTCCTGCCTCCTTCACTTCATCTGGTTCCTTTGTGTCTGCTACGACCGTTGAGCTTGCCCCTCTCTTCTTTGGGTCATCTCGGCTGGTTCCACCTTTGTTTCCTTTCTTCCTTGAGTCACTCCACCACTCAGGGTAGCCTATGATTTTAAAACACCTATCTACGTTGTGTCAGCTCCCACCACAGTGTGAGCACCTTAAGTGGGTCTTCTCATCCTCTTTTTGAGATGACGCTCATGCTGATCGAGAGTTGATGTTGAGGCCACTTGCCATCATCGGAGTTAAGTGAGGTAAGCTTCCTCTTATAATTTCCCGCCGTGCTATTTATCTCCGAATTGTATTGTAAGCTACCTCTACAGTGGTTAGGGGTTCTTGATTAACCATATCTCTTCGGTCCTTGTCATAATCCCCACCTAAACCGGCTAAAAACTGATATAACCGATTCTGTTGTGAATTAGTATGTCTTCGGTGCACTTCATCGGGTTTGGCATCCGACGGTCAATCTCCTTCCATATTGTTGTTAGTTTTCTGTAATAAATTTCAATTGAATCTGTTCCTTGTATTATGTGGTTGGCTTTGATTTTGAGGTCAAATATTATAAGACCATCACCACCATTGCTGAAGGTTGTTTCTATGCATGTCCACAAATTTTTTGCTGCGGGGAAGTCCAAGAATTGATTAATCAATTCTGACTCTATGTTTTCTATTATCCAGGTTTTGACGATTGAGTCCCTTTGTGCCCACGAACCGTATTCTGGTCTATCTTTGGGAGGGGAATCGGTTATGGTATGGTTGAGCCTCCTCCTCCCTTCTATAGCCAGATGCATCAGTCTAAATCATTTGACATAATTATGGGTGTTAAGTTTTTCTGCGATATGTACCGAACTGGTTGCCTTGTGATCGATGCTCCTAATCTTTTGAAGCTTCTCAAAGAGCTCCATTAGTTGAGCAACGGTCACGGTGGAAGCCTCATCCGGTTTCTTAAGTGTTTCACTCATATTCAGGTATGTTGTTGGTAAATGATGAAGTCCTAATTGCCGAAAATACTACCAGAAAAACGACCAACTCTGATACCAAGATTTAAGGAATTTTGTATGATATTATGATTGATCAAAAGGTTTTTTCGCTTATTAAATTTGTTGATCTGTTACAAGTATTTATACAAGAACATGGACTAGTTAACTTCTTCTAGAATTCTACGTAGTCTAATCCGTTTATAACTCTACTAACGTTGATCTTTTTATCTTCTATCTTATTTGTTTAATTCTATGTTTTCCACAAGCTATGGGTCACCAAATAGAACCAAATGTTGTCTCAGCATGGAGGGAAAGTCATTTACGTTGGTCCATTTGGACGAAGTTCTTGCAAACTTATTGATTATTGTGATGTGAGTGAAGTTACATAAATAATTTTGGATATGTTTTTGTTTTAGCTAAAATATATCTGACTCCTATTGCTGGAAAAACTTATAAGCAATGGAAGGGGTGCAAAAGATTAGGCCTGGGTACATTACCACATGTTACTTCTTCCAAAGAAGAGGCACGCCTCAATATGGATTTTGCAGAAATCTATCAAACTTTACGGCTATTTCAGTATGTGCAGCTCTTATTTTGCATTTTTACCTGGTCATTTACAAGTGGATGATACTCCTATTAACTAGCATTTTTACCTGGTCAGTTACATGTCTTTGGAAGCAAAATCTGTCTTACTGGCGAAGTCCTCATTACACTGCAGTTTGTTTCTTCTACAATGTTATCATCTCACTGATGCATGGATCAATAAGCTGGAAACTTGAATGAAAAGTACACTTGCCGTTAAGCCATCGTTGAATTTTTTATGGCAACATTTGAAGTGCTTGTGCTAACACGACATGCTATAAATTTTGAAGGGAAAGCCAGCATGACATCTTTAATGCAATGGGATCCCAATATTTAGTTGTACTCTTCCTTGGAATTTCAAATGGTGCGGCAGTTTAGCCTACTGTTGCCATTGAAAGATTTGTTTCTTACAGAGAGAGAGCTGCAGGGTTGTTTTCAACTCTACCTTTTGCCTTTGCACAGGTTCCTCTTCCTACTTTCTCAGTGCTATCCCTCTTTTTTCCATGGAATTTTTTTACTGAATCTGATTTTATGCTTTGCACCGTCAATTGTATAGGTAGCTATAGAGTATCCCTATGTTTTTGTGTAGGCAAACATCTATGCAGTACTTTCCTACTTTATGGCTTCGTTTGAATGGACATATATGAAATTTATTTGGTATATGTTCTTTATATACTTCACAGTACTATAATTCACTTCATTCGGAATGATGACAACTGCTATCAAACCCAATTATGGTTGCTACTTCACTGTTTGTATCTTGTTGAGAAATAACAATAATATATTACTATTATGTTCTCCATACTGCTTCCTAGTGAGAAAGAATTCGTTTAGTTGATATATTATCATGCATTATGGTTTCAGTTGATTTTTACTAATTAAATGAGTTTAAATTTCATTATTTTTCAGGTTGTCCCAAGAATAACACCATACGTTAATGAAGAGTTGAGCGAAGTTCAAAAAATTTGGGCGGAGTATTTCCTAACCACCAAGAGCAATTGCTAAGTGATGAGAAGTGCACATTATGGTATGGGAAATAGGATATATGGTTGCCAATGTCAATCTACTGATATATTGTTAATACTTTCAAAATTTTGTAGAGTTTAATTTCAATGAATATGTTCTTTGTTTGTATACACATTGTGTCAATCTATTATTAATGAAAATATATATTAACCTCTTATATTCTAATCTTGTTAATTAAATAGTCATAAGCTTTATATATATTTTACCATTTAAAATAATTTTTTAAAAAAATACTAAATCCATTAATTGCTTCGATTTCAAGCAAAACAGAAGCACTTATTATATCAAGTGCTTCAGTTTTGCTCGAAACTGAAGCAATTAATGGATATTTTAGGGATTATTTTACTGTTTATCAAGGATTAATTTCTTCAATACATTGGAAGACCAAAGCACTTATTATACCAAGTGCTTTGGTTCTGAAACCGAAGTAATTGATGATTATTTGCATCGGTTTTGGAACTGAAGCAATTCAAGAATATTTGCTTTAGTTCTTGAACTGAATCAATTGCACCATTTCATAAGTGCTTCGCCTATAAGTGCTTTATCTATATAATCGAAGCAAATAAGTTATTTTCACTGAAGTAATTGAACGGTTTTCTACTAGTGAATTTTTTCTCGGCAGCTCTCATAATATTTACTATCAAACATATACGGACCCCAAGTGGTGCAGGAAAGGTATTTTAGTCACTAGAACAAAACTCAACTTTTTCCCTCTAAACTATGATTTGCCAAATGATGCTAGAGGGTTGGTTTACCCCTCCTCGACAATACTTCTATATGGCACAGCCTATTTGGGAGAAGATCGGTGTCTATAAAGGTGGAATCATTCCTACCATATACCAAAGGTTATAGCATTAGCCTGGTAGAAAATGTTAACTTTGATAGTATGTTCTCTTTGTACACTATAAAAGCTAGAAAAATATTAAATGACTTCCCTTTTTGATGCTATGTACCTTGCATAAAGTATGGGGGAATGAGACTTACTATTAATGGAAGGGACTACTTTGAGCTTCTATTGATCAGCAATGTAGGTGGAGCACGAGCAATTAAATTTGTTTTGGTCAAGGGATCAAAAAATAATTAGATGTTGATGTCTAGAAAGTGAGGGCTAATTGGGAGTGATATGCAAGGTTTTAACAGTCGTTTATGCTTAGCCTTGAACCAAACAATATTTATAACAACCTACGAACTATACGAGTATAGTGGGGTAGAGGGTCGAACCACGAGGACAAAGGATATCAAAACACTCAATTCTTAACACAACTGAACTTTTTGGATTTAAAAATAACTAAAACTAATAATGAAAATATAGATCACGATGAATTAAGAGGAAAATCAAATGGAGATAAACGGGGACGAGATTAGATTCACCCTAGGAATGATGCTTTCAAAACAAAGCATGATAGGTTAGAGAAAATCAAACAATAACTAGCATGGACACCCAAGTATCCGAGAGGAAGTTGGTGATTCCACAAATCACATCGAACGAATTATAATCGCCCTATGTCTCCAAAGGAGTTGCAAGACAAGATTCACATTGGGTTTCGAAAGCCAGTTATTGTCATCATTTCTATAACCTTAAACAATGAAGAACATAGCTTTTCCTAGGGTTTCACTAATCAAACCCCTAAGAGAACTACTCACATATATTCAAGATATACGACATGACGATATTCAATAAAGAAAACGTAACAATCATGAAAAGAAATCAGCGAGAGAAAATATAAATAGGAAACTACTCTAGAAGAACGATAAACATTAGGCTAAACATTGACTGAAAGAAAACAAATGAATTTAAAAGTAAAGAATAGATTGATACTCACAATAAAGCTTCAATGCAATATCCACGATCAGAATCCAATCAATAAAACCGAAAACTTGGAGTACATGTGTTCAGAAAACAGAAAATGGAAAACTAGAACTAAAAGAATTTTAGAGGCTAAACAATCTAAAGCTAATAAAACTAATGAATCTCCCCTTTTCCCCCTCTTCAGAAAGAGGGGTATTTATAACAAAGAATAAAAGAAGTCCGGAAACCCTAAAATGTCTTTGGGCCGGCCTATAAAAGAAGTAAAATTTCCGGAGAAAACACCTCCATTCGACCGAAGGCATGACCCATTCTGCCGAATGTAGCATCATTCGCCCGAATTCTCCACCATTCGCCCGTTCCAGCATCTCTGTTGAATTCCTCTCTATGCATGATTCGCCCGAATGGAAACATCCATTTAGCTGAATAGATGATGATTCGCCCGAATGAGTGTCATTCTACCTTCCCAGTGACCATGGAACACAGGCTCTCTACTAGACTGTCATTCGACCGAATAGCTGTCAGATTCGGTCGAATCTGACTCTAAAATCCTCTTTTCAGCTTCTTCAAGTGACTTATTGATTTCTGAACTTCGTGGGATCTTCATGAGTGACTTGAAATGTCTGCCCAAGCTACGATACGCGTGTCTAAGAGTGTCAAAGCCTCGAATACGTCGCATTTCACCTCGAAATAATCAAAAATACCTTAAATGACCTTAAAACAACTCGAAGACAAGATCAAGGTGAAATCAAGTGTAATATGTATAAAATTAATCTAAAACTGCGAGACTTAACACTAAAACGAGGCAGTAAATGTGCTCTAAAATGAGCATATCAACTTCCCCCAAGCCAAACCTTTGCTAGTCCCTAGCAAATCAACTAACAAGGTGACATGAAAGCTTAGGGAAAAAGAGTTATAGAAGCGAATGGAGAACAAGGAGAGTGAAAAACAAGACAATGCAAGTCGTGCATGTACAAAACTCTTCCCTAGCCATGGGTGTGCAAGTACAATGGGATTAGAAGAGCATAACAACATTTTACACATACTCGGGATCACCAATCAAGCTACATGTTAGTTCATTCCGCCCACTACCTAATGAGGTTGCAAGTCTACGCTCCCGAGGTTATTTCCCAAGAGATGTGGAAAATTTCTAATACGCTCATGTGTTTATAGGATATGTGTTTCGCTCAAAATCATTCGACTAAAGATGAGTCAGGAATTAAACACCTAAACAGGGAGAAATCTCGGGGATTGTGTCTTATTTACTCTCCAGCACTGATATTACTAATTAGGTTAAGTCAAACATGTTTGGAAAGGGTTGAAATGTAGGCTAGGATCAAGGTATGGTAAAATTTGGGGTTGTGGAGTTAAAATAGAGGATAGTAAGCGATCCAAGGTAATAAAACCGAGGACAACTATGACTTCCGACAACCATACCACTCCCAAAATCCGTGATAATGAACTCTAATACATTATGTCAACTTTATTCTCAAATTTTTCTCTTCTTTTTTTCTTTTCTTCTTTTTCTCTTCTTTTTCTTGTTCCTTTTTTTTTGTTTTTCTTTTATTTTTGTGCTTTTCATGCCTTTTCCTTTTTTTTGAACTTTTCATGTAAATATTTTTGAAATACACTAAGAGTAATGTATATAATCATATCATCCAATAATCACTTATCTAATTAAACAAAGTAAGGTTAGGAAACACTTTG
This sequence comes from Dysphania ambrosioides, assembly GCA_026401315.1. Taxonomy (NCBI): domain Eukaryota; kingdom Viridiplantae; phylum Streptophyta; class Magnoliopsida; order Caryophyllales; family Amaranthaceae; genus Dysphania; species Dysphania ambrosioides. The sequence continues at coordinate 4,325,668 of CM048669.1, read as the reverse complement.
ATGAACCCTGCTTTTTCTACTTGGACATACTCTTCATTGGTCATTTGTATATAATTCTTATGTAGAGTTGTAAAAGAAACGAAATCACATGGGTCATAAGACATAGTGTTGGTAGCTCCATAGTCAAAAATCCATTTTGGGCATTTTGGGTTTTACCTTGGGCCAAATTACAACTATTGACTTTAGTTCGGCTAAATTTGTGAAGTGGGTTAAGGTTTTGGATACTGGTGGGGGGTAGTGATATGGTTGAGCCTACCCCGCCCACTAATGACCAATTGCATGAGTTTGACCATTTTGTGAATTTTTTGTGATTGAGTTTTTCACTCAAAATCACTATTGATTGATTGTTAGTTTCCTGGCCAATCTCGTTAGATTTTAACTGTGACAACAGTTTCCCTAGTTGGTCAATGGTAACTAGTTGACTAGTCGATTCAGTGTTTGTGTTGTTCTCATCGAAATTCAACATTAGGTAAGAAAACATGGTAAATGATTATGGCTATTATAGGATGGTTTTATTGTATATACCTTCACTCTGATACCATAAAGGCTTTGATAACTTCTAAATTTGTTATGTATTTCTTATGTATTTTCCCTTTACATGGACATACATGTATACTACTAAATTTCATGATTTTCAAGAGAACGACCTAAACCTACTAGGAATCTAATTCTATCTTATTGTAAACTAACTCCTAATCTATTGGGTATTAGTCTTTTTTTTTAGTATTTGCAGTGGTTTTCTTGAACAATCAAAGCAATTGAAGTCGGTATTTACTGCCTTCACATTATCTAACTACAACAAATAATGTGTGGTTGAGCATTTGTTGCTATCACATTTACAGCCTAAGCAATCAGGGGATTCCAAAGCTTATTAATTTATTTTTTGTAAGAACTTTGACAACTCTATAGCTCAAGTAAAAGTATCTACTTTGCTTTCTATATATATTCCAAATAATGACATCTGGAGTTGATTGTCATTCACATTAGCTTTGAATAAACACTAGCTTTGATCAAAGACATGTAATATGAACTGATTTTATCATTATTCACAAGATTTATTACATAAACACTAGCTTTGAATAAACATATAGTTAGTTAGCATAGACATGATATGCATGTAAATATATAATCATGCATGCATGCATAAGATTTTCACCTAGGTACTTCGTGTTTTATAAAGTATAACCAAATCAAAAGGTCAGTGCATCCCATCTCCAAAAACATTGATTCAAGAGCTGAAAATGCCTAGCTTCTTTCAAATTGCATGTATAGCAGCAATAGAAAGTCAAGCTACTTGAGTTCCATAGGTTACCTAATTTTCAAAGGAATACAATGGAGTGAATAGAGAAAGAATTCCAACGAAACGCTAAATCAAAGAATAAATCACTCAGAAACTAGATAAGCCTAAAACCAATGCTTACATACTAAGCAAATAACTACGTACATGAGACTCATTAAAGGTATCAGATCATAACACAAAGACTCCTAGTAGAGCATATGGCATTTAAGAAATGATCATCAACATTATGCATTATCTCATCAATCATATCCTCCTCTACTCTAATATAATCGTTATCATCATTGATGTCCTTAATTTCATTTTCACTATCATCATTACTATGATTCTCACCCCCAACTTGCCCAATTACTAGTACTTGCCCCTAAATCTATCATTTCACCATGTCAAGTCCACCTTATGTAGTTTGTTTCACATTTGCAATGAATTAATTGATCTTTGACCTCATTAATATAACAATAATGTCTCTACTTATTGTAGTCACAACAAGGACAGAGAATATCTTCCATTGATTCTCTATTTGGTGTTTAAGGGAAACTCTACTAAACTTTTCAACCCCTTGTAAAAACCACAATGAAGTTTGTTTAACTTACATCCAATCTGATTTCATTTTGATGTACTAAGAACGTAAAAGGACGAACTTGAATAGGTAGTTCATTAATAGAAAACATTAATCTATACATTCATCACAATACATTATAAGGAGAAAAGATTATAAGAAGTTCACACAACTTGGATAGTTAACTCATCAATGACCTAGTGACAATACTTTCCCATTTCCGAGAAATTTGGCAAAGTTTCCTCTAAAATTGGACTATCCCCACAATTTATATTATCGTTTCAAACTTATTTTCATCATTAAATTATGTCATACCACATTAATCTTTCAATTAACGCCAATAATAACATTCTCACCCTTCTCAATCATATATCAATCAATAATCATAATCCAATTCATAGTAAGATGTAAAATACGAAGATCAAGTTGATTTGAGATGTTTGTATAGACTCATTTTGAGTCTCAGTTCATGTTTTCAACTTCTTTAATTAATTATTCGCTAATTCTTTAACTATCTCCCTAACTTATCAAAATCTAACTCTCTATTATTAATTCATCTTTTTTAGTAGTTATAAAGAAATTGACAATCCTTGATCAAGGTACGTGGTACAAAGCTTGATAAGCAACGAGTAAAGAACTACGTACTCCGTGTAAAGAGGATAAACCCTCCCTTCTTACCATCGACCTTGAAGCTGCGAAAAAAGAACAAACAAGAATGAGAACATGGCAAAAACAACTAAATCATAAAGAAGTAAAATCACTTCAACAAAATCACTGCTAGCTAGTTCACGTAGAGAGTAGATTCTTAACCCTTCTATATATCTTGCAAAATCACTTCTATCCAAGCATATTTAATCCAACTTCTTATTCCATCAAGATAATCAATCTCTATAACTATCCTATATCTTTTTATATATATTTAATACACTTTATTCAAATAGATCATAACTATCCATTCTACTTCAACCGCCGAAATTAATCAAATAATATAACCAATAAAAATTTTAGAATATTTCTCTATATACTTTTTTTTGTTGGCAACAAACTAGACTAAACAACAACAAAAATAGAAGTTAACTCTTCCAAGCTATAATAGCTAGCTTATGGGTTTTATTTACCAGTTATCTAGAAATTTTAAAACAGGAGAAGAAAGAAAAATTTAAAGCTTCTAATCTAATATCATTGATAAGTTGCTCCAACTCCTTAGATGCCTTAAAGTGATCTATTAAAATATCAATTATTTCGGCGCAGTCTGATATACTAGTGTAAAACATACTTTGTATTCGCAAAGAAGTTGATACATCATATCATTGTAATTATTAGATATATGAAAAATAAAATTATTCTTTTTTGGTGCAAAATGTGATCACCTTGTATGAAATTAAGTATATTTTTAAGGGGATTTTACATACTAGCTAGTATGCATATGGTATTTGGCAATATAGTTAAAATATATGTTATCATCACCCTACCTAATTAAGTTCTATCCTCGAATATTTAAAGCATATTTCTAACTCAAAATTGACACTTATGATTTTGTATAAAGATTGAGCGATTGCAATAATGTAACAATTAATTTTAAAAATTCAACAAGGTTGTCCAAATAATATCTTTAATTGTAGTACTTTCACTATATCTAAAAGAGACAATAAACCGGGAGAATTACCTATTGACGAGGAGATTGAAGGAAACAAACGAATTGCGGGGAGACTGAAAGGGGCAAATGAATTGTAGGGATAGTTCGAAGAGAATTTGGCTTGGGTTGACTTTGAAGAGAATTTGGCTTAGGCTGAGTCCGAAGAACAACTAGGAAAGGAGTAAAAAGACGAATTGAAAAGAGCGAGCTTAATTAATGGGGATGTAGGGATCGACAAATGATGCGGCCATAAATGAACCAAAGCAATTAACTTGCAGCTTTCTAAAACCGAAGTAATTAATATGCTTCATCTCAATTGCTGCAATTAATTATTTAACCAAAGCAAATATCTCCTTAATTGCTTCGGTTATAATTGTTAACTACAGCAAATAGATATACCTAGAGTTTTTGCTACATTGTTCTCTATAACCAATGCAAATGCACCAAATTAATTAAATTGTTTTCTACTAGTATACTCGATCTTTTATACTTCCCCAAAATATCACTCAATTATTGACTTTTCTCAATTATACAACTTTTTTTTTTATCAAATTCTCATTAAATTAACTTCTAAACCAGCTTAAATCAATAAAAAATTATTTCATTTGGTATCAATTTTCATCTTTAAAAACAATTTTTTGTAGAAAAATCAATTTAATGGGATATTAAATAAAGAATAATAGTATAATTGAGAAAAAGTAAATAAAAAAGATCAAATCATACCATTGTTAAAAGTCAATAAAAGGGGTACCAAATGATAATTCAAAAAGATTAAATGATTAAAGTCAATAGTACACTGATAATATTGATAATTTACCCTAATAGAAATTCCATGGATTTCAACTTTATAATAAAGGCAACATAATTGTATTTCCATAGGCAATTAAATAAAAAGTCGGTCATACTCTGCATACTGAGGCATATGATGATATTCATCATCCCAGAAAAACACCTGTCTTATAAGGGAACAATGGAATACTAACAAACATGAAGTACGGCGAAAAGTCAACATCTTTTCTCCGCTAGTACACCTTTCACGACGAGCTGGAAAGATTATCATGTCAAGGAGACGTAGAAAACAATGACGTTGAGAAGTTGCTTCTCAATTACAGAGAGGACTTCAATCAATCTGATTTAATAAGAACGAATAGAGGATTGTCGCCTAACCGTTCTCGACCCTGCACAAAGCCATATAGCTGCTTAGAGAACATGTCCAAGCCAGATTCAAACTACTGGAACACAACTGAACTTTGACAATAAACAGTACAAGCAACACTTGGTAAATGAAAACCTGGGTATCTTAGACATGATCAGACCTATAAGTTGTATCTTATTACATCCCACAGCATGACTGAGTGAATACTGTTCCAAACATAGTTTAGTTCATTTAGGAAAAAATTGATTTTTTTCCTACGTTTGTTCTATGTTAACAGAAATTCCATGCCACTGAACAATGTAGATTTCTTGTTAGGTCATAACTTAACAAAAACGAATCCAATTTGTGAAAGGATACACATGCATTGAACATGCTCTAACCCCAATGAATATTCGCAGAAACAGTAATTTAACCAGCTTAGTTCTCATCCTTAAAACTGGAAATGCATTGTTAGAAAAAGCCCGAGGAAAAATGTAAGAGAGGCTTATGACAAACTTATAATCTATAGAGTACATATGATGTATGATTTAAAAGAGATAGCTTAAATATAGCAAAATAAAAAAAATGCAAATATGTCGATAGCTGTTAACAGCAGCACCATACCTTTAGCTCTGGAAGCTCTATTAGACAGGCACACTCAACCACCTTAACTCCCACACGCTCTGCAATTCAACCAACACATATAATTAAGTGCATGCACAGGAGGTTAGGGGATGTATTCACCTAATTACCACCAGAATAATACTCAATATCAACTCTTTAACTTTGAAGTTAACACTCTGTTCTTTTAGCAACAGAAGCACTAGTGAAAGGCCACAAACAATAATTCATAGCAGAAAAGTTTCGAACAAAAGCCTTACCAAGAAGCTTAATTGCGGCTGATAAGGTCCCTCCAGTGGCTATGAGATCATCTATAACTATAGCATTCTCCCCTGCTTCTACCGCACCAACATGAATCTCCATTTTGTCTGTTCCATATTCCAGAGAGTACTCTTCAGAAATAACTTCCCCTGTTACAAGGCATTCAACGGTTAGTAAAACAAGTAGAATTTAGACAAAAAGCATCTTAAGCTATAATAGGAAAAGGATTCTAGGTTGCAAAGTTCAGGTTTTCTTCCTGCAACTCGGCAGAGACTCAAGATAGTTAGAGACACATGGAGAATAGGAAAAAAGAAATAGTTGACCAATAACAGCAGTTTATATTAAACCAGTAGGAAAGCATGCGAGTTTTCATAGGCAATTATTAAGCAACATACTTCACGAAGTCAAAAGGCCTTAATGTCACAAATGATATTTATATTTCATAGACCTTAGACACAGATTTCTTATTCCACCAGACAACATAGTTATTCGAGCCCCAAATATTTGTGCATAAGTTGCTTTCAAGGAGAAGCTTCCTCTTAAATAAGATAATTTGATGATTTTGAACTGAACAGACATCAAGTACAAACTATGGTACTGGATTTTGGGAAAACTACTAAGTGGATGGGCACAATTTTAGTACACCTTTGCCCACAGACATTCCATACCTTCAGCATTTGTCCCTAAGTAGTTGTATGAGATTTTTATAAACATTAGATTCAGTGTATGTATGAAGAAGTTCATGCGGAATGCAGTTAGACTCTACCACCTAATCACATTAGTACTTATACGAGTTGTAGTGGAGTCAAGTACTAGTAAGCATTGTCCAAGAAACTATGCTAAAGAGGTAGGAAGGACGCATTTAAGCATATGTGAGGAATGAAATCATTTCCAGACATGTTTGGTTACTCACTTCTCTTATCGCCACTTCTATTTTTTTCCCCACAAGAGTGAAACCAAGACAACAACACAAACTGAGTGTCAATCACGTCTCTAGTACCATTCTGTAATGGCTTGTGGGTTTGCAACCTAGCTGGCATCTCCAGCCATCAGTTGCGTAGGCATAAGAGAGAGATTGTGTTGGTAGTGTTAAGCATATGTGAGGATCTGTGATGCAAGCATTAACAGAAAACTCACTCAATTTATAGTTGAGTAACGCATGAGACATGACTGCCACTGAGGAAGTCAAAGGAGTAAACACAGGCCAATTTTACCAGCAGACAAAAGCCATTTTGCCACACTAATACAAGAAAAATTCAGACCAAGTTAATGTGTTAAGTAGTAAGGGAGGTTAAAGGCGAACCTTATTATATTGGAAATGAAGCATGTAAATCACAACTTAATTTGTACAATTTTCTTATAATTTTGCACTTTTACTCAAATTTAATAACTGGAAGCTCAAACATAGATGATCAACACTTACTAGTGGCATATTCTTTCACCATGGTACTCCACAAACATCATAGGAAGGATGATTTTAACCAAAAAAGGTCATAGTATGCAAGTGTCTAAAATTAATTAAGGTTAAATTCATATATTTTGGTGGAATGAACTTATAATCTTCACAATGCGCACCCCCTTCTATCTTTGCACCACGCTCACTATGTTTGAGAATGGCCCTTTTATTACCTCTAACAGGAAGAGTTTACCATCTTCCAAATGATATAAGAATTGGGCAGGAGACTCTTCCCTTCCCCATCCCTCATTTCCTTCTCCTTCAGTAATACTAGCCAAACAAAGAGCAAGACTATCAATTCCTTTTTAAAACCCTAATCCATTTTTCCCTATTTCCACTTTCAGATAAATTTTCAAAAATGACCAATAGAATGAAATTAACAGAAAAAAATATAAAAAGTTGTCTGTGACTTACACGCACCTATCTAGGCCCACTCGACCTCAGCTTATGGACTTTCACATTAATTGATGTCATTATCCAATAGTTGAATCAATTTCTCAATTTTAAGGAAAATACAATAAAAAGGAGATTAGAATACAAAAGAAACCACAAAATTATCCAATGAATTGTGCCACATCCTTGGTTCTTCCTGATTTTAGATATGTGTAGACACACCTAGTAGCGCGTAAATTTTTCAGAAACAGGCCTAGCTAGGTGTCTTATTACATGCAATGACCTTTCTCTATGATGCAATAGGTAGTTGGTTAGTTAAAGGCGACCAAGAATAATAAAGTCTCACATGAAAATGCAAGATTGTGTGATTCCAATGAACAAGCAAAACTCAACAGATTTATGAGTTATTAATCAAGGAAAACAACAGGGATACAGCTTAATGGCCTTAAACAGTCAAAAATATACATCAACAAACATATGGATAAAGTTTCCAAGACATACCAGGTAATTTCCCTGGCTTCCTCATAGGAACAAATTTAGCACCAATGGCCAAGGCAATAGGAGGACCAAAAATAAAGCCTCTTGCCTCAACTCCTACAGCACAGTAAGTATAATCACATGGTCATAGTTGAAAAACGACAAATATAACAGAAAAAAGCACAAATAAATTATTGGATAGAACACTCAATCTCCTATTTTGATACTTCATCTATGAAGTCATGGAAGCATTATAAGCTATAACAATCATACACCAAATAATAAACCATAGGCAACGGAAATTGAATAAGACACCTATTATCTAGTAAAGATTCAAGCAGTACAAACAAAAAATATAATTCAAGTTTTAATCAAACAATAAACTTCCACGCAAATAATCCCACATTTCCGTACTTCAACAATAAACGAAAAATCACCAATTAAATCTAAGTCACTCTGGAGTCTTCATTTTAACTCAAGTACCAATGTCGGATCCTCAACTCTCTGACATGTGTATGCATAATAGATCACTTTATTTTGGACCAAAAATATATAACTTTATCATGAAACTGGAAAGCTCTAATCTGATACTTCATGGTTTCTAACATGAGTAACCAAGTCCAAGTAAACAAGATTCAAACATTATGAACAACATATAACCAAAACAGCCCGTGAACAATAGAGTATGAAACAAAAGACAGCCATAAGACCAGAAACTTATTACCTGCAACAACAGAGATATTCTTTCCCTTGTACCTTTCAACAAACAAATCAATGGTATCCTTGAAAGCTTTTGGATCCAGAAGCATGGTAGTAATATCCTGAAACATAATCCCTGTCCTCAACCAAAAAAAATCCACAAAGGAAAACAGCATCAAAAAGAAAAGAAAATAAAGCAGCAAATATTAGAAGCAATACACTGCAACCCATCAATAACCAAGAAAAACTATCCACAAAAAAATAAAACAGAATAACCACAGTTCAACAAAATCAACCCTCTACCATCAGTTAGTTGAATATTACAGCTAAACAAAACAAAGTGTAACTCAAAGTACATTATACATGAAAAAAATCATACCATCTTTAGGGAAGTTAGGAATGACTCGAATAGAAGAAGCAATTCTTGAGATTCTATCATCCTGAGGAGCTTCCGAATCCAAGGCCATTTTGATTGGACTAACCTGAATTCCATGGCACAGTTAGTGCATGTCTCATAGTGATCTTATGGAATGGAATGAATACACATAAGCATAGGAAAGGGCACATTAACTATTATTATTATTAGTTGATTAAAAAAACCAAGGAATTAAATCCCATGTATCACATAGCGTTTCTTATTAAATGGAATAACAAAGGAAAGAAATTAGTATATTTCCTACAGCCACATCCTTAACCCTTGTCTACTCTAGTTTAATAATCATTTGTCAAAGACCTTCTTACACATAATTTAAGCAACAAATATTAGAATATTCAGCAAACAAAAATTGATAGGCAATATTTAGTTGATTATACAAATATTTCCTAATTGCAGTAAAGTACGCAAAATTACAAGCTCAACTAAATCCACCCAAAAATGTTCAAAGTAGCGACTACATTTGAAAACTAAAATTCATAAAAACCAGAAAAATTAGAAATGAAAAGACCAAATTTCTTTCCTTGTTTGGGAAGAAGTTAAGTTTTTGCAATTCTGGAGTACAACTACCCAATTGAAAACCAAATTTTGTAAAATTTGGAAATTGAAGAGTATTTTATAAGGCTGCTTCACAAGGTTACTGCACATATTAGAGAATTATTTACAAAAAAAAAATCTGAAATCTAAGTCAAAATTAGAAAACTTACACCAATGAATTGTTGCCCCAATTTAAATCCCAAACAGTGAAAATAGTGTGCCGTTGGTGTGGTGCATGACAACCGATATTTAGGAGAGAGCTTGAAATAGAGAGAGTGAGAGGAGGACAAAGAAGAGATTGCAGGGAGCATGCCTATATGAGGAGGGTAATGATTTCGATACTATAAGCTTTATAACGACGACTAGTTAGTGGTCCAAGTGATGCCCTATGCCATGGAAAGTATTACGGAGTATAAGATATAAGGATGAAAAAAACAATTGTAAAATGAAGTTCTTTGTTGATATGGAGCACAGAATACTTATTAAGCTGAAGTTTGCAAGTGTATTTAAAAAAAAAAAAAAAGAAATGAAACAAAAAACAATGGTATGATTAAAGCCATCAATTCAAATTTACTCTACATCCTTTATGTTGTAGTACTTTTGTTCATATCAAAAATCAAAGAATAAGATCAATCAAATACCAAAAAGAGGGGAGTTATGACGTCTTGAAGGGCATTTGCATAATAAATAACCTCATGTAGTCTACAACCTCACAGAAACCCATTACGATCTTACATCGTAGTTTATAAGCCTAAATCATATTACAAATAAACTCATCTGAAAAATAGGATGAAGTGAAGTAACAATAGAAGATTATTTCTTGTACAACATAGAAACTATCACAAACAAGCTTCATCACTCCAAGATTTCAACACATGAAGTTTCGATCTTCAACCACGAAACTAAAGAACTCCTTCATGAGCCACTGAAAAATAGAACCAAATTTGTCGAAATAATACAATCAGGCATAGACGGAGGTCCCTCACAGCACATACTTCATCGTCATCTAGGCCACTTTAACACCAACATTTTAGTAATCAGCTTAACATAGATTGGACAAAAAAATAATCTACCATTTTACTTGGACCAATTAACTTTAGAAATTTCATATAGTTCCCCATTGTTGGAAAGTCATAACATTTACTAAAAAATGAAGCTAGTAAACTTCGCAACAATACATATGAAACGGTAGAAATTTCAAACTTGAGAAATTAAACACGAAGGGTTTATATACACTCTACATCTCGAAACACAATGCCTGAAAGACACGGACACTATGAAAAGCAAGAGTAAAAAATAACATAGATTGTAAGAAAATCACAAAATCATGAATCATGTATAACAAATTGCTACTGCTACATTAACTATGGAATTGAGCAATCGGGATTCAAAATAATGATGTCATAATTGATACTACTGCTTTATCGCAAAAAAAAAATTAATTGAACTACTGATGTCATAAATGATTTTTTTTATAAATTATTCAAAAAATAAATTTTTTTATCAACTTCAAATAGGAGAATCAAGGCTGAATAATATATGGATACCCGATGAATTTTGGGAGGATTAAACGAAGGGGTTTATGAACGGAGGAGAGGCATAAGTGATGGATCTTACTTTTACAACTGACGAACGGTGGTGTGATCTTGCACCCAGATCTCGTCAACGGATGTAGGTGGGCTAGTGGGAGGCGGCCGACGGATGTATGTTCAAGAGAATGAGTACCTTTAGTGTGGATTCGAGAGAGTGGGGAAATGCAGTGGGCTGACAGCGGTCAACTTAGGTATGCTGTGTGCTGGTGTTGCGGAAAAGTTTACTGACGGAAATGCCCTTGATGAATTATGCGCCTTTTCTCCTTTAGAGCATCAAATAATTGTACGAGGACACTATTACCCATTTTTTGTCATCCACATCGTATTAAATCATTTATTAATTGCACTATTAATTGAACCAAATAAAAAAATTTATCATCAATACTCCCTAATACCTATCCTACCTTTTAAATATAGTTTATTTTATTTATATTTTGAGTCATATTATTTTTGTTTTCGTTTTGTGTTGTAATTAATATTAGCATCCATTGGGAAAAAAATTAGGAAAATTTGGGCTTGAAAAAATAAAACAGGAATTTAGAGAGAAAGATTACGAATTTAGGAGGAAAAAAATAATTTTTTAAAGTTGGAGAAAGTATATGAAATTGGGTCTCTATTTATAATAAAAAAGAAAAGAAGACTGTTGGTAATTTTTTCTTTTTTTTAAATTGTAATTTTGAAGATATATTCATTACAAAATTGTAATATTTTTCATAAAACTGGTAGCAACACATCGTATTTTGATGTTGACTATGTTTGTGGGCCCCACATCCATTGTACATGCAAAGTTTGGTGAATTGTTAGACAAGTCGAGTAATTGTTCCATTTTTTATCCATGAACAATTCATTAATTCACCATCAAGGGTGAAAAGGAATGGTAACATTTTTTTCACCATTAAGGAAGCTCTTAGGTGACCATGCTTAGTAAAAATTCAACAAGTGGGTATTTAGAAAATTAAAGGGGCTATAGTCTAGAGATTAGATGTTATACGGATTTTTTTGTGCTTACTATATAAGTGGGTTGTATACATATTCAAGATTAAGCCAAATTCTGATTTGGTGTAGATTTATTCTCTCTTTTGATACTCCAACCAAGGCCAATTCACACAACTAAGTAAATTGACTAGAATACGGCTATGTGCATACAATGAGTTATTTCCTAGCCTTTGCTCTTTTAACTTGAATGAATGTTATTATTAAGGAGTATAACCATGTTTTAATGCTTCCCACTTCACCATGTTATCATGTCCAAAAGATCATAACTTCAAGCTAAGATTAATGCAATTTCCACGCACCAATAATACTAGCTTTAAATACAATATTTTCTTAACTTGTCTCTTGTGAAATCCAAGATTATAAACAAGGATTTAAGCACCAAACATCCCTATTTCAATTATCAAATATTACCATATGAATCAATAAGTCATGTAATGAATCCACACACAAACAACAACACAATTCTTGCAATTTTTAAACCAATCTAACAACTATCAAGGATAGAACAAAGGTTTAAAATACTCTACAGAATTCACCAAGTAAAAGTTACCTTTGGGCACTTTTGATACCTTAAAATACATATTCACCACTCAAGAAATAAAAGTTTCTAAGATCGCCATCCAAATTGCCAAAGTTGAACTAGCGTAGAACACACAAGCTCACACTCTCGCGTGTTAACACAAGCAATAGGGTTTTTTCTCAAAATTTTCAAATGGTTTATTTGATGCAAATCCAAGCTTTTAAATTGGGCTAATCAAGAGTTATAAAGCGTATAAAAGACTAAAGCACACGCCCTAACAATAACCGTAAAGTGTATGAAAGAGTTCAACAAAAAAAATAAGATAAAAAAACGTCTAAAAGAAACCTAATATGACATGCTTATTCAGTCCAACGAAATTGGTTTTTTAGTTACTTAGGACTCTTAATATACTAAGTAACTAGTCTAGAATAAAAGACTGAAGTAGTTAAACTAGAATAAAAGACTTAAGATGTATTTACATAAGGACTCTAAAGAGTTTGTTGCCAATGGGACTCTTTTATCCATGCTTAGAATCATCAAATCTTTGGATTCTTCACAATTCCTGAATTTTAGGATTCTTCAAGTTTCCTCAAATTCTTAGACTCTTCAAACTCCATTAGCTCTCGAACTCTCTTGTTTTACACGTGAATTTGGACCCATAATTAAGTTGCGTTGAGCTTTATTTTTTTCAAGTGCTGCCGCGTATAACCCTAGGCCTCTATTAGGGTTTTCTCAAAAGCCCACCAATCCTTGCAAATTCAAGCCATGTTAGAACCCAAATCCAATGAACATCTTCTTTATAAAAGCCCACCAAGTTTTGTGGTTATTAAACCGTTTCCCATTCTTCAACATCCTTTCCCTCTTGAAAGAAGTTTGTCCTTAAACTTCAAAGCTTCAAAGGAAAAAGATGATGTCCTCCTAGCCTCACATGAATGCATAAACCAAGAACAAAGTCATACCCTTCTAATAAAATCCGCAAGCCATCGATTTCCAAGCCTTGTGCGATGTTCTTCGACTTCCCATGATTTTGAGATAATAAAAGCTTCAAGGATGATAGTATGGATTGAAAAGGATTAGATTATCCAAATGTAAACACCCATGAAAGATCAGGAACCCTACAACCAAAAGAGTTAGTAAAAAAAGTAGTAAGTCTGGCAATGAGTCCTCTATAAAGGAGTACCCGTTAAAAGCTTTAAGGGATCCAACATGTCCCCCTCTCCTAATTCAAAGTGTTACATTAGGTGGCTAAAAGTGGTACATAAGTATATATAAAGTATTACAATAACTTAATGCTGAGATGAACAAGTGATACCTTATGTTAAAAAAAGTGTTATATTTGAAATAATTAGTAACACTTTAAAAATGATATACAGGCCAAAAAAGTGTTACCTAAGTGTATTTAAAGTAACACTTGTAAAAGTGTTGCTATAAGCTTATAAAAGTGATACCTAAAAGAATAAGTAGCACTAGTAAATGTATCACCCATAAAAGTGTTATTTTAGATTTATAGTAACACTTTAAATACTTTATGTAATACTTTTTGAATGTTACCTATAGTCAATTATATTATAGTGACCATTCATCCACACGTTTAAGATCAAAATGAATATTTAGAGTTTATATTCTTAGGTTAAGTCTTTAGAGGTTTTAAATTTTTTCATATTCAACAATAAATTGGAATGACAATTCTGAAGCCAATCATTACTAACACATTCCCCAAACTCATAATCAACTACAATGTTGATGAAGAGAAAAGGAAATTTAGAGTAACATGTGTACTAATTAATCCATACTAAAAAAAAGGACATTAATCAAACACACCTTTATAAAGGACCTTACTTTTTACATTAGGTAGTAACACACACCACTTAGCATTATAAATAAATATTTCAATTCTAGAGTGAATCCTATCACCCCCATCCTATTTATTACACTAAGCAAAATAACTACATCAGTTTTAACCACACTCTCTAAAATTTGTAACCTCGGCCTCAAATATTACAATACCCTAAAGTATATTAAAATGACCACCAAGAACAACAGGGTTGGGGATTTAAGTATAAACAGAAACAAAAGACTTCCAAAGGTCAAATCCATGGTACCAAAGACAAACACATCAACAAAATAAAACACGAGTTTTTTTTTTTATAAATCAGTTACCTCACAACAAATAACTTGTACACAATCCATCATTTTAATAATATTCAAATTTAATTTTACGGATCATAACTAGGCGCATGATTATAATTATAAGGAATACTACCCTCTTAAACTTTTCATAGCAATCTTATCAAAACTCTTTTCTTTTACTCTACTCTCTCAAGAAAAACATATAAATTAATTTTATAACCTCTAGGTTAAGCTTATCAAGAAGAATTACCTTTAACTACTCCACACTTTTTTTTACTTTTGACCTCAAAGACAAATAAAAAAAAGACTTTTTGTGTTTAACGTGTTTTCTTATATTGATCAAAGTGAATTACATGGATATATTAAGGCACAAAACTTCCTATTCTACTTCATCTAATTATGTAAAGTGCTAATTCTAGGCTTGATTGATTATGTAATTATTGATTAACTTTTGTTTCCTTTGAAGAACCTTCATTGCTAAGAGATTTTTCCAAATCTCCGATAGTGGGATTTTCAATGCCCAGCTTACTCAAGACATCACAAAAAGGCTTTGTAGGTACAACTTTAGTTACGATATCAACAAGTTGGTCTTCAAATCAAATGCGTGGAAGAGTGATGATTCATGAAGTGTCTATCAATTTCCATATATTTTATTTGATCGTATTGGACAATTTTTTTTTTAAATACTAATAGTTGTTTATCACCACATAAGAGTTCACAATCTTCTTTAGGTTGGAACCCGAGCTCTGCTAGTAGTTTTCTTAGCCACAAGATCTTTGTGATGCCTTTGGCTATACTTTTAAATTCTTCTTCTACACTTAAAAGGGCAACCACCTTTTGTTTTTTACTTCTTCATGTAATAAGGTTCTCTTCTACTATAGCAAAGTATCTCGGCATAGACCGTCTTTTGTTTTTGTTGTCTCCCCAAATGGCATCAGTATATGCTTTCTATCTAAGTGACCATTTCTCCAAAATAGTATCCTATTGCCAACTATTCCTTTTAGATACCTAATAGTCCTTTGAGCATCCTCTATGTTATCAATTTAAGGTATATGCATAAACGGATTGACAACTCCTAATACATAAGTAATGTCTAGTTTGGTATGGTATGGTATATGAAATGAACGTACGTCTTTCCACTTTGCCTAATGGTTACTCACTTGAGTATTCTTTTTGGTAATCCCCGAGTTTTGATGGTCAATTCGGATATATTTTTTTTTCCATCAATCTATCATGCATATCTAAATGTAAAAAATTGTTGTTATTCTATTAAGGAAGATATTCAACTTCTTTTATTCTACATATAATTCTTTTAAGTAAGGAAAAATATAATTTAAAAAATAAGAGTTGAAGACAATTACTAGAATAAGTTAGGAATAACAAATACAGTTGGAAGAATATTACGGAGTATTCTTCAAGGTGATAATGAAGTATAGTCATTGTTAACCATCCTAAACCCTATAAACATCCTAAACCCTAGACATATTCATGTACAGCTCTATGGTTACTCGAACTAACCTCCATCCTAAACCCCAGACATGAAACTCTAAATAAAGAACCTTGAATAATTTACTATCTTTACTACAAACTTGAGATTTATATTTATTCATCCACAATATAATGAGGCCTTATTACCTGATATTTATCATGTTTTAATTTATATAAAGTATATATGAAATATAATAAATTTCGATACCACTTTTATCAGTTGTTTAATTAGCGCAAGGGTATAAATACTAAATAAATTTCCAAAATATTTATATTTATACTATGTCAATATTTTCTAAAGACATTTTTAAATGTTGAAATTTTGCTTATTGTTAGTCGCCTAATTAGTATGGAATTAAGCGTAATTCTTTTTTGATTTTGAATATAATAAGTATATAGAAGAAAGAAAAAAAAATCAAAATTTTGAAAGAGAAGATAAAGATATATGCTTAAGAAAAATTGATACACAATGAAGGATGTGGAATTAGGAGAAAAAAATCACCAAACCCTTAATAATACTAGCTACTAACTAATGCAAAGATAAACACTTGTTTGGAAAGCCTACTTCAAACCTTTTAACTTCACCACCATTTTACAACCCATTCAGCATTCCCTCTAATTAAGTTCACTAACTAATGCAAAGATAAACTCTAATTCAAAGTGATTCCCATGTCTAGGTTTCGAACTAATTACCATCCTAAACCCTAATTCAAACTAATGTCCATGTCAAGGATTGGAACGATTGCAAAGATTCCAACTAATTCGAACTAATGTCCATGTCCTAAACCCTAATTCAAAGTTTCCAACTAAGTAACACATTTATATTTACAATTAACAATACCCATTTAAATACCCATGTTTTAAAAAGGAATAAACAACAAAAATTAAAAAAAAAAACGAAACTTATACCTTAGTGGAGGACACAATGAGTTGTTGGTAGTGTTGGTGGTGGTGTGGCATGGTTGGTGTCGTTGCATTGGTGGTGGCAAGGTACGTAATGGGTGGTGGCAAGTATGCTTTGGGTGGTGTAGTTAAGTTGTAGCGAGTATAAGGAGGGAAGTCGTTGTGTTTTTGAACTACATATCGATCTTCAAAGCCGTGCTTTTTTTATATTAGGGTTTGATTAATATGCGGCGAGGGTGGGTTAGTGATGCCATAGTTTAATAGGGTATTGATTAATATACGGCGGGTGTGTGTTAGTGACGACTCATATTAATAGCTGCTTGATTATAATGTGGCGGTTCTTAATCAATGACGCCGCATATTAGTTATATCTGCAATAAATTTGCAGATTGTTTAATATTACGCTGCAACTAGCTGCAATTCATTATTATTTTACTAGAGTATTTAGGTGTACAATAGGATTTAGTTGTCAATAAGATAGTAACAGAGATTGGAAATGGAAAGTAGCCTTCCTAATAGGTGTAATAACTATTGTTTACCCAAAATAGAATAAGTGATATGTAAAGGGAGAGTGTTTTATGTCACTATTCTTGCTTGCTTGCTATCAAAAAGTATTAAATGTACATCTAGGCAAAGTCATTGAGTTTCTATTTCTGTTTTACTTGAGTTTAAGAGATGATCACTTCAATTATGTGCAATTTCTTACTTATAAAAGACGACCTTATAACAAAAACTAAAAGGGCTCCAGTATTCATGGTATATACAAGTTTTTTCATAGCGACTATGATTTCATACCCCCTCATGGTCTATTCTACTCCAAATAGGGTCGATCATAAGGAGGTTTGGAGAAGGACGAATTAGATTGTATATGATCCTAGCGGGCTTCCTACCTAATCAAATATTATAGTCTATAGGTTTTTTTAGATAATTATAATTTATTGGTATTTATTAATTGCATTTGATTTGTATTTAGTTTAACAATTTAGAAGATTAAATTAAAAAGGAGAATGAGATTGTTTAGTCGAAGTTAACCAAAAAAATTAATGCAATATGACATTGTAAAGTTTGTTGTGGTTATTTGTGATTAAAAACTAGTAAAAATTAATTTTTTTTATTATGGCAATAGTCCAAAATAACAGGAGACTTTGTTGAAATTTATGAAAACTTTTAATTAGAATTAGTACATAAAAACTCAATTTAACTAATATACTATAAACATGTATGTGTGTAATTTGTTAATATTCTTGTTGAACTAAAGGTATTTATAGGAGAGGTACTGATAAGTCTTCTTTTAATGTGTTGATATAGGTGTTTTAGGATGGTTTTTGATGTTCTTCATGGAGTTTTATTGGTTTTTATAAGTCTTAGCCATTTCAACTCACTTGTATGCAATTAAGGGGAATTATAGAGTTGAAACGACATGTTGAACTTGGAGGAATGATGAAGAACGATCTACATTTGAGCAAGAATGATCTACCTTTGAGCGAGAAAGATTTTAGATGATGAATATCAGTACAAGCTGCTAGAGCCGATACCAGAGGCAAAGGGGCAGCTAGCAGTGGCACTTACATCTAGCAAGAGAAGAAGGATGCTGCCTTAGCCGCTGCCAGCGGCTAAATAGCAGCTGGCAACGGGTCTTCCAGAATTTCGCAACTTCAGTGTTTTCTAGTGGCATTTTCATTAAGTAAACTCTAGTTTTGGGCCGTCTTAGGTTAGGCATCTGTAGTTTAGGTTATTTAGGGGAGGTACCTATAAATAATGATTGTAATCTAGGGTTTTAAGGACACTTTGGAGATTGGAGAAAAAGCTTAGGTTTAATTTTCCTCTTTGTTCTTTGGTTTAATAAGAACTCTATGGAAGCCTAATCTATATTCTTGGTTAAAGATTGAAGCTTTTGACTGTAAGTTATGAGATTTCTCTTCTATTAATATATATTGAATGTTTACTATTCTCTTGTGTTATTTTATGATTTGCTTGAATCAAATACTAGGTTTGGTTATTTGGATTCGCTTGCATATATTTAATCTTACCAAAGTAGTGACTTTAGGTTATTAATGCATGCTTTATGATTGATAACTTGAAGGGAGAATAGTATTATTGAGGAAATTAGACCGCTTGTGTTAATTTCGTCAATCCTGGTTGATTTCTTTGCTTGATTGCTTCTTGTGAATGATTTAGAGTGCTTATCTTGAGTTGTTCACTAGAAAGGGTTAGAAAGGAACGTTTTGTTATTTCTAGCTAATTCATGAGAATATAGAATTTTGGAATTCTACAACATGGTGTTCAATGGTGTTAATTGAGGAGACTTCTATGATTAACTTGTAGTTCATAAGTGGATTTCAACCAACCAAGAGTGCTCTTTTCACTGATTTGTCATTTAACTAGTTTCGGCTATAATTAGGTTATTAAATCTATCTTGCTATTACTAATAGTCCTTTGAGCAGCCTCCATGTTATTAATTTAGGGTATATACTTAAACAAATTGAGAACTCCTAATACATAAGTAATGTCTAGTCTGGTATGGTATATGACAGATAAATGAGTTTTCCTACCAACTTTTGGTAGTGATTTTGGCCTATCGGTTTAGCTCCTTCAAGTTATCATTGGAGTGTTAACTGGTTTATAGTCAATCCTTCTAGTTTTTGCGAGTAAATCAATAATATACTTCTTCTGAGATAAAAGATCCCTTTTTGAATTGTAGAACTTCAATCCCTAAGAAGTGTTTTAGTTTCCCCAAATATTTCATCTTAAATTCCTTGAATAGTTCGCTTTTCAGTCTTAAGGTTTCTTCTAAATTACTTCCTGTGAGGATCATACAATCAACAAAGATGATTAGGTAAGCTATAAGGTATCATAACTTCTTCATAAATAGGGTATGATCTAAGTTGTTTTGGTGAAACTCGTACTTCTTCATAGCCATAATGAATCTCCTAAACCAAGCTCTAGGAGAGTATTTTAGTCCATACATGGTTTTCTTGTGACTACACCCCTCGTTAATGGAAAATTATTCATCGAACCTAGAGGAGCTTCCATATATATAGACTTCTTCTTGGAGTTCTCCACGTAAGAATGCATTCTTGTCATAAAATTGGTATAATGGCTAATCATTGTTAGTTGCTACTGAGAATAGGACCGTTATAGTATTAATCTTGGATACTAGTGAGAATGTTTGAGAGTAATTGATACCATAAGTTTGAGTGTACCATTCAGCAACTCGCCTTGCTTTTAGCTTTTTATAGACACATCTACCTTATACTTGACTTTTACATCCAACTAGTGCTTCTCTGGTAGAAGTTTACTTTTTCTCATGTTTCATTCTTCTTAAGATCCTCAATTTCATCTTCCATAGCCCTTTGCTATACTTTGATTTATAAAGCTTCATTCACCATTCTCGGGATTTTCTTTGAATAGAGTGCCATAGTGAATGCTTTTTCTTCTCCTGAGAGGTTAATCTCCTCGGCCATATTCACCACTTGATACCTGGAATATCAAGGCTCATATTTTGGTTTGTACCTCTTTGGTGGTACCCCTCTGCCCTCTATTTCTTCAAGGAGGTAATATGTATCTCTCATGAGATTCTTCTTATGTATTCTCTTGTACCCATGGTTTCTTCATGTACTATAGGTTCAAAGTAGTTGTCATGATTTGTGTTAAGAGTAGAAGTTGAGGGTGTTGGAGAGTTTACCTTTGGATATTCAGAAGAGGGCGATGGTGAGGTGTTTGCTAGCATAATACCTTGTACCATATTTTCATACATCACCTTGATGGTTCCACCTACTTTCTCTTGCGGGACATGATTAGATATTGGTCTTTTTAACTAGCTTAAGGAGTCACAAGGTCTCTCCCCTGACTTTTATAGTATGTATTATAGAAGTATTTAGTTTTAAGAAATTCACAGTCCATAATAATATAGACACAATTGGTTATTGGTTTAGAGCACCGATATCCTTTCTAGTCTATTCCATATCCAATTAAAATACATCTTATGGCACATAAAACAAGTTTGGTGTGGGTTTGTTTGGGTATGTGAATATATGTTGTATAGCCAAAACACCTGAGAAGGGATAAATAGAATATATATGATGGATATATGGATGTCTAGTAAGTCAAGAAGGGTTTGATAGTTGAAAATTTTTATGGGTAGCTAGTTTACAAGGTACGTGTCTATGGAAGCAACTTTGGGCCTGAAACACTTTAGGACTTAGGATTCAATCACAATGGCTCGAGTTATGTTGGGAAGGGTTCAATTTTTTCTCTTAACTACACCATTTTGTTGGGGTACATAAGGATAGGTGGTTTGATGGATCAAGCCATGGTTAGAAAGGAATTATTTCATGCTTGTGTTTGCATACTCTCCTCCATTATCAAACCGAATGATCTGGATTTGGGCTTTAAGTTGGATACAGACTAAGATATGAAATAGGAAAAATTGTCATAAACCTTATATTTCCATTTAAGAAAATAGAGCTAATTCATTCAAAGTCATCAATAAACAACGGAAAATTAGCATAGCCATGGTTTCTAGACTCAAGGCCAAG
Organism: Dysphania ambrosioides; assembly: GCA_026401315.1. Classification (NCBI taxonomy): domain Eukaryota; kingdom Viridiplantae; phylum Streptophyta; class Magnoliopsida; order Caryophyllales; family Amaranthaceae; genus Dysphania; species Dysphania ambrosioides. The sequence goes on along the minus strand of CM048669.1, from coordinate 4,303,997 downwards.
CCCCTATAAATTAGAACGAATTAGTTGAATTGGTACATCAACCTTAGTTTTAATTAGTTTGAATGACTATTTGTGACATTTTGCTCAAATAAATGTTTAACAAGAAAAATAAATATATTCTGTTTCGAACGAGGAGGGAATAAGTATTCTAAATACTAGGAAAAGGGTTACCTAGTCGCTGGTGCTAAAGCCAAATCTACTAATCCACCATCTCGTGGGCCAGCATTCATTTATCTTATTAAGAAACATCATCAACATAATACAACCCTTCGTGCTAAGTGCCTTGCCCAATCATCTTTCCCGTCTAGATATCATACACTAAGCAAAAATCAGGATAGATTTGTACAACAAAATTTAATTTTTTTTCAAGTGACAAACTGAGAGGATCTTAAGGGATAACTTTGGAATAAGAAGGCATTTGTTTAAAATTAAATCTATGAAAACATGTATTCTAGCGATTCCATTAGTTAGAGTAAATTCACCATTAGCATTTTGAATTTGAGTTTTGGGGGACTTTTCAAGTGTTAGAAAGTCTAAGGAATTATAGGTCATTATATATCACTATTATCACCAGTAGAGAAATGTCTATATGCTGCAGTTTTCTAGCTTTAAATGTTACGATTATTTATATAAAGCACATTTAGGAGAAACACATGAAAAACAACAAATGCCGGTTTTTTAGACACGACAATAAAACAACAAATGCTGCGATTTTTTGAAAAAACCGTAGCATATATATCTAATAAATATTGCGATTTTCCCAAATAACTGCAGCATATATTTTTTTTAAGATTAAAAAAATAATTTTTTTTATCATTATGTGATGCGGCTTTTTGAAAAAATTGCAGCAATAATTAGCTATATATGCTGCGATTTTTTGAAAACCGCAGCATATAATGGGCTTTTTATTTTTTTTTAATTCTGAAATTTATATGTATTGCAGTTTTCTAGAATAACAGTAGCACATATAAATTAAATACTGCAGTTATATTAGAAAACTGTAATAATTGATGGTTTCCAAATCAAAAAAAAATTTAATAGGTTATTTTATGTGCTAATTACATATAAAAGTATATTATTAATAATTAATATCTCTCAAAATTGTTATATTTGCAAATCTAATTGTTATATATTATTACACAATATTCAATCAAGAATATAATCTAATCTAAGCTAAGAATATCATGCATAATATGTTAGAAATAATATGTCATAAAAGATAAGAAAAGTTAAGAAATAATCAACTATGAAGCATATAAATCCAAAATTCTATTATGACCACTCGTTTTGACACGCAAAGTCGCGATCTACAATATTTTACACTCAAAACAAATAACCAATTCATTCTTCATAGATTTTGGGTTCAATCTGAGGTTTTGGAAACTTCAAAGAGGCATATCTCTTAGCCTGGTAGTTTGAAGGATATAATTTGTTTTTTGAAACCCCTACTTTTAGAGGTATTACACAACCATATTGCCCCTTAGTGGCCTCGGTGATGCCTTATTTGAGATATTAAAAAATCTTTGACAAGCCATGAAATTGGCTATGGGACTCCGAATGGAGCTTATAATATGTCTAAACTGGGTATTTTTATGAGATCTACAGAACGCACATTTCTCAGAGGGGGATTTGATCACTTATAATCTCATAAAAAATCCTCTAATACCATATAATATATGAAATTCCATTTTAAGGGTTATTCCTTCATAAATACAACATATACAATGTAAATCTAAACACACAAGAGTTTTTCATCCTGCCTTAATATTTTAACAAATTACGAAAAACAAAAATAAAAAAACATATACTAGGGTTCAAGGCATATGAAAACCTTTAGATTTTGACTTTGGAGTATGAGTAAGCTTCAACACACTTCACTGCGCCATATCCATGGAGGCACAAGTGGGAGAGAGGAGTAGGCTTTGAAATGCATGAGAAAGAAAGAATGGAGATTTTATAAAGAAGTTAGGGTCATAGGTAGGAAGTACAAGGGGTTAGGAGTGGAAGATCTAAGTGTTATGCGTATTTAGGGTTAGAGAAGTTAAGGGTTAGAGAAGAGGGAAATGCATATTTTTTCGTGTTTGAAATGATACTAAAAGTGTGGGAAAAAGAGTATATATATAGTGAGTCACTAGTACCGCAACACTTGGTATTAAGGTATATTTCAAACCATTAAATGCTTCAAATTGTATATAACCGTAGCATTTGTATCGAAGTAATTAAATGATTTTATACTAGTGTATGTTGCTCTGTAATAGAATATCCACTTGATACTTCTGAACCTAGTGTTTGGTATTATACTCGAATGTATCCGAGACTTTCTTTGCATATAGCCAACAAAGAGAGTAAAGTGAGGCTTTTGCACAAATTGGGACTTAGCAAAGTTATTAGAACTTGGGCTTGCACTTTCAACATCATATTTAGGCTTAAAAGGGGAAGGGAAAGAAAGAATTAGGGTTTCTGTGTTACCTTCTTTCTCTTTGGTGTTCATGGCTATTCTTGTCACTTCTTCCCTTCCTTCATTAATTTTCCTTCTTCTTTGCATTTGGCCACCAATTTAGGTAGACCATCAATTTAAAGCAAACCTCCTTAGTGTGTCTTGATCCTCCACAATGGGCACACATGAGTGATGCCTTGTCATCATCACGCTGGAATGCTTTTCCAGTTTAATTTCTTATAAGTAAACTACTTATAATTTCCCTTAAGGTGCTTGTCTCCAGTGATGCTTCATCCCCGCTCATGATCTTTCTCCTGGCCATCTCACTTCGAATCATTTCATACGCCTTCTCTATGATGAATAAGGGTTCTTGTTTAAGTAAGTCCCTTTTATCTTTGTTAAACAAGTCATAAATTCTCGCAAGAAATTAGTAAAGCCTATTCCTTTGAGTAATTTAATAGAACACTATGATGTCTTGTGGATCCTTCATTAGGGTTGGTTGCCGCGATCGATCTCGTTTTAAATTACTATTAATTCGCTATAGTAAGATTTAACCGGTTTGTTGCCTTGCTTGATATTGTTGGACTTGATGGTCAGATGATAGATCTATAAGTCGTCTCTACCACTTTAACGCAATCTCTATCTCCTCTCATAGTTCGTGAACATTGGGGTAATCCAAAATATTAGTTGACAAGTTTTTGGTCTATGTTCTCTATGATCCAAGATATGACTATGAAGTCTCTCTAGATCCATAGAGCATACTCTGGATTGGTTTTTTTCTAGTGGGGAAGCAATAAGGTGTTTGAGCTTTCCCATGCCATTAATGGCCAGATGCATTAGTATATTCCATTTAGTGTGATTAAGTTTTATGAAATTATGACCATCGAATTGGCTAATTCATTAGATGGTGGCTTGTTGGAGTTTAACATAGTTACTAGTTACAACACCCTCTCCAATTTTAGTTTGGTTTAAGTATGGTTAGCTCACATCATCCTCCAATCTAGGTAAGATTTTGTAGATGACGAGGCTCGATTTTTCACTAATCAATTTTGGTTAAACCTACTTTGATACCATGAAGGAAAGGATTTTTCGTTTAATGTGTTTTCTTGTATTGATCTAAGTGAATTACATGGGCATATAAGGTACAAAGCTACATATTCAGCTACAACTAAATATATACACTACTGATTCTATGCTTGACTTAATGCATGATTGAATATGTGATGATTGATTGACATTTGTTTCCTTAGTTTGAAGATATTTGATTTCTAGGATCGTGCTCTTGATCTACAACAAATGCTTTACAATAGAGGAGAAACCTCTTAAATTTAAGTCCATTTTAAGAAGGGTTCCATAGGCTTGTTAGGAGGTTTGTCAATTGATTTCTGATACGACAATCGAGTGTTTTAGTCAAATTTGGCAATCACTTAATCCGTTTCTCCTTCTCCCTACAAATTAAGGTTGCTTAGTTTATCTCTAGAGAAAAATAGTGGGATGTTCAAAAGTTAGATGTTGTGAAAGCTTTGCATGGATGCTTTTGCCTATGCATGATAGATTTATTAGATGTAAAATCCACTGTTAGATTTGTTAAAAGTAAAACTCCATTAAATTATCAGATTTATAATAATTACACAGAAGACAAAATACAAATATACAATAGACACTTGTTTATGTATTGCCCTTTTCAAACACACCTTTTCATAATTGAAAATTAAGGGTTTTATCCCAAGATTCTACTTGACCATAATGAAGACATCAAACTAATTTACAGAATTTGATGGAAAAGCTAGACTCCTCCTGAATAGGCAAGTTAGCTACTATATATATGATTGTTTGTGGTTTCATAGGAGTAGAGTAATCTTTAGGAATTAAGGTTCCTCACCTTCTCAAACTAATTTGGCTATTATATGTGTTTTTGACTATTAAAATAGACTAGAATCAGAAGATGAAACTATTTGTTGTCTTTGAAATAGCAAAAGCACTTTACTTAACAGGCAGACTCGAGAAAGGAAGAATATCAAATGGGTTAAACTTTGAATGAACAAAAAGGTGCCAAACTAGTATTGGTTTTGTTATTAGGGGTGATGGTGGTGTTCTTCGTGCAGCCGGAGCCTGGAGCCTTGAGCCAAGGCTCTCCATCCACAATACTTCCTTCTCTAGGTAGAGGCATTGGCACTCGGAGAAGATCCAAGGCCAATTATCTCTATCTTGCAATTAAGGAAGATGACTTGGTGGTGCACTTAGGGAGAACCGTACAAAATGAACTCCATCATTTATATTGCTTTATTGGATCTTCTCATATTCAAACATGAATGTACACGACCATAAATAAACATCAATTATGTCAAACATATTTTTAGGGTCTTTATGTTAGGATAGAGTACTCCCACTCTAAAAGAAACTAGATAACTCAAATAATATTTTCCAACATTCTTTAAACTATAATAATTATAGTCCAAAAAATCAAGTGAAATCAACAAAGCCAACAAGTAAAGACTTTGTAACTTAATCTAAAAAACTATATATGTGGATAAAAAATATTTTGTTCAATAGGTAATGTCTTAGCTTAAACATGAAATGAAGAATTACTTTTCTTCAACATTTTAGTTTAAGAGTTTCAAAATTTTAATTTGAGATCAAGTCTTTAAATTATGTCCAAGCAGTCACTCCAAATATCATTTATGCAAAATAATTTAATTTACAAATTTTATGGAATAAACATTTCGTAAATTACAGTACATGATCTCTTTATATTCTTATTGGAGTAAATGACTTATATTTTGACCATCTTATGAGATTATAAACTACCAACTTATTGGAGTAAATAACAACAATGCTACTTATGCTTCGGAAGCCATCAATGCTAAAATGCTTTGGAATCCATCAATGGTTAGGACATTACAGATTCACATATGACGGAAAAAAGTAGTAATGAAAAAAAATACAGAAAATTGAATAAACACTAACTATTACTGATTACTGATTACTGATTACTGATTACGGATTACGGATTACGGATTACGGACTTCGGATTCAAACCATGACAATTGACAACAATGCTACTTATGCTTCGGAAGCCAAAAAAAATAGACCAGTGGATGGTAGAATAGGAACTATCATTCAGCTGGCCACTCCTTTGGGGAAGTGACCGAACTGTCTGATTTCATGGCTGACAAAACAGTATTTCTCCAAGTCTTATCAATTTAGTTATCTTATTTTAATCCTTCAACCCCGCATCATCCTTGGGAATTACGCCCATGATATATTTCCATATATATATATAAAACACAACAATTGAGATCATATCCTCATCCAAGACACACAACGACTGAGTTCACATCCAAGGGGGCATAAATATATTATAAATGTATATGAAATAATTAAACCATAGTATAAATTTTTTCAAAGAATCAATCGAATTGTATCAACTGAATTTGTAAAGGTACAGAGAGTAATCTTCCACTACATTCTACAGACTGGTTCACAATACTAGTTCACTAGCCAATAATTAACAGGGTATATATTATATACACCATAAACAGAAAAAAAAAAAAAAAAAACTACTATTACTACCCCTATGTTATAGAATAACATACCCCAATATTTGTAACAGTCGCCTTACCCAGATCCCAAATTAAAAAAAAAAAAAAAAAATAAGAAAGAAATTTTACCAATCAATCGATTATACAATAAAATCCCCCCACTAAAGAACTAATCCAATTTCCTTTAAAATTTCATCTTTCACGACTGCTACTGCTCTGCCCCGGTCAACAAAAGGCGGGGCTTTTTCGAAGGGTGAGGACTTTCCACCTCCTCATCCATTGAGAAAACCCTCTGTCCTCTAATCTTGAAAAAGTCAACTGGCAAGAACTCGGGCAAAGCGGGTAAGTTCAGGTCAAAGTCATGCTGTGCTGAGCCGCCATGGCTTATGTTCATAGTAGACCCCACCCCTTCAGACGCGGTAAACCCACTAGCGGTCCCGCTTCCACTATTGGCCGCTCCACCACCAATACTACCCTCATAGTGGCATCGCTTGTGGCCTCCCAACGCCTGACCGGTGGGAAAGCACTTGTGGCAGATCGAGCACTCGTGGGTTTTTCCTCCGACGGCGGCACCGCCAACCGAGGTGGTTGCAGCGGAAGGCTTCTCGTCTTCTCCAGCGGGTCTCCTGTGGCTAGCCTTGTGTCCTCCCAAAGCCTGGTAGGACCCAAAACCTTTCCCGCAGACGGAGCACTTGTACAAGAGTGATCTGCTACTCTGTTGGCCGCAGACGGTTGGGATTTCAGCCGTAAACGCTGGAGGAGAGAGACTTGGTGAAGTAGTCGTAGTCGTAGTAGTAGCAGCAGGAGCGCCGCCTTTGGCGAGCATAAGGAGGCAAAAAGCGAGATACTCTTCCTCAGAGAGACGGGAGTCGGTGGCGGTGGAAGGCGGCGACGATAACATCTCGTTGCGAGACCGCTTCGAACGCTTCTTCTTAACCCAATGATCAAAGGAGCGCTCCTCAAACTTGAAGGGGGCGTGTGGTGTGGTGGGAGAGTTGAGAGCTTCAAGTGCCATTTGATAAGAGTTGAAAGTAGTAGTAGTAGTAGTAGTAGTTGCTGCTCTGTTTGGTTTGGAGATAATGAGTGAAGGACTGAGAAGGGGTGTTGGTGTTATATAATGGGAGGAGGGAGTGGGAGTGGGAGTGGGGGTGGGGATTATGGGAAGAAAGGGAGGGTAAGAGAAGTTGCGTGACAAGTGGTAGGAAAGCAGCCGAAGGTTTTAGTGAATTTCAACTAGAACACTCTTCCTTAATTTAGTAATAATAATAGTAGCGAGAAAATAAAAGGGAATATAAATAATAGTTGAATTTGAGTGAGCTAAGAGCCTACGAATACTGAAAGAGTGGAACAGTGGAGCACGTTTTAATATTTGTGAGGAGGGGACATTTCTTGATGGCCAAGGTCGGTCAATGAAACTAGCGTGGGGACCACGGAAGAGGGAGGGGTTGATGGGTTATGCGGTGAGAGTTTGAGAATTCTTCAGCTCCTCTGGCTTAGGTGTGTCATGCGTGTGAATTGTGAAACGGGAAAGACTTCTTCCAAGTCAATATTTAGCTCTTTTACTGAAACGCGTCCCTAAATTTTAAAGTAAAAGCCGCCGGCATTTCTCCAGTCCAGTGGCAATTTTGTAATATAGATTATTTAGTATAAATGTGACGAACGCAGTGCGTACTATGTATGATATGGAATTTTTTTTAAAAAAAAAACAAAAAAAGCTCATCTCCTCTTCTTTTAAGATTACTATGCATGTTATTTTTCTTATGTATATTATATCACTATTATGTGCATATAAAACCATAGGATAATAAAATTAAATTATTACATTTTTTAAAAAACATTTTAATATCATATATCTTATGATGACTAATCTTTTTGATTAATGTATGTAAACAATGGCCGACTCCATGAATTATGCACAAATATGCATCCTCACGGATTCCAACCTCCTTGTTGATGTTGTCCGAAAAAAACGCAATTCGTCAATGAAAATCTCACGGATTCCAACTTCCTTGTTGATGTTCTCGGAAAAAAACGCAATTCGTCAATGAAAATCTCACACACCATAACGACACTATATAAAGTAGAATGGTTATTCCTAAACTATACGGTTCTAAAAGTCCATAGGAATAAAGTGTGTAAGGTGCATAGGATAAATTTTGTTTAATTTTGTTTTCCTTTTAACCCATGTCAAACAATAAAAAAAAAGTCACATGGGAAGTTATGATTTTTTACTTACAAAATTAAATTGGTTCACTATCATAAAAAGGAGGTTTCTTACTATCAGTAGTATAGGAACAGGTGAAGCAACAGTGCGCCGCCTTTACTTGGAAAGATAGGCTGTGTTCCACGTATCTATGCTACCCCAGATAATATCAAAATCAAATCCCCCCCCAAAAAAAAAAAAAAAAAAAAAAAGTTATACACATGGTAGAGTCGTAGATAAGAGCTACTAGAAGGGACTCGTATATGCTTGTTGGATGGATGAACTATATTGACTTCTCATATTCTCAAAGGTGTTGGGGTGGCGACCTTTTGACTTATCTAATCTAAATATCTTAATCGCATCACATGGTTTTATATGAGTGATATAATAAGTTTTATTATTGTCCATTTGCGGTAGTTGATCTATTCCTTGCCAAACAACTTGGAGATCAAGTTGGCTACCTCCCAACTGTTTTTGCTCGGTTCCACCATTTCTCCACGTCCCTTTGTTTGATGTTAGAGTTGGCAACATTATTTACATCAGCATTGTGTCACTCATGAGTGATGGCAAATTGCTCTGATTTTGTGGCATGTCCTGATTTACGCTAGGAATACTTGATTTCCCTCTTCAACTTGTGATTTCTTTTTCAGTCATCTAAACATTGATAAGTGGATCGAAATTTGGTACTTGAGGTTGGATACCGTTGGAGTCATGGACTGGATTCATGATATTGATTATTGGTAAGAAATTCTAAAAGTTCAAGATGTTTTATGTATCGTAAATTGAATAAACTACGATACATTACGGAAATCATAAGCGAAGTAGATAACGTAGGCCTTGGGGATCCTTCAAGGCCTACATTATGAGTTCACATGCGTTCTTATTAGTCAGGCTTTCCCAAATTGTCAAGCATCTTTAAGGGCATAGACTTTAACAAAACATGCTCTCCAAAATCCTAGGGATCCTTTACTCCAAGAAAGATCTATTATACCCCTCTGAGTCGTGAGTCCTAAGAGATCTCTCTCGAATCTCATGCGCTATGAGGGATACTTGATACTTCCCTTCCTCTAGATTGTAAGGATCTTATAGGATTCGACTTCTGATTCTCCAAGACAACTTCGTTTCCGTGAAGCCGTATACTCTAGAAGATGAGAAAAAAATTCTTCCCACTGAGGCTTTACTTCCCCTTATTGAAGTCTTCCCTCCTGAATCTTTGGGGCTCATCCTAGAACTCAAACTTCTTCCTCCACTTTGATCGTGTCACTAGTGCCTACAATCTTGCCTAAACCATCTCATTATTAGATATCGTCACCCACATGCTTCAAACTGTCCAAGACCATTTTTGCAGTGGCTTAAGCTTTGCTAACCTATATATGGAGAAATTATTATTTTCCCCTCAATCACTTTGGTAATAAGAGAATTAGGGTAGATGTGGCATCTCTATGCCTGCTTATAAAGATGCGATTTATTGAGCATGAACGGGTTTTTCATCAGCAACCCTCTTTGCTACTTTGGCATTTCTAATAATTTGCCTTTTCTCTAGTAGATAGGTCTCCTCGCAGAGGAACTACTCCACCAAAATCTAAGTAATGTTGAGGAGATCCTGCCTAGGATTCTCTTCGAGACCAAGCATGATTGAGGATTGGCCTTAAAGAAATGGAGGGCATCATCAAGGAAGAAGAGATGCATTATACTCGGGGATTTCTTTCCCAGATTTGTTCCTAAAATTATTCCATGATACTTTAAAGCCATTATCCTCCTTGAGAGCACTTCCAGGCAATGACGATGGGCTGGAAAAATGTGGAAGGTTCACCATACACCACCACTGAATAAGAGAACGTAGATATGCACTCCTTGATCCACCTCCGCAAGTTATCTGGATTCCCCCATTTCTTCAAGAACCTTAAACAAAAAATCCCATCAAACTCTATCAAATGCGTTGTTGAGGTTTATCTTCATGATTACTGCAAAGTCCGGGCCTTTCCTCATGTGCTTGATTTGATGAATTAGCTCATGAGCAACGGCACAATTATCATTCAGCAATCTACCTAACACAAACAAATTTTGAAACTCACCTATAATCTAACCCATCACCTTCCTTAACTAGATTAATAAGCACTTAGAGATAAGTTTTGTAAATGACATTACATAGACCGATCAGTCTAAACTGGTTCATTGAGCCCAACCTTTCTCCTTTGGCAATGAGGGTGATAAAGGTTCTATTCCATTCCCTAAGTAAGAAGCCACCATTGAAGAAGCCTTGAAAAACATTTATAATATCATTACGACATTGGGGGGGATTCCATCAGGTCTTGGAGATTTGAAGGGCTTCATTTTAAATGACTTGTTTGATTTCCTCACTCAAGAAAGGTAGCTCAAGATGAGCTAAGTGATCCATTCTTTTTTGATAAGACTCTGAATATCTTTCATCAAAAGGGACCAAGATTTTTTTATCATTATATGCTGCGGTTTTTTGATAAAATCGCAGCAATTATTAGCTATATATGCTGCGGTTTTTCAAAAAATCGCAACATATAATGGGTTTTATTTATTTATTTTTATTCTGAAATATATATATACTGCGATTTTCTAGTATAACCGCAACACATATAAATTAAAAGTTGCGGTTATATTAGAAAAGTGCATCAATTGATGGTTTTCAGATAAAAAAAAAATTTAATAGGTCATTTTAGATGCTAATTACATATAAAAGTATATTATTAATAATTAATCTCTCAAAATTGTTATATTTGCAAATCTAATTGTTATATACTATTACACCATATTCAATCAAGAACATAATATAATCTAAGCTAAGAATATCATGCATAATGTGTTAGAAATAATATGTCATAAAAGATAAGAAAAGTTAATAAATGATCAACTGTAAAACATATTAATCCAAAATTCTATTATGACCACTCGTTTTGACACGCAAAATCATAATCTACAAGATTTTACACTTAATACAAATAACCAATTTATTTTTCATAGATTTCGGGTGTATTTCAAGGTTTCAAAAACTTCGAATATTTATATCTCTTAGCCCGGTAGTCCGAACGGCGTAAATTTTGTTTTGAAACCCCCTATTTTTAGAGGTACTACACAACCATGTTTCCTTTAGTGGCCTTAGTGCCGTATTATTTGAGATATTGAAAAAAAATCTTTGACAAGTCATATAATTGGCTACGGGACTCCGAATGGGGCTTATAATATGTCTAAACTAGGTATTTTTTTTCGAGATCTACATACCACAAATATCTCGAAGGGGATTTGTCCTCTTATTTTCCCAAAAAAATACCTCAAATACCATATAATCTATAAAATTCATTTTTTAAGGGTTATTCGTTCATAAACACAACATATAACATGCAGATCTGAACACACAAAAGTTTTTCATCTTTACATTAATATTTTTGACAAATTACAAAAAAAATTAAAAAATATATATACTAGGGTTCAAGGCATATACAAACCTTTAAATTTTGAACTTTAGAGTACGTAGACTTCTTCAAATTGGGAGAGATGAGTAAGCTTCAACACGCTTCATTATGCCATATTCATGGAGGCACGGGTAAGAGAGAGAAGTATGCTTCAAATTGCATGAGGAAGAATGAATGGGGACTTTAGAAAAAATTTAGGGTCATAGGTAGGAAATACGAGGGATTAAGAGTGGCAGATCTAAGTGTTTTATGTATTTAGGGTTAGGGAAGTTGAGGGTTAGAGAAAAGGAAAATGCGTGTTTTTTTAGTGTTTGAAATGGTACTGAAAGTGATAGAAAAAAGTATATATAGTGAGTCACAAGTGCTACGGTTTTTTAAATAACCTCAACACTTGAAACCACAAATACTGCGGTTATTTAAAAAACCGTAGCATTTGATACTAATGCTGCGATTTTTCAAATAACCGCAGCACTTTGTATTAAGATATATTTCAAACCATTAAGTGCTTCAAATTGTATATAACTATAATATTTGTACCGAAGCAATTAAATGATTTTCTACTAGTGCCTTGTGGCTTATTATAGCCATCCATAATGCCAGAATATGAGAGGGACGCTTAATCCCAAGTAATTTCCGATCTTAATCTAACCCCTATTGAACAATCACTATCTTACAAACTCTCACCAATTCTATCTTTCATATTGTAAATAAAGTTAAAGTCATCATCATCAACAAATTTATTTGTAATGAAACCTTTGTAGATGGTATACTTCTTTGGTTTCTTCCTTCTATCACCATCTATACTCCTTACATTATACGGGTTCTCCTCTTGAATCTTGAAGGAAGCCACAGTTGGGGAGAAGCTAGGGGCCATGAGATTTACTACTTGCGCTTGGAATGATTGGTTAAGAGATTGGCTAAATCCCTCCACCACATGGATATATGCTTTCCTACCCTTGAATCTTCTAGCATTTCCTCTACATCCTCTCTACTTTTTCTTGTTTCCCTTCTTCCTCACCACCCTTTTGTGGCAAGGGTTTAATCCAACATCTAAGTTGACCTATTTTGATTCATAGAAGTTTTAGGAAATACCAAGGTCCCTAAAATACAAAGAAGAAAAGTGAGGAGATTGAGGTAGGATGGGAAATTCAAAACCTGGGCTTTTCCCATGATGGCTGGATGCAGCTTTATAAGAAAGGGGTTGATTAGGGGTAGAAGGTAGATATTGGGTAAAAGATAACATGATATGGGTGTAGGGGGTTGATTAGGTTTAAAGGGTCTATAAACCCAACTAGATTTTGGGTAGGAAATTCGATAAGTGAATTTCCATAAGAGAGCTCGATTTTTGCTACCCAACCTCCCCTTTTTGGTAACGAAATAAGGAGATCTCCCCCACTAGTGCCCTAAAGGTTTGCATATCAGTAAAGATCGGCTATGTGGCTTTTAGAGACATCGATTAGGTCAGGAGTCACTGCGAAACATTTAATGGGTTGTTTGTAAACCTAGGGGATATAATCCCCAAATGAATCACATATGTGATCTACAAACCTTGAGAAGGTTTGGGAATAAGAAACTTATTTTAATCTGGGAATGTGTGCAAATAATCAAAATAAAGATGGAAGAACAAATCAGATTAAGTTTCTAGGAAAACATGCACAAACAAGAGATGACACACTCTAATGTAGTGGGTTAAGCAAGTTAAGATCTATGCACATAATCTAAATTAGATCATTTATATTAAATGTCCATAGTTTTAGGTTTCTATGGCCAGTTGTCCAAGATTATCTTATTAAGCGTGATTACAAACAATAGGTCTTATTTATAAATATAAGATAAAGAGGTGGATATATAATTACAACGTAAGGATTATGTAATGAAAGTGCATAATTGAAAAGAGGCAAGAGACAAATAATGTGTTAGGGTTAGGGTTATAGACAATGCAAAATAAGAATTATGCACGATGAGTCAGAGAGGATTACTTAATCAAATGAATAAAAGATCTTATAGAGACTACTCTTCGTGATAATGCTCTAACTTGAAGAAATGGATCTAGTTCAAATGAAAAATATGATTTAGTCATGAAACATCATTAACATTGCATAAGTTAATTTTAATCAAGTGTGGATTATAAATTCTAAAGCAAGAAATGAGCTTTAAGTTTAACTCCTAAACATATATTCAATGATGATACATATCTAGGCCTTGCTCATGAAAATGTGTCAAATGTGAGTAGCCTAGCTAGATTGGAGATGTCCAAATCTAGACATCATAGACTAAGTGCAAAAGAGTGACTAGGAGACATAGCTTATAATAAACAAAAGATGCTAGGGAGAGGAGTTTTTCTTGAATGATTGAAAGGAGACTAATCTATGAGGATGGTTCCTTGATTAAAATGCTTAAAGATAAAATCTTGAGGCTTGGCCTAGTAAATTAGGAGTTTTTCCTTGTTCTTCACATCATAGAAAAAATAAGACAATGAAATAAGATTGTATGAGTTCATCAAAAGAGGATATCAAGGATGAGGCATCTTTGCTAGATCAACTCTCATCAAAGGATTGCGAAATTGAAATAAGGGTTCGTATGAGAGGGATTTGCACCTCATATAATCATCACAAAATAAACCTAATCAAGAGAGACCTTTAGTGCATGGAAACCACTAGATCCAAAGACTAGAAAATGAGGGAGAATAAGTAGACAAAGCTAATGAAGCAAAGGAGTAGATTGAGAGGGGTCCTTGGTGTTAAACGTTGAGGATTGTTCCTTTTCTTAAGTCTTTGTTGAGTTCTTGAGGAAGGAGGTATGGTTGCTCCTTGGATTGATGCTTGATGGATTCTTAGGAGAGTAATAATTGTGTTTGTAAGGATTTAGGAGTGAATTTTGGTAGAGTAACAGTGCTCCAGGACTCAAAATTGCTAACCTCTTGGATCTGGGAAATAAGGGGGTATTTATAGGCAAAAATACCCAATTCTTGGGCATCGGGTGCCAAGACCAAGCATCAAGCGCACAAGTTGTGCGTCAAGCGCTAGGCTTGGTCATCCGATGCTCGAGAGGGAATCTTTTTCTATGAGGCTTAAAAGCTTGAGGCAAGGCAGAAGCTATTTTGAAGTGGCGCAGCGTGCAACAGAGTTGAGCGTCAAGCGCTTAGACTAGAGGCAGGTCAATTTCTATTACAGTTCAAGTGCTTAAAGTAGAGCAAGCGTTAGGCGTTGGCTTTAGGCGCTTAGCATTGACATTGAGTGTCAGGTGCATGTTATGCATCGGGAATTGAAAGCATGTGCTTGGCGCTTGATCTTGGCACTTAATGCTTGAAGCTAAGGAAGATTCTGCTTGCGCGCTTGGTGTCGGGCTTCGAGCGTCAACCAAAACCGCTGCGAGCTTCATGTTTTGCTCAGTTTTGATTTTGACTTTTGGATGAATTTTAGGTCATGTGTTTGGGAAAATTTGTGTTTGGCTCGGGTTTGTGTTTGGGCCTTTTCGGGTTCGGCTTTCAAGGTGTTTTCGGGATCACTTGCACTCAACTTGACCCAAGCAGAGTCCTACCTTCAAGGATTAGTTTGTCATAGGACCACTATAAGGGGAGACATAATTTCGTGTTTATAGAGGGCTTGGTCAATGGAGATTAAAGAGGTAGTGGATTCTGGCCTAGTAGGGCTTGGTCAATGGAGATTAAAGAGCTAGAGAGGGGGGATCTTGCTAAGTTAAGAAGTTTGAAGCTATGATGTTGGATTAGGTATGGGAATCCTGTAGAGATTGAATTGGGGTTAGAATCCAAGAAAGCCCAAATGGGAAAAGGGAAGTAGTGGGTCAAATAAAAAGAGGTTCAGCATAAATAACTATCTATCAAAATAATTCCATAATAATGGGCTTGGAGAATCCTAATAAGAAGAATAGCTAAGATTAAGAATGTCAAAAACAGAGTGGTATTTTTCCATGTGGAAGCTAAATGGACTAAAATAATTCAAAGTGAAAAAAGGATGAGGATAAGCTAACCTAGAGTAAAGGATTAAGGAAGATAAATTTATATAGTAGAAACTCAATGGTAGTTGTAGGAAATTAAAGAGGCAGTGTTATGAGCAAGGTTATGAGAAGGTGTCTCTTGAGTCGCATAATCATGAATGAAAATTTAAATCTTTGGTTTCTTAAAATTCTAGTTGTAAAGAAGGTTAGTGGTAGGAGGATGCTTGAATTGGAAACCTCGAGAACCAGGCTTATTGCTTCTCCATGCTATTGGGTTTTTTCATTTGTTAAGGGTCAATTAATCCAACTAGGTTTCGGATGGATGACTCGATGAGTGAACCGCGACTAGAGGGCCCAAATTTTTATAACCTAACCTTTCCATTTTAGTGAAAGAAAGAAAAAGGGTTCTCCCCCACTAGTACCCTACATATTGTGCGTGTCGTTAAGGGTTGGCCAAGCGGCTTTAGCTAACTTTGTATGGATTGGATCTAAAGGGTCAAGAGGAATTACCACCAAAAATTTAATAGCTTTTAGGATACCTAATTAGGTTGTAATCCCAAAATGTCTCGCGTAAATGGTCTATAAACCAAAGGTGGGTTTGGGAATAGTATGCAAGCATTTTTGTTAAGATGGAACAAATTAGGGTTTAATTGTTTCTAGGAGTTCATGCATAAACAAGAGAAGCACACCAATAGATTAGGTTTGTTAGTAAGTTAAGATTTATGAATATAATCTATATTTGGGTGATCACTTCTTAGATTCCTCAAGATTAAGGGTCCTAGATTGATTTTCCTAATTTTTCTTATTAGGTGTAGGAGCACATCAATAAGTTTTGATTGAGGTATAAAAAGATTATATGGTAAGACAGTTACAATATATTAAGGAGCATTTTAATAAAAGTTCATAATTAAAAGTATTGGTTAATTTAAGGGAATTTGAGGTGAGTGTGCAAATATTAACCTCAACTCAAGTCTTTTTGAGTTACTTGATAAGGGAACTCTCGCCTTTAGTGGTTCATGTTGCTTAGGGTAGTACATCTGAGATAGGATTCGGAACGAGATTCTAAACCCTGCTAGATCTAGTTGTGGCATTAACATTTATGGCACCTTTCAAGTACTAATCGGGGTTAATACTTTCCAAAGAGGTTATGTCTCTATCAATTTTGTCTACGTAGACGTCCTCATCATTACTTCCTCATACATCACTGATAGAGTCTTGCAACAACAAGATTGTCATATTTGGTGATAGGGTACCCATAGAAGTAATGAAGGAGGATAGGTCCAATGTACATCTTTATAGATAGATAAGACCACTAGAGGATGAGTTTAGTTGATTGGCTTTGCTCTAGGAGGGAATGTCAACGTTTCATCATCAACCATGTCTTGTACCAAATGTTTAAAACAACATATCATGAGTGTTTCCTAGTTAAAACTTCCAAAACTTATTTTATCCTCACTTAGATCCTCTTCTTTTGGTTAGAGGATCCTCGATAGGGCCAATAAAATTTATATGACCTTTTTAGATAGTCGACCAATGCTTCATAATAAGTCATCCTTATATTAGAGAAGACTCGTCAAGGGAAGTTATAGAAACCTCCCTTATTGTTGTTGTTGTTTCTTTGTAAATTATTCTGAGGCCTAGGAGCTTTAAGAACATTGAATTTACTCAAAATTTTGGTACTTGTTTTAGGTTTCTTTCCCTTAAAACACTCATTGCTTTGAGCGGCTAGATTCTTTATAAAGTAATCCTTAATATCTATGCCAAAGATCTAGGCATGTTTAAATGTGGTCCTTGAACTTAGATAAGAGGCTATAGATGAAGGTTTTTACCAACTCATTTTTTATTGGTCGTGTGACAATTTTAGGGGTCATTTATCTCTATCTTTTTATAGGTCATGAATCCCACACAAGCTCATGGGCGGAGGAAGGATCCTTTAGCTCCTTTAGATTGTATAACTGAATGTTTGGTCATTACTAATACATTAAAGCATTTGTTACATCCTTTCAAGTCTCTATCTCCTTACCTTTCACGGCATAGAAAATCTTTTGACAGATTGAATATAGAGACATAGGAAAAAACACCTAGAATAATTTAGGATCTACTCCCTTGATGGCCCTGAAGTTCCTTAAGTGGTATGGGCATCATCAGCTGACTTGAATCTGGGATGTCATTAGAGGAGAACTTCTCAGGCAAGTTAACCTTTCCCTTCAACTTATCATCGAAGACAAAATCAAAGTATTGCCTACTGTTGGTGAGAAGATGGACCATAACCTTAATTTTCTTTACCATATTATCTAGGGAATTACCATTCTTGACTTACTCTAGATAGGAGTTCATACATTCTAGAAACTTAGTAAGTCAGTTTACAGCAGCCAAGAGTTGGACAATTTGATCAATGGTTGCCATTGATGGAATGGATTGAAAATGGATCTTTAGAGATCTTAAAGGAGATGTCAATTCTAACACTAGTGGGAATTGAAAAATGTAATATTGAAAACTTTGCACATGGAACATTCAAATTCAATTCCTACTTGTTGTAGGAGAAATGACACTTATGTTGATGTAATTACAACCCAATGAAGCTATATGATCACCTTTGATGTGCAAATGCATGGCATGGTTTAGGAAGTCGGCCACCATTACAACAATGAATTATATGTAAGAGATAGACTCCATATGCACAGACTTAGGGTAAATGCACTACCTTGGGGTAGGTTTGGGTTTTTAGTGGTGCTTAGTAGTGATTTTAGATATTTCCTACATATAAAGTTCTAGGCATTTTTGGTTCTTTGCCAATTGAAGGGGTTATTTCAGAGCATTACCTTATATGAAATTAAGGTATGATTTCAAGTTTTATGCCGGTGAAAGGGGTAATTTCTTAGCTTACTCCGTATGAGATTTAGGGGTAATTTGGGGGTTTTTGCTAGTGGAAAGGGTAATTTTGGAGTCTTACCCCATATAAGATGTAATCCCCCAAAAATTATTTGATTTTCATTACATTTTATTAAAAATATTTTCTATGCATTAATAAAAAATTGGTAATACATATACTTTACATATATATATATATATATATATATATATATATATATATACATTCCCAAAATAAATAGCAAATTATTTTTTTAGTATGTAAATATTTAAATTAAATCATAAAACTAATTTTCTTTAACAAAATATTCCCATCAAGCCCAAAATACCTTGAAACCTAGTTCTCCACATCTACTAAACCTAAGAAATTTACTTACTACTAAACACTAAAAAAAGAAACAAAACCCTCTAAAAACCCATTCACGTAAAGAATAAATGAAAAAAACCCCAACCCTAAAAACCCTTCCCTTGTCGTAGAATACCCCCAGCTGTAGCCAAGCCTCCTCCTTGCCTCCATCCACCTGTTGCCTTCCTTTCCCCTTCTTCTTCCTTTTTCCATTCTTTTTCCCCTTAATTATTATGCCCTATTTTGTATGTTTAATAAGTTATTACATGATACCTATGTTAATTTTATTATTGGGTTAAATTTATATTGAAATCTTATAAATTTTTATGTTCTCTAAATTATGTTATACATCCTATAATTTTTAATAATTTTTATGCATAAATATTAATGTCTAAGCATGTTAGACTCATGAATTAGGGTTTTTGATACTAGACTCTTGATTTATTCATAAAACTATAAGTATTTTGTGAATCATCTATGTTAATTTTTATAGGGTTGTAGTTTAAATGAATTCTCAGATTTTATGATCATATGTTTTAATATAAAAGTGTTAGTCTTTATGATTTAAAGCTTAACTTTCTTATGCTAGTAATTACTTCATGAAATTATATATGACTATAATATGATTTCTTTTGAAAAAAATTAATACTATGATATTTGGAATGAATATTCAGAATATTATGAATGCTAAATCATGGTTTAGTTGATGAGATTTTCATGATTTAAAACTTGAAACTATATACTATTAGTACATATATTAAATTAAAAATATTTTGTGATACAATTATGAGAAATTTGGTCATACTATATTGAAAACAAATTTTTAGATTTGCAAAGTTATAAAAATGAGTTTTATGATATGTATTTGGAGGATTTTCAAGCTTATTCTATAATATACTAATGTAGGCACAATACTACATGCATAGAGCATGAAAATCAAGCTTATGTATACTTTATAAATTTTTCAGAAATTAGAAAATCTGATTTTTGTAATTTCTTAAGAGTTTAAGCGTTAGAAATGAAGGATTTAAGTATATAAAAATTTTTAGATTGATTAGTAGTATAATAATACAAGCTGGAGTTTCAAAAATGACATAATCTAATAAAAATAAAAATTTCCATCATGCTATACTTTATTAACTAAGCTGAAACTAATTAAGGGAGTATGTATTTTAATGAATTTTCAGCTAATACTTGTAGTATTATGTTTGAAATACTAGATTATATTTTTGGGAGACTTAAATATATATTTTGGAATGATTTTAAAACCCTAGAAAGCTTAGTATGATTGCTGTAAATTTTGGGTATTGGTGTGTTGATATAGGTGGTATTATTTGATGTAGGAAATCAATTCGTAGAAGGTGGATAGTTATAAAGAAAGTGGTCACTTACTTGGTTTACTCAAGGTACGTATGGATTATAATTCCTTGACCTAGAAGTACGAGTTATGATAAAAAATGGAAAGTTTGGTTTCATGTTTAAGAAGCTTAGAGTATTATTGATTATGCATTAACGAGTTGTACTCTTTACTTTGGATTGTATTATATTGGATTATATTTTGGTATTGATGTGTGATGATTAATAAGTAATCACTAGCACTATTGAGGATGTAATTATGTTTGGTTGATGAATCTCAATTGTTTCAAGTGGAATTAATTTGTTAATTAATCCATGAGGTTGTTTAGTTACTCTCTTTAATTACTAATAGTATGAATTGAGTAAAGTTGAATTTCAAGTCTTAATAATGAGGGTAGTTGACTTTGTTCAACAGGTTTAAACGTTAAGAAGGAAATCAAAAGGTTAAAACTATAGTACAATAGAGATTGATTGAGTAATTATGATATTTTCATGTGTGTGGTGTGGTGATTGTGGAAACCGATTTTAAACGTAAAGAGAAAGAAGGATAAGCCATAAAACTCTGGGCTAGTCGTCTAGAGTATTGACAATCAGGGGTTGGAGCTTCACGAAGTATTATCCGTGGATTTTCTTAGAGGTCCTGTGATCTACGAGTCTCTCTTTTATAACGTTTTGAATTAAAATTGGGGTTAATTGAGATCTTATCTAGCTATGGTAATGGAGTCGTGCCCATTTATCATTTGGATATATACTGCATTTTGATGCTCTCCGACGTGAGTACATGGGTTATTTATCTATTTGATGTTCTAATTAGGATATGGGGATACAACCTTGTATATTGCTTAATCTAAGTTATTAATTAATTTGTCATCTTAATTGAGTAAAATGTTGTATATTATGTTATTTTATACTGTACTTATTCCCTATTTAAACATTATTTCAATTGTTATAGTTTATAACTTTGTATGTACTCAGCATGCTGATTACATGCTTTGTGTGTTTTAAGTCATGGTTTTTGCCTTTAAATAGGACTGTGATGATCTAATACTTACACTTTTATTATTGGGTAGCATATTTTTGACAAGTATTCATTCGCGCATTCAAGCATGGGTGGGTTGAGTGGAGTGTTGTATTAATTTAGATTTTAGATTATTTTGCGCGTCTTATGAATGATTTTAGACTATTGGTTTTGGATTTGAGTTGAACATTATTTAGGTAATTTATAGTAAGGGCCTTAACGGTTCCAGTTTGTAGTTTGCTAGGAGTTTGTTTTGTTGATTGATGTTATCTTGAAAAGACTTTTGATTTTCGATACAAAACTATGTTTTATAGCCTTAAGGTGTGAACACGTGGCAGTAGCATACTGGTAGTTTCATAAAAGTTTTGGTTTTTGAAAAAAGGGAATTATCGGGGTGTTACATGAGATTTAGGGGCAAGGTTTTTTGCCTGTGGAATAATTAATTTTGGAATTTTACCCCATATGGAATTCATGGGCAATTTTGGGATTTTACCCCATATGGAATTCATGGGCAATTTTGGGATTTTTGCCTGTGGAAGGGGTAATTTTGGAGTTTTAGCCCATACAGAATTCAACGAAAATTTCGGGTTTTTTTTTGCCAATAGAAGGGGTAATTTTGAATTTTTCCCCATAAAAGAGTTTAGGGGTAATATCTGGGTTTTACCGATTTGGGTTTCAGGGCTTAAACGAACTAAGGATTTTATCAGCTTGGATTTCAGGATTTTATTGGTTTGGATTCTAGGGGTCAATTTGAGGGTTTTTCGTCTTTAATTTTAGGGTAAGATAAGTTTTTTTACCATTGTTGGTGATGAGCTATTGTAGGTCTATCAAAAATACCTAACTTTAACCTCCTAACTATGTAGTAGGGTAAGTAAGGATCTTATCTTAAGAGACTAAGGGCTAAGCTATATAAATTGACTTGAGTCGATATTAAGCGAGTAACTAGTTTAAAAAGAGATAACAAATGAATAACTAGTTATGGCTAATGAACTAAATACCAATAAAATAGGTTGATAATTTAATAATAAAGAACATCTAGGACTAAGTATCCCTACGAACATGAACTAGTGCACTTAAAAATTCCTCACCCCTTAATAAAAACAGTAAATGATCTCTTAAGATAGATGATCCCTAATAAAAATCAAGGGTTTCTCTCGATCAACCAATGACTTTTTTAACAATGCAGTTATGCCTACTTTCGTGGATTCATGTAAAGTAAAGACCTTAAACATGACATCTTAACATACTAACTAATTCCATTGACTACTTTATTTTTTTATAATGTTCATAACCTTAAATTAGGGTTCTAAAATCAATTAAGGACAAACTGTCATTGTGAACCTAACTACATTCATTAAACACTATTTCAAGCGATTAATGACAATAGAACCAACCCTAAAATAAAATAATTCATCAACTAAATAATCAATGGGAATTGGAAAATAGTCATATATTAATCCATTCTAGGGTTCAACTTTACCCTATATTAGAGAGATACTCATACAGCATAGTAAAGGAAATAAAGTAATTAATGAAATGAGACATCATAAAATATATGATTAAATAGAGTAAAGGGAAGAAATATTACTTGAATATTGAAATAGTACTTGAATATATGTAGAATACTCCTAAGAAAAAAATACATACAAAAGTAAAACCAAATGAAAAAAGAAAAAGAAGAAGCTAAAGGTCTAGAAAAAAATCCTATTTATAAGCACTAGCATAAGGAGTTTTATTAGGAGGAGAACTCTTCAAAAATCTGCCTAAGAGTCTAGCAAAACCCTTCCCCATAGATTCCTCAATGGGTAGGCCATGGAAGAGCTTAATCTTCCACGGGTAACCTATGGAGTGGGTTGTCCAAGCCATGAAACTTACTAAAAAAAAGTCTCCTATGGCCTGCCCTTGTAATGGACTTGCTTTCCATGGTAAGGCCATGAAGTGGGCTGCCTCTTCAATCTCTTCTACTTGAAAATTGGACTTTTGTCTTCAATATATGTCGTACAACTCGTTTTCATCCTTTCTTGGCTTCTTGCGTTGGATATGGCATCATTTGATCCAAACATTGTTTGAATACACATGATCTCCACAACAAACTAAACAAAGAAAGTACCATGTCCAAAGTATACAAAATATGCACAAAAGTCATGAATTCTGCCAAAGATTACTCACACTGTGCACAGGAAATAGGGGCAAAGTAGACATGAAAGACACTTATTAGTTGGGATATAAGGGAAGAGGCATGGTCCTCACCAGTTTTTGGAATGTTAATGGGGGTAAAGGCAAGGTTTTTTTTTACTAAGGTAAGGTTTTTAGGGATTTTTGTGGTGGCGAAGATAGTTTTACCCAAGTTAGGGTAATCGAGTGTTTTGAAGATTTTTGAGGGGTGAAGTGAGGTTTTAACCGTGTTTGAGAAATTTTGAGAGGCAAGGTTTGGTTTTGCCATATTTTGGATTTTTGAGAATTAATTTTTGAATTTTACTGTGTTTGGGATTTTTGACAGGTTATTTTACTATGTTTAGGTTCTTTGTGGAGTTTGGTTTTTAGGCCACATGGTCAGGTATGACGCAAGCATTACATCGACATAACAGGGACATGGACGATTTTGACCCAGTTTTGTCATGTAAATAAGGATGACCCTAATTTGTGATATGGACCAAGGATGTATGAGACACTTTTGAGTGTTTAAGGTTTTCCCTAAGGTGTTGCAAAGCTAGATTCACAATGCTAGTGAAAATAACTTGGAAATGTGTAAGCAAGTTCACGTAGTCACACTAGCATGATGGCATGCATGCAAGATGCAAGAGTTTCCTCCTAGCTAAGGCACTAAGTTTATAATGCTCCAAGGTGGGCTTCACATGATCAAAGGGTTCATGGTCAATTGGAAGTTTCATCCACTTAGAGACACTACTTGAAAATGGCTATAGAGAGAGGACAACCTCCATGATGTAGCACTGAGAGCATATGCCATACTAAACATTTTGGAAAGCTTTGGTAAAGTCAAAGGTTGGGCCATGTGCCTTAATTGGTTTTTGGATAAACCATCACTCCCAATTTGTCTTGAATGTAGAACACATTCATATGAGACGGGGCCTTAGGGTGCAACTTTTCACACACGAAAAAGTTATATGCATGATGCAAGAAATTCCTAAAGATAATTTTTAGAAAAATTAAAAGTATAGAAAATTAGATTTTCTCAATTGATCATTCACACAGGTAGACAAATTAAAATGCTTTAGACATGAATTTCTAATTTTGTAGGGGCTTTTTTATTTTCTAAGGTTGATGAACCCAACTTAGTTTTTGGGGGATGGCTCAAAGAGTTAACCACCACTAGAGGGCCTAGTTTTTTACAACCTAGCCTTTCCTTCTTGGTGAAGAGAAAGGGAGAAGGGCTCTTCCACACTAATTCCCTACATATTGTGTGAGTTATTACGGGTCAGCTATATGGTTTTATCTATCTTCGTATGGATTGGGAAAAAAAACCATTCAAGGCGGTTTGAACACCCAATTGGATTTGAATCCCAAAATGAATGGCATAAATAGTGTACACACCAAAGGTCAATTTGGAAATAAGCAATCTATGTCAATCCAAAGATGGTATACAAGAATTTTCATTCAGATGAAACAAAATAAGGTTTGATTGTTTCTAGGCATTCATGCACAAACAAGAGAAGCACACCACAAGATTATGTTGGTTAGTAAGTTAAGATTTATGCAAATAATCTAGGATAGGGTGATCACTTCTTAGAGTCTTCAATATTAAGGGGTCTTAGATCGATTGTCCAAATTTATCTTATTAGCCGTGGGAGCATGTTAATAGGTCTTGATTAGGTGCAAAAAGATAAATGTAGACATGGCCATGGTGCCGGCTCAGGCCATCCACCGGGCCGGTCTCGAAAATTCGAGAACAGGATCCGACAGGTCCTAGAGGTGGGCCGGTCCGATTTCGGGTCGGACTGAGGTGGGTTGATTCATAACAAATTGAACCGAATCAAAAAATCGAATAACAAACCAAATCGAACCGAATAACGAATCGAAATAAGAACCGATTAATGAATCGAATTACGAGCTGAATTAACGAATCGATTCGAATTCACGAACTAAATCAAACCAAATTCACGAACCGAATCAAATCAAATCATACCGAATCTAAATCGAATCGAACCGAATTCACGAATCGAATCAAACCGAATTTCACATAATGTCATTAGAAATTAGAAGAAATGAATTGTTTCAAAAGTAAATAAATGTTTATATTTACGAATCATATAATGACATTCGTTGTAAACTTTTATATTCGACTAATCACATTCATTTTTCATTTCTTTTGCCGATATTTTTCATTTTTCATTACATATTTACATAAATTACATATATTACATATAATCACAAAAGACATAATCATATTTGATTCATATAAACTAAATTATATTTAGCTAAACTAACATTCATTGATTCATATAAACTAAACTATATTCAACTAAACTTACATTAGTCATATAATCTGAATTGTATTCAACTAAATTAACATTTATTGATTTATATATTGATTAAGCTAAATTATATGCAACTAAACTAACATTCATTGGTTTTTATAAACCAAATTATGTTCAACTAAACTAATACTCATATAAACTAAACTAAGATTCAATTAAACTAAGATTCAACTAAACTAAAATTCAGTGATTCATCTAAACTAAACTATATTCAACTAAACTAACATTCATATAAACTAAATTATGTTCAACTAACTATATCAAACTAAATAACATTCACTAATTCATATAAACTAAACTATATTCAGCAAAACTAACATTCATCGATTCATATAAACTAAACTATATACAATTCAACTAAACTAACATTTATTGATTCATATAAACAAAATTATATTCAACTAAATTAACATTCATGTAAACTAAGCTATATTTAACTTAATTAACATTTATTAATTCATATAAACTAAACTATATTCAACTAAACTAACATTAATTAATTAATATAAACTAATCTATCTATAATTCAACTACACAGACATTTATTGATTCATATAAACTAAACTATATTCAACTAAACTAACATTAATTAATTAATATAAACTAATCTATCTATAATTCAACTACACAGACATTCATTGATTCATATAAACTAAACTATATTCAACTAAACTAACATTTATATAAACTAAACTATACTCAATTAAACTAACATTCATATAACTAAACTAATATTTAATGAGTAATGTAAACTAAACTAAATTTAACTATACTAACATTCATTGATTCATATAAACTAAACTAACATTCTTATAAACTTAACTGTATTCAACTAAACTAACATTCATTGATTCATAGGAAATAAACTAAGGTGTATTCAAATAAACTAACATTCATATAAAATAAACTATATGAAAATCAATTAATATTCGTATAAATTAATTTATGTTCAACTAAACTAATATTTATATAAACTAAAATACAATTAAATAAACTACATTTTACAAAATTAGAAGATTTAGGCGATTTGAATAGGGCTGGGCCTAATCGGGGCGAATCAGTGGGCCGAACCGAATCAGTGGGCCAGGCCAAATCACGGGCCGAATCGAATTTTTTCTCGAATCGAATTGAATATGGTTAGGGTTGGGGAAATGGGATTCGGATTCAACCCACTTTTTTAGCGGGTCATTCTGGTCCGGGCTGAACCGGTCCAGTGGTTTTTTCTAGATAAATGTGGTTTGATAAATCTACCACCCTGAAGTGTACTGCTTCTATGATTTGATAAATCTTGAATAAAGCGGGATAGGAGATTACCCTAAAGAATATGATTAATTGACAACTTAGGAGATGAAAGGTGCTCTTAGGAAGTGATTAGAAGGCTATCCCTTAATAAACATGCACTCATTTTAGAGAGAGAAATGACATCACTCTTATTGACTACAAATAAATAAAGAGTATGTTGTAGTATGTTGAGCTAGACGTGGCCACTGGCCCGGCCCAACACCAATCCGACCCGCCTTCCAACCTACCTAGCCCGAACCGACGACGAACTAGGCCAAATCCAAAAAAAATTCCCCAACCCTGACCCTATTCAATTCGATTCGAGAAAAAATTCGACTCGACCCATGATGCAAACCAGAATGGCCCACCAATTCGGACCGACCCCACCCTGATTTATTCGGTTCAAACTAGTCATTGCATGCCGTTGGAATGTAGCCATTAAAACTTCTCTATATAAACTCTTTAATTCAACATTTAATCCTCACAACAGCCACTCTCAATCTCTCAAACTCTCATTATCTTAATCTCTCAATTACTACTAAATACAATTAGCTTACTTATTAGTACTAATCTTCTTGTTAATTACTCTCTTAATCTTAAATAGTTATCTTAATTAGTTGGTTTATTATTCTTAATTTACTTGTTTCCTACTACATTTTATAAAAGAAATGGCTTCAAGAGGTAGACTTAGCGTTAATAGCTCGTCCAAAGATACCGCAAATTTTGCTCAAAACTTGGAGGAACAACTTTTCAATACTCCTACTCCTTAGGTTCCTCAAACTTCAACTTCAAAGATCCGTTCGCCTCCTTTTGCTGTCCAAGGTAACTCTTAAACTTCTAATTAATTAATATTAATATGAAAACTAGTTAGTTTAATTAGATAGCTTAATTAAGTTTATAATGTTTAATTAGTTAATGATCTTAATTAGTTGATGACGTTAGATTACATTAATGATGTTTAATTAGTTGAAGATAATATGTTGATTATGGTAATATATTGATGATGTTTAATTAAGTACATTAGGTTGATGATGATTGTTAAGTTGATTAATTTAGATTAGTTTAATTAGTTTAATTAAATTGATTTTAGTTGATTAAGTTAGATTAGATTAATTTCTTTAATTAAATTGATTATCTTAAATAGTTTGTGTAATTCATTATGATAATTAAGTACATTATGTTGATGATATTTAATTAGTTGATAATGTTAGATTAAGTTGATGATGTTTAATTAGTTGAAGATAATATGTAATATTTTGTTAGATTAAGTTAGTTGAAGATAACATGTTATGTTTTGTTGGATTGAGTTAGTCGAAGATAATATGTTATGTTTTGTAAGATTAAGTTAGATATGTTGATAATGCTTAATATGTTATGTTTGATTAGTTGAAGATAATTTGTTATGTTTTGTTATGTTATGTTTAAATGTATAATTAGTTGAAGATAATATGTTATGTTTTGTTATGTTAGATTAAGTCGATCACGTTTAATTATGTTTCATTAGTTGATAATGTTAACTTGATAATTAGTTTTGATAAATTTGTTTTATTAAGTTGATTTAGTTTAATTAGATTAATGATCTTAATTAGTTAGTTAAGTTAGTTAATGAGCTAATAATGTTAGTTTATGACTTAATGTTTATAACTTGATATGAAATGAAAGTAAAAATGATGGTGAAGGTGGATTACTCAATCCCACTCACTGTAGAAAGAAATCTTCACCAGTGTGGCCATATTTCGAGAAGGTTTTAATGAATGACTCTTCTTCCAAAGAGAAAAAGTTAATGTGTTATTACTTGATATGCAAGCAACAAAGGAAGAAGCTGATAGCGGCGTATGCATAGAAGACCGATTATGGGATGAGGAAATTATCTCGTCACTTGACTGGAATATAAGGAATTGATCTGGAAGCTGTTAAATCCGCAGGCGCAGCAGAATCGTCAAGTCAAACACAACTACATGGGTATATGATGTGCTCGTTTTAGAGCACATTTATTACCTTATTTTAGTGTCAAGTCTCGTAGTTTTGTATTGGTTTTATGTATATTATGCTTGATTTTACCTTGATCTTGTTTTTGAGTTGTCTTAAGTTCATTTCAGGCACTTTTGATGATTTCAAGGTGAAAGGCGATACATTCGAGCCTTTAAAACACGTATCTTAGCTTAGGCAAGTGTTTGAAGTCACTCATGAAGATTTTACAGAGTTCAGAAAAGAGTCAAGTGAAAAGAGGAAAGAATGGTCTCAGATTCGACCAAATCTGAGAGACATTCGAACGAATGGTTGAAGATTCGACCGAATCTGAGACTCATTCGGTCGAATGGATGACTGTCTTCAGATATCTTGAGCCTTGCCACTGGAAAGGCCGAATGGAACTAATTCGAGCGAATGAGCTTCCATTCGTCCGAATCAACCTATACATTCGGGCGAATGCTTGACAGGGATCGATTCCTCGAAGCCTCTGGAATGGGCGAATGGAAGACCATTCGGGCGAATGGGATAACATTCAGCCGAATGTGACCTATATTCGGGCGAACGACAGTGTTTTCCTCCGGATTAACTACTTCTTTTTAGGGCCGGCTCCTATGCATTTTAGGGTTTTTCGTAGGTTTTTCATATTTTGTTATAAATACCCCCTTCCTCTGATGAGAGGAGGGAGAGCTAGGTTTTATACTTTTATGCACTTTTAGATTTCTTAGCCTCCAAATTCTTTTAGTTTTAGCTTTCGGTTTTCCGTTTTTCTTCAACGCTTTGTAGTTCGATTTCTTTTCGTGGATATCAAATTGAAGCTTTTGTAAGTTTAATTCCTTCCTTTAATCTTAATTCATTGCTTTATTTCATTACATGCTTAGTTCTAAGTTTATCGTTTATTAGTATAATTTCTGATTTTGCTTTCATTCTCGTAAATTCCTTCCATGTTCGTTTCTTTTAATATCTTTATGTCTTTACGCATGAATATGAGTGAGTAATTCCTTTAGGGGTTTTGATTGGTGAAACCCTAGGAAAGCTATGCTCTTTATTGCTTAAGATTGTAGAAAGGATGTTAATAAGTAGTTTCGGATTCCGATGCGAATCTTGTCCTGCCACTCCTTTGGAGACATAGGGCGATTATGGGTCGTTCGTGTGATTTATAGGGTCACAAACTTCCTCTCGTATTCTTGGATGTCCATGCTAGTTATTAACAGATTTTCTGTAATCTATCATGTTTGGTTTTGAAAGCTTCATTCCTAGGGTGAATCCAATCTTGTCCCCGTTTTTCTCTACTTGCTTTACTTCATGATTTATTGTCATCTATTTTCTGCTTATTAGTTTTAATTGAATTTCCAACTCCAATTAGTCTGGTTGTGTTAAAAGTTGAAGTCTTGATATACCTTGTCTTCGTGGTTCGACCCCCTACTCCACTATACTCGTATAGTTTATAGGTTGGAATAAATATTATTTGCATAACCTGTCTTTTAGTTAACGACCTAAAATACCGATTATCAGTATATGGGTAACATGCCCGGAGGAGGTATGCCTGTTATGTATAATAGTGATAGAATGATAAGAAAACTTAATAATTGTCGACGAATTACCATTTAGCCATGGTGAATGTCCAAACTTCAAACATTTTGCTAGAACCTCCTTACCGCTTATAAATGTGTTCCTAGGAACACAATAAAGTGCTATACCTAAACTGCTTATTACAAATATAAAAGTAGTCTAATAGAAATGGTTTCACACTTTTGATGGTCGTATTAGCCTTACTAGTGACACATTGACCTCTACTTCTGCTGAACCTTTTCTTTGTATTATCGCCCATTGGATATATGATGAGTGGTATATTAAAAAATGTATGAATTGCTTTGAGGCTATGGAGGAGAAATATACCGATTACAACTTTTAGGTAAGTATAATAGAATGCATCACCTTTCACTTGCTTGATAAAGTGTTTTCCCTTTCCTTAGATAATGCTTCATGAAATACAAAATGTGTAGATTATTTAATATCCGAATCTACCTTAAAATTGTTGGGCAATGGAGAACCTTTACAGTACATTGTAGTGCTCATATTATGAGCCTCTCGGCTTAAAAAGGTTTAACTGAGTTAAGTGATTGCTTAATCCCTTTAAGAGTATAATTAAAAGGATTAGGATTACGGCCTCAGTTAGAAGGAAGTATATGGCCTTGTGTAAGGATAGAGGCCTTAAGAAGAGGCAATGATGTCTTGATACACCGACCCGTTGGAACTCAATATATAGGTTGTTAAATGACGCTATTAAATATCGTAAGGTTTTTAACATTCTCTATAACAAAACTCGAGCGACTCCTGATAAACTTATTTCTAATTTTAATTGACTACTGCTATTTTTATTTGTGACATTTAGCAGCAATTGACCATGTAACCAAAATTTTCTCAAACATTTACGACCCTAACATACATTTAGTTATATTAGAGTGGATTAGCTTAGTTAATACTTTTAGCGAGCATTTCAATGTCACCCAAACTAGTGACATTCTTACTTGTATGCTAAGTAAGTGGTCCGCTTACTTTCGTAAATTCCCCATCATATATGGTATAGCGGCTATTCTCGATCCCAGGGTTAAGGCTTCGGGTTTAGAAAATGTGTTAGAATTTTACTATAACACTCTAGGTCTACAATATGACGTCTTGCATACATAGAAAAATGTAAAAATGTTTTATCTAGTTTGTATGATTATTATGCTTCTATTTATGCACCTTCCTAACATATATCGACATCTAGAGGAAGTTTCGATAAGTAATTTGTACCAGCACTTTGTAGAATTTTAAAAAAAATCAAAAACATTGGTTTCGTCTTCATCATCTTCTTCACTTTATGTTATTAACGAATATCTTTCTTACCAACATGAAACCGATGAAAAAATTTCATTTATTAAGTGGTGGCGCGATCACTAACAAAAATTTCCCGTTCTTGGGAGAATCGCAAAGGATATCCTTGCAATTCCCGCCTCCTCTATTGCTTCCGAGTCTGCTTTTAGTGTAGGTAGAAGAGTACTAGACAAGAAGAAATCCCAGTTATCGCCTGAGAGTATAGAAATATGCGTCTCTAAGATTGATTGGGATCAAGTGGAGCGTAGGACCCATGGATTGAGGGAGGACAACAACGACGGAGACAATCCTTGGATGATGATGGACACGAGCGAAGGAGGCGACAATGCAGGTGAAAGAGGTTCAGGGGCTGCCCCTAGCTAGGCACCCCGTGAGGTACGTAACAAAACTACGTGGGCTTTGATTCCTTTGGGATATGTAGGCAACTTAAATATAAAAATCAATATTTAATTATATAATTAAATTTTGATTTCCAAAATTAAGTGCAAACCCTTTCTTTTCTCCCCCACCCCGAAACTTGTTTAATTAAAATAAATTCATATGATGATGGATTATAAGTAAATATGTAATTAGCTAATTATGTTAATTAGTTAAATATTACATAATTATTTTAATTAGCTTATTTAGTTTATTTGTTTTAATAATACGTAAATATGAAATTATGTGAATATACAAGCTTAATTAGTTTAATACTACATATTATCAACAAAATAAATGAAAATTGAATGTGACGAGGCAAAAATAAAAGTTTACAACAAATGTCATTATGAACATGAAAATAAATGTTTAATTAAATTTGTTTCAATTCGTTTAATTTGTTTCAATTCGATTTAATTCGTTTCAATTCGTTTAATTTCTAAATGTCATTGTACGTAATTTGTTTCAATTCGATTTGATTTGTATCAATTCGATTCATGAATTCTTTTTGATTCGATAAGAAATTTGTTTTGATTCGAATCGTGAATTCGATTCGATTTGCTAATTCTATTTGTGATTCGGTTTGGTTTGTTTCGTGATTCAGTTTTTAATTCGGTACGAATTGAAATTCCCAACCCAACCCCAGCCTGGACCAGCCTACCCCTAGATCGGTTTGGTCCCTGTCCACCCCCTAGCCAGGCCAATTGGCTGGCCCGGCCTAGCTCGCCCGAACCGGCCCCATGGCCATGCTTATGTTGAGCCGACCTAAAAAGTTAAGGAGTAATGCAATTTAATAATGAACCATTGATCCCTATACTGACCTCAGAATAATGGTTGTTGTTAAGGGAATAAAATGCTTCTTAACCTAGTAGCCAATAATGATGCGACATGTGTATAATAAGAAAACAAAATGTAATAGAGGGAAAACCCAACAAAAAGACAACATAATGCAAAAAAAAAAACACAAACAAAAACAGAAACAAGAGAAAGACCACTAAAAAAACAAAAAACACTAACTAAACAACCTCCGCATGAATAGATCTTGCCAATGCAACTCCACCCAAATCCTCCAACAAAATAATATGAAGGCCCATCGAAGCCATCTCAAACATAACAAATTTCTCAACTTGAATCACTCTCTGGATGGCTAACCAGTCTACTGCTCTATTGGCCTCCTAATTGTAGTGCCTGATTTCCATAGACCACTCTGAACAAGATATCAACCTTTTGCAACGTTGAATAATGTGAATAAAAGGAGAAAAGAATTCATTCTCATTCGAGAACATATTCAAAACAAATTCCGAATTAATAGACATATGAATCTTTCGATGTCCAGCATCCCAATCAATAGATAAACCCTTAAGGACTCCCTAAAGTTCAGCTCTAGTTCAAGATCAAAGCCCACAGTTTAGCGCAAACATTTCATGAACCTCCCCTTAATATCCTCTAATAATACCTCCAGCTCCAACTGTCCTCGGGTTTCCTTTAGCCGCGCCTTCAGTATGAAGCGACACCCTTCCACTACTTGGGCCCAACCATCTAATGAAAACCATTTGACGTTTGTACATCTCCTTTTTCCAAATACAATATTCCTCTTCAAAGCTCTTTGGATCATCCCCACCTTAGTGAGGATAAAACCTAATTGATCTAATGGAATTTCTGGTTCATCTTTAAAACATCTCATATTCCTCCACTTCCAAATCCACCATAGGGTGACCACAAAAACCATTGGCCATTTCTCATCTCTAGGTATTTCTCTGATTTGTACTAATAAGTCTAAGTTCCTCAATAAAGTAAATATGCTAAAGATATATTTCGCAGAGCTCAGATGGAACATTACAAACCCGTGGCAACTCCTATGGAAACAAAGCTGAAACTTGGAGACCATGATGGTGAGGTCATGGGTGATCCTTTTCTATACTGAAGTCTTGTCGGGGCTCTCTAATACCTCACTTTCATGAGACCAGACATTGCCTACGCTGTTCAGCAGGTTTGCCTTTTCATGTATGCACCCGAGAATCTCATTGTAACTCACTAAAGCGTATTATCAGATATGTAAAAGGCACTTTGCACCATGTTCTTCACTTATTTAGATCAGTGACTACGAGCTTAATTTCCTATACTGATGCTGATTGGACTAGTTGCCCTGATACATGACGTTCCACTTCTGGCTATTGTGTTTATCTGGTTTATAACATCGTATCTTAGTCTGCCAAACGACAAGCTACTTTGTCCACGTCCAGTGCCGAAGCAGAATACAGGGGTGTTGTGATTGTTGTCGCTGAAATTTGTTGGTTAAGGAATTTATTTCTGGAGCTACACTATCCTGTCTAACAAGCTTCTCTCGTCTACTGTGATAACAT
This sequence comes from Dysphania ambrosioides, assembly GCA_026401315.1. NCBI lineage: Eukaryota > Viridiplantae > Streptophyta > Magnoliopsida > Caryophyllales > Amaranthaceae > Dysphania > Dysphania ambrosioides. The sequence goes on along the minus strand of CM048669.1, from coordinate 4,269,419 downwards.
CTCTGTTGTATATTTTTCTGGTAATCCAGTACGACATCAACGTACAAAGCATATCCAAATGGACATTTAATTTGTCCGTGATAAAGTCGCCCTTAGTCTTGTCAAAGTTCTTCACGTCCCTTCCTTATATCAGTATGCAAACATCTTCACAAAAGGTTTAACGCGACAACTATTTTCGGACTTCAGATCCAGTCTATGCGTTCGGCCTCCTCCCGCTTCGTGTGTGGGGGTGTGATAGATAATAAATCTGTTATTACTATAAATATTATCTTGTGAAGTTTATCTTTTGTGTATTTTAGACACTCAGGGACTCTTGTAAACTTTTGATATATATAACATGATTCTGAGATAACTCCCACCATGGGAGAATCACATTATCCTACAGAGAGGCCGGAATGGGCTAAAGAGAAAGAATTGGAAAGAAAGTAAGAAGTTGAGCGTGTAAAAGAAAAATAAATTAGGCCGAAACTTATTTGAATTGATCCGACTTAAGGAAAGAAGAGAATACAAATAAAAAAATCTAACATTTGAATATGCGCAAATGTGTCCTAGATCATGGTCATTAACAAACTCATACAATAATAAATATATCGCCCTACATCTTGGATAATATTACTCTTAATATATAGGATGGTAAAATATCATCATCCATAATATAAAGTAACTTTACTTTCACATTTCATATATATATATATATATATATATATATATATATATATATATATATATATATCATGACTCATTAGCGAGAGAGCTAAGAAAACAAAACTTGGTCTCAAATTACTTTTTCTTATCTTTATCATAAGTTGAATATTCCAAGTAGCTATGTCCAAAAAATAATATTTATATTCATTGTATGACATCTTTATATTTGTTAGTCGGCAACCTATTCTGAATTCTGATATACGACTCTTGTCTCACCTCATATCTCACATAATATTTAAAACTTTACTCCTATTGTTCGTTGTTATCCAAACTATTTTCTTTTTTCTTTTTTTTTTTTTGACTTGTGGATAACGCAAAAACATATCTATATTTTCGTTGGTTAGTTGGCTTCTACAAATCGTAAACAAGGTTCGGGAAACATCCACGAGTATGCCGCGTGGCAACATCTCAACTACCGAACATTGAAAAAAAAAAATTGGTGGCTTCCCAAAATCCCAATTAGCTGAGTGAGTAGCAGTACTGAGTGAGTAGGATTTCAGTTGGCCTTTGAAAACTTGAAAAAAGAAACCGTAACCGGAAAGTGTTACGTGTCTCAATGATAGTTGCAAGCTGTATAATGTATGCTTTATTGTGCTGTGACTTGTCGTCACTATCGCAAACAAAACAATGGCTCAGTGCCAACGGCCTACTGGTGGTTTTATACTTTTATATAATATGACTTTTATGATTATTTTCGTATAATTTGAAGATTCTGGAACAAATGCTAGAATTGTTCGTGGATAACACCCAACGTCAAAAGCACTTTTAAGAATCTTCAAGTGGTGACTACTGAACATGATTCTTTTTAAAATTGAGGTAAAAGAATGGTTATAAAATATTTTTGGATTGAGTTACTTTTCCCTGTTGTTGCCAAGCAATCCTTTTTTTTTTTTACTTTCCTAAAATAAATGAGAACGAAAAATTAAACTAGATTACAAAAAATATAAAGTGGGTGATTTATGTTCGAGCATAAACTTGATAGATCCCTCCCAACTTTGGAAATGAAACACTAAACCTAATTCTCATTAGTCTTCATCTTTCTAATAGAATTTGCAATTTTAACTTAGAGGTCTTCCTTCGAAGGGAAGAAATTAGAATAGGTGAATCAGTTAATAATTGGATTAAAGACAATCTTTGAAAAACACACCATTTTAAGGCCTTTAAAAAATAAATAACTCTGAGTTATAAGCCGAAGAAGATAAGTCAAACCATGAATCTCCCTTTCCTTCACAATCCCCTTCTAAGCGCACTACCTCCCGTTCAAATTTTATCTCTACAGTCATTTTATATCAGACCTCATCTACCTGAACAATTACCAAAGCATACTTTTTGTCCACATGTTTTTGAAAAAAAAATTGGAACCAAATTGGTTTTGGAAGAGAAGCTTTATTTCTATTCCCATTTCAATTTTGTGTCCTTGAGTTTTTTTACACTTACCATTTCTTGTTTTATGGCTACACACATAACCATACATTATATGGCTGCCTTACCAAGTTATCAGCATCAGCCCCTATGTCAATGGAGCCCTAACAACCTAGGAAAAACATCTTTACTAAAAGACAAAGACAAAATATAACCGTTGCATAGCCACCTCTTACATCAAAAAATAAAATACTCCTAACGTCTCATTTTGCATGTTATATTTGACTTTTCACAACTTTAAAACATAACTAAATAAGCTATTTCCTCTAAATTTGTAATACATAAATAATGAAAATTTAATATTTTAAAAATTTACAGTGAAATGCATCCAACAATATCCTACTTAAGTAATTATTTGTTATAATATAATTAGAATTTGTGCTCAAAATTTTTAAAATTTGACTCTAAAAATGGATTTTTAACCGACACTATAAATAAAAATGTAGTAACTAAAAAAAGACAAAAGAGGGAGTAGAAACTTAGCTAAAATAGTAGGCTCATGTACAAGGATAGAATTGTGCACTAAGGCAATGCCTATTCTCTATACTCCCCTCTCATTGGAGGTGAGGGTGAATGACTAGCCCCCAACTTGAAGGATAGAATTGTGCAAATGTTCAGAAAGGGACTTGGTCATCAGGTCATGATTCTGCTAGTTGAAAGTTGTCTTGACGTGAGTAGTGTAAAAAACCTTCATCGATTTATCTCTTACATAATGATAATCAATATCAAGGTGCTTAAGTCTCTTATGAAAAGATGCCAAGATGGGTTTGTGTGCAATGTATTCAGTAGCCTTGTTGTCACACTGTAATTATAGGCTTAGGAATAGAAAATCCCCAGTCAAGTAGAATTTCTATCAATCCACTCCAGTTCATTGATTATCTGAGGCACGTTTCTATATTCTGCCTGACAGGATGCCTTGGAGACCATCTTTTGCTTAGTTTTCCAAGGGATCAATCAAATTGCCAATGAAGTTCCAATACCCTATTAGAGACTTCCTGCTATATGTGTATGTACCCCATTATGAAACGCAGTAGCTAATGAGTTTAAGATCAAAATTAGAAGATAAAACAAACCCCAATTTATAGTGCCCTTGAGGTATTTGATGACACGCATAGCTGCTTGCAGGTGAGGTTTTCTAGGGCAATGCATGAACAGTGACAATTGTTGTACATAATAATATATGCCCTTATAAGATTCAAATAGTGTAATTTTCCAACCATTCTTCTGTACATTTCAAGATCATCCATAATCGCACCATCATCATTATTGAGTTTCTGACCCTTTGGAAATTGAAATTTAGCCTCCTTGCAGTTTTCCACCCCCATGTTTCTGACATCAAGAATATATTTTCTTTTGTTGACTAAAGTTCCTTCTGCAGTTCTAGAACCTTCTATTCCAAGAAAGTATCTGAGTTCCCCAAAATCTTTCCCTGTAAATTCTTTGTCTAACGATGCTTTGACATTAGCAATAATCTCAGTTTCATTGTCTCCTGTGATGAAGAGATCATCAACAAGTTTCCAATGCATGGGTGACGAACTTGATGCACTGGAAAGGAACAAGACATGGAAAATAGTGGATTTGTCACCAGGAAAAAAAGCCTTAGACTTCAAGTGGGTGTTTATGGTAAAGCACAATCCAATGGGAAAGATTGAGGATGAAAGCCAGAGAAGTAGCAAGAGGAGATAGGCGGATAAATGGAAAAGACTACCAGCACACATTCAGCCTATTCCTGGGTTCATCACTGTGAGAATTTTGATTGCTTTGGCTACAATCAGAGGCTCGAATATGCAATAGCTTAATAATGTCATTCCTCATGGCTACTTTGAAGAAGTCTACATGAAAACTCCTAAAGTGTATGAGAAAGCTGCTCCAGAGAAAGTATGCAAGCTGATCAAGAACGTCTAGAGCATCAAACAAGCTTCAAGGGCTTGGAATACTGAACTCACCAAGTTTCTCTTGGAACATATTTACAAACTCAGAATTTTTTGTCTTCTGTATGGATGAACAGTCTAAAAACCCATTATTCTTGTTTAATGTTCCTTGAGCAACTTCTTTGTAATTGTCTGGTTCAGTGATTTTCTTATATTCTGCAATGAAGCCAAGTATTATGAACTGTAACTCCCCAAACCTCTTGCATTATGGACAGAGAAGACACTAGGTCTTTTTTGGCAGCTTGTTCACAAAGTCCTTAAACTTTGTTAGTGTGGCTCTATCTTTTGTAGACCTTGGTTTAGGAACTGGTTGAGCATCCTAGTCTGGTTGTTGCGGAATGGCCACAGGGCAAGTGCTGCTTTATTGTGTGGATTGAGAAGTTTACTTGTAATCAGTGTGACTTGAAGAATAGCTATCTCTAATAGGAGTATCAGGGCTGTGATGATTATCATTTTCTTCAAGTATTAAAGGATCTTCTACATCATCAGAATCATTTATAGGAAAAAAAAAAGTAATTAATTCATCCAAAGCCTTAACTTATTTACTTCGATTATTATGGAAGGGAAAATGTTTTCCTGTAGTCCACATCTCCACTCATAATATAAACACCTTCTTTTGAGATAACAGCTCTTATATACCTTTTGCCCATAAGGATAGCCAAGTAAAAAACTGATCCGATTCCTTTTACTCCAAATTTTTTATTCTCTGTTGTGCCATTGCATAGCATAGGCAACCAATTATTCTTAAATAACCATATTATGGTTCCTTTTCATAATTTGGTTCCACTAATGTAGGTAGAAGGTTTATGAGATGAATGACTGTTTAAGATACACTCTCTAGAAATAAACTGGAAGCCCAGCATGAATTTTCAAGGTTCTAGCCGTTTCTAAGAGAAACCTATGTTACCTATCCACTCTTTCATTCTGCTGTACTCTTGCTATACTCCTTTGATGAATCACTCCCTTTTCAGCCCAAAACTTTCCACATTATACCTGCAAAATCTCTGTGCATTGTCATTTCTCTTTTAACCTTGCTATCAAACTGGTTATCTGCATAAACAAATAAAGATACTAGAATTCCCTTCAATTGGTCCTTCTAAACAATAAGAAGGTCCATGTAAGTTGTACTAAAATCATCTATAATGGTCACACCATATCTTTTGCACCAGAAATACTTTTGACCTTATACGGTCCTCATAAATCCACAGGAATCAATTCAAAGATAGATTTTGCAATAGAGTCACTTGGTTTTAAAGGTAATCTATGAATCTTAATTAGCCACACTACAAGTATCACAATAATACTCTTTCGTTTACTAGCAAGAACAAGTTTTCATATGTTTCTTTTTTGATCTGGCATGTAACAAACTAAGAATCTCAGATACATTCGAACTACAGGATTTAGCTTCTACTTGAGCACTGCTCATTACATTAATCTTAATCTTAATACCATTAGCTTCCTTCTTCTCCACTTCCTACTCAAAATTTAAAGTTCATCCTCTAATCTTTCAAAATCCACTTCTTTATCATTGGAAAGGCTCTATGCAACACAAACATTCTTATCAAATAATTTGCCCCATCAATTTTCTTCTAGGGAGAAGGTTTTGCCTAAAGTCAGGCACATATAGAACATCTGAAATTTTTGAACTTTTCCTTCACTACTTTAGCACATTCAACATGTAAACCAACTTGTGTAGGATACTTCAAGTCAGTTAAAGCTGTAAAAATCTTCTTGTATGGGTCCAATCCTGACTGGGCGTATGAAAGCTGAAGCCCAATTTCAAATCATCATCTTGGGCCTCTCAACTCTCAGCTGCCCATGAGCTGGAACCTACCTCAACGGTAAAAAGTCCGGCGCAGTTCTAGCATTGGTCCCACTAGCTTCTTTCCTATAAATACCCATTTATGGGCATGAGACAAAGGGTTGGTCTCTCTGAAAACACATCATTAGACACATTTACTCAGAGAGCAAAACTTTCCCTCTAGTAAGGATACTTTCTACAACCCCCCCTTCATGCTCCAACAACAAGAGAACTCCTCTTACTAGCTCCTTAGTCAAATTACTAACTTAGGCATCAAAGTGGGTGTCATCGGAACACCACTCCTAGGCCAATAACCCTTGCTTTGTGTGCAGGATGTTAATTGAAGATGTCTGACATGTGCCTGTTTAAGGGAATCCCCAACAATCTCCTCTCATTTGTTACTTGACCCACAAGAAAGGTTTCTTAATTCCCCGGACAAAAACACTTCTCATTTCCAATCATATAATGAGTTGCTCCTGTATCTATTATCCAACCCTTTTTCTTGAAGGTAGTCAATAATAATACAAGCTTATAAACAACCACTTTACCTACAAATTTTGTAATATTTTGTTATTTATCACCAAGAGCCTTGATGAGTTCCCGCGGTACTGCATTGATCAAGTTTGAATCTGGCTTGCTTCGACTACTCTATCCACCTTCATTCTTCCTATCAAAGGGTGTGTCTGCAGTCATGTTAGTGTTCTACCTAGCCGAGTTCACACTTTCCCTTTGTTTACTTTGGGTGGCTTTTCATGCCTTTAGTGGGTTCATGAACCACTTAGGATAACCTACCATCTTAAACATTTATATTTAGTGGGTTCCTTCAAGAAACGGTGGTCACATTTGCTTTCGTGATCCATAATGAATATATTCCCTCTAATGTTCTTATAAGCTTCATTAAGAGATATGAGAATCTGAATAAGTTATACTCTCTACATCCTAAACTTTTTGAATATTGGGCAGGTATACATGGACATTGCACCACAAGTACACTTATGTTTTATGTTGTTCGGATTCGAAAATGACATGTAGTTTAACATATCCGTACCCGTATCCGTATACGTATCCATATTAGAATTAGTATTGAAGCATTATTTCACTAACAATTTAATGATTTTCCATCTTTCCATACTCAAACCCTTACCGTTATCCATATCCGGTTTTATATCGGTGCAACATAGCTTATGCTTGATCTCAAAAGAGATTGCATCCGGAAAATAAAAGGAACACTAGAACAATGCTCTCCAAGATTTGCTGTATAGAGTCCATGCAATCTTGGACTCAAGGAGAACTGATCAAGAAAAGATAAGCATGAGAAACTAATCTGGCAAAACAAAATGATAAGATTAGAATAAGTCAGAGGATTATCTAGTATTAGGGATAAAGATAAGATAAAAAAAAAGATAGGATTAAATATGAGAACTTTTAACTATATATATTACTTGATGATCATGAATAAAACACACTGAAAAACACAAACAAACACGTCTAAACAACATGGTATCAGAGCGGGATTAGAAGATCCTACAAATAGTCTCATCATTTACCATATACTTACCTGATCATAGAGGATGATGAGGTGAGCTCAACCCATGACAGCCAAGCAGAGCGGCCAGTCATAATGGACACTTTGTCTCAACTATTAACTTAGTTGAACTTCAACAAAGGTCCCAATGAACCGTCCAGCCCTACGGTTATCATGTCAGAAAAAACTCAACAACTCAAATTATACCAAGTGGTCCAAAATGATGCACCTAGCCATAAGTGGTAGAGGTAAACTCAGACACATCATGGTTGTACCTCCACCATAAATCAACCTAAATTACACAATTTGGGCACAAAGAGACTCAATGTTTTTCTCATGGTTCATTGAAAACATTGAGTCAGATATGGTGAATCATTTTTTGGACTATTTAACAGCGTACGACCTGTGGAGGGGCATAGATGTCATGTTTAGTAGTGGACAAGATGATCTACAAATATATGATCTTACTATTAAGGCCAACACCATAAATAAGATAATGATTCCATTGAGATATTTTATAGCAAAATATCAATTTTGAAAGAAATTGACAGAAAGCAGTCGAACTCGATGAAAGACCCGCAAGATATCACAACGTACAATGAGACCATCCAACGCACAAGGCTTTATCAGTTTTGTGGCCGGCGTTGATGACTCACTTGGATTTTAGATTGCAGTGCTACATATACAATGACATTTGATATGACATATTTCAAAAAATTTGAAAACAATTCAAGGGCCAACATTTAGACGGCAAATGGAGATCTATCAGCTGTTGATGGAATTAGAGATATTGTGTTAACAAATGATATATCTCTGACTAACTGTCTTTATGTTCTGTAGCTATCTCATAAGTTATTATCTATAAGTCTTTTAACTAGGGAATTGAACTACATTGTCCTAATATACCCAAATTTCTGTCTTGTATAGGACATTCAAACGGGGAAGGTGATTGGGTGTGGCACCAAACATGGTGGGCTTTATTATGTTGATGTGGCAGCTCACCAAGATAAAGAAATTCTTGTTCGTGGTACGGCGGATCGTCAGGTTTGGCTACGGCATCGGTGATTAGGTCACCCCTCACCTGGATATTTAGATCATTTATCTCCGTCTTTAGCAAAGTAAAATAAAGATTTTTCTTGTGGTACTTGTATTCAGGCAAAAGGTCATAGACAATCATATAATACTATTAATTCTAGAACATATGTCCCTTTTATGTTAGTCCATTATGATGTTTAGGGTCCAGCGACCGAAATAGGAAATCATGGTTTTTCTTATTTTCTGTTATTTATAGATGATTGCACTTGAATGACTTGGGTTTATTTCCTTAAAAGAAAACCTAATGTGTTTGATAAACTTGTGTCATTCTATAGCCTGGTCCAAACTCAATGTTATAAAAAAAATTCAAATACTTTGGACTGATAATGAGGGGAATATATGAACTCAAACATGAAATAATTTGCTTTTAACCATGGTATGACACACCAAACTGCCTTCTCTTATACCCCTCAACAAAATGGTGTCTCCAAAAGAAGAAACCCAACACTACTTAACATTACCCTAGCCATCATGATTGAAGCACAAGTTCCAAAATACCTATGGCCTGAGGCTGTGGCAACTGCTACATACCTTGTTAACAGACTCCCTACAAAAATCCTAACTACCAGACCCCTCTCAACTAATTTGCTACCCACCTCCCAATACTAAAATCTTTATCCCTCACTCCACGAGTCTTCGACTGTACGGTATATATCCATATTCTAAAACACCATCGTACCAAACATGACCCTTGTGCTAAAAAATGTGTGTTTGTCGAGTATTGTATGAACCAAAAAGGGTATAAATTTTTTGATCCAAGTACTAGTCGGGTACATACTATGATGGACTGCAATTTTATCAAAATAGAGTTCTTTTACCATAACCATCTCAATAGTCAAAGGGAGACACCTAATGACCAACTAAGCTGATTGACTAGTCCTAATCTACCTGATTATGATCATGCCCCACAAAAATAATTAGGCAGAGTCACCCAGCAGACCTCTTAAGACATAATACAACCCATTATCAACTTCATCCCAACACCCTCCTTGCTTGAGTCTGAACATGAACAGTTTGAGCTAAGTGCACAATCAACTCCTATGGTTAATGATGATCTCTTAGTCTAGGAAGAATCAACTTAGGAGTCTCAGCAAAAGTATCAGCTTCCTCCTAGAAGCACCCGAGGGATACCACCAAAGAGATATGTACCAGAATATGAGCCCAAAAAGTCAAGGTACCCAGTAGCTAATTCTGCAAGAAAAGAAGTATTATCCAGAAAAGCGAGGGCATACAACATTTCCCTCTACTTAGAAGAAACTCCAAGAATAGTGGAAGAAGCCTTAAAAAGTGAAGTATAAAAGATAGCTATGATAGAAGAAATTAAGGCACTTGAAAAAAATGACATATGGGAAAAATGCCCTATACCACCAGGGAAGAGATAAGTTACATGCAAGTGGGTTTTAACCATAAAGAGGAAGGCAGATGGATCTATAGAGAGATACAAAAGCAAGAATGATAGCTAACGGATACACTTAGACATATGGGATTGATTATTCTGAAACATTCTCTCCGGTTGCAAAAATTGATATTATCACGGTCCTGTTCTCAGTTGCAGCTAATAAAGACTGGCCATTGCACCAATTTAATGCGAAGAACGCTTTTTTACACTAGGAACTCTAAGAAGAAGTGTATATGGAAGCACTCCACTAGGTTCTATACAAAATTTATAGGAGAAAAAGGATGCAGGTTGAAGAAAGCATTATATAGACTCAAGCAGTCACCCAGAGCATGGTTTAGAAGGTTATCTATGGCCATCAAGAGTTATGGGTATCATTAGAGTAACTTAGATCACACACTCTTCCTAAAAAGAAGAGGAAATCTCATTACATGCCTCATTATCTATGTAAATGACATGATTTTGACAAGCAATGATACATAAGAGATTAGATTGAGAAGGAAATTGTTTAAGGAATCTGAAATGAAAGATCTAGGAATGCTTAAATACTTCTTAGGGATTAAAGTTCTACGATAAAAAATAAGAATCTTTATATCCTAAAAGAAGTATATCTTAGACTTGCTAGCAGAAACAAGGATGATGGATTGTAAGCCTACTAAAACTCTAATGATAGTAAATCATGGAGTATAGCTGATAAAGGGAGTTAAAGCAGCAGATAAGGGTCTGTATCAGAGACTAGTAGGAAAACTCATTTACTTATCTCATACTAAGCCTGATATAGCCTATGTAGTGGGGATAGTGAGCCAGTTTATGCATAAACTGCAAGATGACGATCGTATGGAGGTAGTTATGAGAATTATTAGATATCTAATGGGAACAGTAGGTATTGGGATTCAATTTCAGAAAAATAATCATCTTAAAATAAGGGCATTCAATGATGTAGATTGGGGGTAATAAGGTGCAAATAATGTCTACACCGGGATATTTTATGTTGGTAGGAGAAAATCTGGTTAACTGGAGAAGTAAAAAGAAAAAGGTGATAGCTCTCTCTAGTGTAGAGGCGGAGTTCAGAGGAATAGCTAAGGGAGTTGCAGAAATCCTGTGGATACGGATGTTTCTAGGGGAATTGGGATTTCCACTAGAAGATGGATGTGAACTATTATGTGATAATAAGATTACAATCAGCATCTTTGAAAATCTAGTTCAGGATGATTGAACCAAACATGTGGAAATTAATAGGCACTTTATTAAAGAGAAGTTGGAGACAAAGATTGTATCTCTACCCTACATTAGATTAAAAGAACAGCTAGTTGATATTTTGACCAAGGATGTGCCAGTCAAAGCATTCAGAGAAGTATTAAGCATGTTGGGTACTGAAGATCCCACTACTCAATTTGAGGGGGGAGTGTTGTATAAAGTCCATGCAATCTCGAACTTAAGGAGAACTGATCTAGCAAACAAAATGATAAGATTAGAATAAGTCAGAGGATTATCTTGTATTAGGGATAAATATGAGATAGAAAAGATAATATCAAATATGAGAACTTTTAACTATATATATTATCTGATGGTCAAGAATGAAACACACTAATAAAACACAAATAAACAAGTATAAATAGCAAGATCTAGAACCAGACCATGCTATCATTTCTCACCCATTTGTTGAAGTCGATATATGTTTCTTCTCGCTTCTTCTCCTTCACATTAATGTATCCAAGCTTATTCTCCAAACCCAAATCCATCCTGATGCTACATGTCCAATTGAGATATTGTCACCTCTAAACTGAATAATTCCTAGTGATTGATTTGATTTACCATATGTTGATAAGAAAAAAGGATCTCCATTTCCAATACTAGCTGGTGCACTCATTATTTTGTTTTACACCACCTATCAAACTGTGTTTATTCTGCTTTGCGTTTTTGGTTTAAAGGTTGAATCTTTGTGTTTTTTTGAAAAACGTTTGTTCCTGAATTCAACCTTACGACGCTTTTGATGCATTATACCAATGCTTTCAAAAAGCGTTGTTATAGGGGTTAGAGGCAGAGGAAAATCCAACGCTTTTAAGAGCGTTCGTAAAGGATGTAGCGATGCTTTTAAGTGTCGTAATAGGATAATAATTAGTACATGCTGCAAAAGGTTATATCCTTACTACTCAAAAATAAGTACATCAAATTCACTCTTTCAAAACAAACAAAAATAAGCAGTAAACATTGTTTACTCGAGTAAGCCGCAAAACAAATACCTTAAGCGAAATCTTTGGGATTGAATTGTCAAGCAAGGAATTGGGGGTTGTTTTTGGGCTACCAAATCAGAAGAAGAGCAGTTTTCGTTGTGTTGAGGAAATGGTATATTTTCAGAGTAATTTCTGGGAAGAACGAGGAGGATTTTTTTTTTGGAAAGTTACTTTGGGAATTTTCGTAGTTAGGGGGGCTGAAGAAAACTAACCAAGAAGGAGAAGAAAAAGCAGCAGCAACGAACCAGAAAAAAGAAGTAAAGCAGTGGCAGCGGTGAATCAATTTAGTTGGAGTATCGTTCGTGGCTGCTCTTCCATTGATTTGGTATTCGAAATTTAATTGGCTATTTACAATTTGTGCATGTAGAATTTCAATTTATGGATCGTTTGGTGTAGTGCAATAATGGGCTTTGGTAAGTTATTTTTGTTTTTAATGTTTCATTCTTTCATTAGATCTTGTTGAATAATTTTACAGGTTGTTTCATTTCAATTATTTATCTTCTATTTTAGAAATATGATTTATATAATTGCCATTATTATACTTTCAATTCTTGATATGTGAGACTAGGTTATTAGTGGGTAGGGAGATAAACTATGCATTGGATTATTGTGTTATGAGAATAAGAACGTGGTAATTTGAGAATATCATGTTTATATCTTAATTGGATTGAAAATATGTTTTATTAGTATGAATTAGTCAAATTATATTTTATATTGACCATCGTTAGTATAATTTGATAGTTTAATTGCTAGAGTATTATCTTATGGTACGTAATTGTCCGAGTTAGTACTCCTTAGTAGCAATCAAGTAGTGTTTGATGGGTGACTAAAACTTGTCCAGATGCCTATAATTGTCAACCCGTTAAGTTACACAAATCCGAGCTTGTGAGATTTGTGGCTTAAGTTAACTATTTCCTTGTTATTAGTGTTTCTAATTAATTGAGTCTAGAGAGCTTTATCTAGATTATTAGCTAGTGAGACAATGGACCAAGACCTTGTTTGGTTTATTAAGGGATATTTTGAATACTAGTTTGTGTTCATTAGTTAACATTAGGATATAGTTATAATTTATGCAATTTGATGATCAATTGATATTACAATGCTATAATACGTCTTGCGATCCCTATTATGTTATTCGTGATTTTGAACATTTCTTAATATTGTCAAATTTATTTCTCCGTATTTATTTCATTTTTTATTTCGTAGTATATTTATTAAATCACATTATTCTTTCTTCAAATCATGGGTTTCTAATATAACATACACAAGTAATAATTTAATCTAATTCTCTATGGGATCGACCCTAGCTTACCCTACTATATTTTTAGGAGGTTATAGTTAGGTTTATTTTTGGTAGACATCCAACAATTGTGCCAAGAAGATGCTTTCCCCATTAGTGCCTAACTGATTTTGCATGTGTGTTTAGGGTGGGTTACGCGACTTTAAACTATCCAAGTATAGATTGGGTTCAATAAGTGTAATGGTTTCTAATGCACATGGAAAATAATAAAGAAGCACCCTCTAGATTGGTTGGTTTACAAGTTAAGGATCATGTAGAATCTGGATGAGGTCACTACTTCATTGAAGTCCTTAATTTATAGGATCCTAAAATTAATTGTCCAAATTTATCTTATTAAGTGTTGTTGCACTTTAGTAGGTCTTAATTAGGGGTAAGACAATAAATGTGATTATACAATGTATAGCAAAGAAAAGATTATGTGTAAATAAAAGATGCTCAATTTAAAGTACATAATTTAAATAAACCAAGAAAAGGTGCAATATTTAAATGTGCAAGGTATGATTAATGCATGCTAAGAGTTGAAGGTTACTCATCAAATAAAGAACCGAACCTTAAGAGTCTACTCGTCATGACATACTTCATCTAAGTGGAAGGGTCTAGTTAAGAGGACTCATATGATTTGACCCCAAAATATCATAGACTTTCAATGTTAAAATGAATATTAAGATATGCTTTATGATGCTAGAAATGAAATTTGGAATAACTCTTAAATGTTCATTCAAGTGTGATGAACAACTAAGGTTTTGCTCATGAAAAAGGTGAGATCTGAGTAGGTCGAGAGAGGTTGAATGTTGCTCATACTTTTTCAACATAGACTGAGTAACAATAAAAGAAGTGAAGTAGATAGAGTAAAATCATTGCAGTAACTAGAGTTTAAGGCAAGAGGATTTCATTTTGGAGTTAAGAAGAGGCCATTTTATGGGACTGATTCCTTGAGGATGATGCTCAAAGTGTGGTTTTTGAGGCTTAACCTAGTTTAGAAGAAGGTTACTCATTTTTAATTACATAATTAGGTGGATAGAAATACATGAAATTTAAAGTGTAGGAGTTGACCACAAAACTCCATCAAAGGTGATACCTCTATGACTAATTATGGCTCTTCGAAGAACATGAAAGTAAATATATAGAAAAAGGTTTGCATTCTCTCTAATCATCATATATAAGAAGACTTAACTTAAACCCTTGAGTGAATAAAAATTACTAAAGATCAAGAAGAGTGGTGAATGGAGTAGAAGTAGACATAATAAAATGAAATATAAATGTTAATTTAGAAGGGTCAACGGTTAGTTACTGTTAAGGTTGATTCCTCTGCTTAAGTCTTGGTTAAGTGTGATATGTTTATATTTTTGTGTGCTAGTAGAGGTCTTATAAGTGGTTATATGATGTTATCCTTGAGACTTTATTAGTGTTAAGGAGTTTTGGTTTATTTGGTTTGCAGTTGAGTAATGGGTGACATTTGAAGTTTTGTTGCATTTAGATGGTTTGGGATTGATTTAGATTGATGGGTGAATGAGATATTTTGTTTTATAAGCATGTTAACATGGTGTTTTACTTAACATTCCCTCCTGGCGAGCTAGGAGCGGGGTTTCCAAAAACTAAAGAAAGCAAGAGTCTATGTATTCTCTCCTAGCGGGCTAAGAGCGGGTTTTCCATAACTGAAAAAAGCGAGAGTCAGTGCCTTCGCTCCTAGTGGGCTAGTAGCCCATCTCACCTGTACTTGGCGGGCTAAGAGCAATTGTTCAACTTTATGGCGCGTTTCAACACATGGTTATGATTCAAATTTCGTGTTTTTGCTTATTTTAGGGATGTCTTTTATTAAATCCTTTAGGTTATTTGTTAGTCCTATGAGGAAAACATATAAATAGTGGTTTGTAATTAGGTTTTAAAAACTTACCTATCTTTGGACGTGTATAACAAGGTTAGGGGATTTGAAAACCCTTTTGATCTTGTTTCTTATTCCCTAGAATCCATGGAAGCTTAATACTTTATTGTTCTTAGTTAAAAGATTGAAGCTTTTGAACACTTAATTGTGAGATTTCTTTCTCTTAATATTTCTTGAATATTAAATATTCCCTTATACTTTATTTAATGGTCATTAATGATCATTGTTAAGTGTACAGTTAATATATAATTGTTGGTCATTCACTAAGGCTTCGTTTAGTAGGGTGTAAAATATTTTCAACTGAAAATGGTTTTTCATGGAAAACCTTTTATGGTGGAAAATCCATTTTTATGGAACTTTTCCGTTGTTTGGCTGCATTGAAAATGATTTCACATTTAAATATTTTCCGTTGTTTAGTTGAATTGAAATTTAACTATTTTTCCGTTATATTTTTTAGTTGTTTGTCATTAGCTAAATTTATTATGCTATAATAAATATTTTTTTTATAAAATCTACAATACATTTCTATGATCTTTTAATAACATATTACATTATAAAGAATATTGTCATAAAACCAGAGAACCTTAAAAATTTGGTTCAATACAATAAAAAGACTCTAAACTAACTATAAAGGAGTATTTGCAATCGAATAAGCAAAAAAATTAAATAGGTAAACCTATCAATTGGTTATAATATAATAGTTTGTGCTTTTACATTTTAAATTCTAACACAAAGAAAATTTATACTCTAATTTTAAATAAATTGTTGATTGCCCACATTTCATGAGAAACTTACATGATTCAATCGAATTGGGAGAAAATCTAGGGTTTTTTTTTATTTTGGACAAAAATGGATAAAATAGTTCAAATTCATGATATAGTTCGATAATTTAATAATCAAAACATGAGATTCAAAGAAAATGTACTAAATTGATGATTCGAAGAAGATGAAAAAATTATGGATTTCCCCTAATGTTTAAGAGAGAGAAAGTATGGAGTAGAGAGAGAAGCTACCGAGAAGATCAGAAATGAAAGTTGCTTGAGTAGAGTTGGGCATGGGCCGAATTGAGCAGGCACGCTTTTGGCACAGTATGACCAAGCAAAGTCATGGTACCGGCACGATACACTATCCATGGAGTGGGCCGCAGTTGACACGGTCCATGACAAGCATGGCACAACCCGTGCCCACCTCTATGCATAAGTTGGTAATGCGTGAGTTGTTTGTTAGTTGGTATTTTTTTGGAGCGAATGGATGTAAAATTGTTTTACTCCCAATTTTAAAGTAAAATGTATTCAATAGGGTGTAAAATGAATTTACACTCCAAGTTTTACATCCTATATTTTACTCCAAACTAAACAATGTAAAATGGGAAAACAGTTTTCAGGTAAACAATTTTACACCCTACTAAACAAAGCCTATATTTGATTGTTGGATGCATTAGTTTCTAACCAATCTCACTAAGCTTTTGATTATTAATGTATTCTCGTGGTTAATAGTTTGAACAGGGAATAGTTTTATTATTCAAAATTAGACATCTTGTGTTAATTTGTTTAATTTTTGTTGATTTCTTCAACTCATTGCTTCTTTTGAGTAATTAGATCACTTATCTTGGATTATTCAATAAAAAGGATTGAAAAGGAATCTTTATCGTTATTTCTAACTATTATAAAAAATTAGAATCTAGGAATTCTATACCAAGGTACATACTCAAGATTGTTTAATTATATAGATTTCTATGATCATTTGAGGTTCATTAGTGGATCTCGATTAACAAATACATTTTCATCCATTGATTTCGTTGTTAAACTTGATTTTCACATTAGTTTAGTCCTTTAGAGTTTAAAATTTCTTTCATTACCTTCAAAACTCCCCCATACTTCATTATTTTCCTATTATATTGAATTGTTCTACGTTTACTTGCAATTAAATTAAGTACATGTTCCATGTGGATACAAACTCAACTTCTTTTACTATATTTGTTTTAGTTAGATAAGTTGTGAATAATTTGGAGGGATACTATCACGGCCCACTAGAGTGTTAGGAGGAGGTTTTTTCGTTGATTTGAGAGGCAAGTGTTGCCTTAGATTGATCCTTAGTGAGGTTGAAGGGCTTTAAGTGTGCTTGAGAGGTCATTTAACCAAAGTCATGGTGCTTAAGCTTGGAAAATTTTGGGGCCATTTGTTCATAAAAAGTCGCGGTATTCATAAGCAAAAAAGATTAATTGAGTGTTAGGCGCTAAGTTTGAGCGTTAAGCACCCAAATGATTTATGGATATCTTGTGTTGAGTTAATGCACTGAGCGTCCAACTCTAGGGAGTGTGAAACTAAGCTTTTACGCTAGTGCTCCGAGCATTTTTGGTTTACTACTGTTTTTTAGTTTACTTGGTGAATAAGGATTTCAGATAATTTTATATTTTACTAGATAGGAGATTTTAGGGGTAAACTTAGGTTTTTTCTACCAGATAGGAGATGCTTGGTGTGGTAAGATAAGTTTTGTACATGGCAAGAGGTTTGTGGGTAAGATTTGACTTTTTAGAGAGGATTCTCAACGGTTTCTTATAAGTTTTTTAGGGGTAACAACGTGGGTTTTTATATAAGTAAGGTTTTTATGATGGCAAAGTTAGCTTTTGTCAAATTGAATGATCGGATCTTTTGAAGGTTTTTGAGAGGTGAAGTGACATTTTCACTATATTTGGGAGTTTTAAGAGACAAGGTTTGATTCTTCTATATTTGGGATTTTTGGGAGGTAAGGCTCGAATTTTACAATGTTTGGAAAATTAGAGAGGTAAGATTTGGATTTTACCGTGCTTAGAAAATTTGAGAAGTAAGGTTTGGATTTTATTGTGCTTAGGGTTTTTATGGAGTTCGGTTTTCGGGTGTCATAGTGAGGTATGATGTAGACATTAAGGTGACAAGACGAAGACATGACACTGACATGACACAATTTTGATACTGTTTCGGCATGTAAATAAGGATGACCCTAATTGGTGATCATGGACCAAGGATGCATGAGACATGACATGATTTTTTGAGAGTGTTAAGTTTTTCCTAGGGTGTTGCAATGATAGATTCCCAATGTTAGTGCAAATAACATTGATATGCGCAAACAATTTCATGTAGTCACGCTAACATAATAGCATGAATGCAAAACATGGAGTTTCCATTAAGCTAAGGGTCTAAGTTTAGGATACAACTAAGGTTAGCTTAACATGGTCAAAGGGTCCATGACTAAGATGAAGATTCATCTACTTAGATACACTACTTGAAAGAGACCAAAGTGAGAGGATAACCTCCATGACACAATGCTAAGAGCATGTGCTAAAAGTTACGATTTGGAAAGCTTTGATAAAACCAAAGGTTGGGCCATGAGCCTCGATAGACTTTTGGCTATACCTATACTTCCAATTTTTCTCAAATGTTGAACATATTTGTATAAGACAGTGCCTTAGGGTGTAATTTCACATGCGCAAAATCACATACATGATTTAAAGAATTCTTAAAGGAAATCCTGAGAAAATTGCAAGCAAATCAAATAAAATTTTCTAAATTGCTCATTCGCACATGTAGTAAAGTATGCTAAAGGCTCGATGAAGCTAACTAAGTTTCGGGAGAATGGCTCGATGAGTGAACCACCACTAAAGGGGCTAGGTATTTTACAACCTAACTTTTCCTTCTCAGTGAAGAGTAAGAGAAGGGGTCCTCTCCCACTAGTCCCCTACTAGTTGTACGAGTCATTTAGGATTGGCTATGCATTAGTTATCCTCGTATAAATTATCCCATGTGAATGGTCATAGAACCAAAGGAGGGTTCGAGAATGAGTAATCTATGTCAATTCAAAGCTAGATGATTTGCAAGAAATTTTTGTTAAGATGGAACAAGAATAGATTTTATAGTTCCTAAGAATATAAATAAGCAATAGAATCATGCTCTAGATTAGTGGTTTATAAGTTTGGGATTATGTAAATAATCTAGATAGGGTGATCATTTCTTAAAGAATCCATAATTTAGGAACTAGTTTTCAAAGGTCTTGATTTAGGTGCAATAAGATAAATATAATCATGCAAATTACAACAAACTAAGGATTATCTATAAATATAAGGTATAGAATTGAAACTGCAAATATTAAATAAAGCAAGTAAAATGGAATATTTAAATATATAACGTATGATTCATGCATGCAAATAGTTGAAGTATTACTTAATCAAATAAAGGATTGTACCTAAGAAGGCTATCCCTTATTACATACTTCAACTAAGGGGAGAGTCTAGTTAAAAGGACTTGGTATGATTTTATCCCAAAACATCATAGACTTAAAAATCAAAAAATCATTGTATGCTTCATGATGTTAGAAAATAATCCTTTGGATAGCTCTTAAATGTTCATTTAACCACGATGAATATCCAAGATTTTGCTCATGTAAATGGACAAGATTCAAACGAGTCTATAGAGGTTAAAGATGTACATAACCTTTATCATAGGAAAAGTGTAAAATAACAAGATTAAATACAATAAAAAATGCAATACTTGAAATAAAATTAAAGGGTAGGGGATTGCATTGAAACTTAAGAGGAGCCCATTGTGTGAGAATGGATCCTTGAGGATAGTGCTCAAAGTAAGAGTTTTAAGGCTTAACCTAGCGAAGGAAGGAGATCTTATCAATCACTTCATAGGTAAAAAAATGCTGCATAAGATTAAAACTATGTGAGTTGATCACAAGAGTTTATCAAGAGTGATGTCTCTTATATTGATCAAGATTTCATCAAAGCGCATAAAAATAAATAAGAAGTTCATGTAGAAAGAGGTTTGCATCCTTTACCATGACATAAAAAGTGACTTAACATAAACCCTTGAGTACATGGAAACCACTAGAGATCATGTGGTGAATGGTGTAGAAGTAGACAAAGTAAAGTAACATAATTGTAGATATAAAAGGGTCCTTGGTTAGTTACCATTGAGGAAGAGTCCTTTGCTTGAGTCTTATTTGAATGATAGAAGGACTTAAGTTTCCTTGGTTAAGAGGCAAATATTTGCCTTAGATTAGCTTTAGTAGCAGTGAAGGGTCCTTTTAGTATGCTTAAGAGAATATTTTGGCATAGTAACAATGTTTATGTTTAGGAAATTTTTGGAACCTTTGCTAATAAAAGTTTGGGGTATTTATAAGGTAAAAATTGAGTGACAGTGCTAAGTTCAAGCCTTAAATGCAAAGCATGCCCGTCTTGTGCCCATACTCAGCGTTAAATGATCAAAAGGCATTTTATTCTCAACTAATTCTAAGGTTACGAGGGACCAAGAGTGCCTTTGGGAGAGCATCAAGATTTAGTGCGTTGGACGTTGGGTGTCCAACACTCGAACTGGGCATTGGACGCCTGGTTTCCTGAGAGTCTGATGCTAAGTTTCTATGTTGGACATCCTACTTTTGGATGCTTGGCATTGAGTTATACTGTTAGTATTTCGAGAATTTTAACTTATGAAAGTTTTAGAGGTTTTCTTAATAATTAAGAATGTGCCTTAGGATTGTTCGAGTTTTGTGTTTGGGTAAAGTGAGGATTTGGGTTTCACTGTTGTAACACCCCTAAATTACTAACATAATAATAATAGTAATTTTAGTAATTTAGGGGTATTACCGCCACGTGTCACCATACTTCGGTTGTGCTAACTAATTTCTATAATGCAGCGGAAGAAAAACTCGATTTATTTATCAAAAAGAATTTGATTATCCAAAGGTACAAAAGTTGAATAAGAAAAATTATGAAAACTCCTAACTAGTATGTGCCCTTTGATGTTATGCTCACATGAACATATATTCCTGCAAATCTACTCACCATAAATGATAAGTAGGGTGATTCAAAAAAAAATAGGAAAATAAGTGTCAGTGTAAAAACACTGTGTACATATATATACTAAAAGAAATACTTTGACTTTTAAATTCCTTTATTTTGAACATGCCTTTTTATAAGATAATAAACTTAAAATCTTCTTTTATAATAATCCAATACAAATGGAATTATTATAGCCATTAATAAAAATAGTTTCCTCTTCTTTTATCCCCTCCTTGATCCTAAGTGTGCACACCCCCCCCCCCCCCCCCCAAGTTAGTTATCCCATCACGTATCTATCCATAGAGTTTCCTTTTATTTGCCAACAAGTGGACTTTGAAGCATAAACCCTTCTTGATAATAAAATCAAGCGGTAATGTATAATAATAATAACTCTTCTTTTATAACTCATTTATATACAAATACCTTGCTTTAATTATTAAAGCTCATTAAAAATTATTAAATCTCAAATATCATTCGGCCCTTTTGAAATATGATACATATTGAATAAAATAAGGTAAATGTATATCACCCCTTTTTTTGTTATCAGAATTTCAAATAAATAACCATATATAAAGATATATTTAAAAAAAATATCTTAGCACAATATAATTTACAAAATATAATATTCAATTACACATAAAAAGATTTAACACATATACGTACCTTAAATTCTAGTACTTCCTAGCAACTCTTTACTAAACTTTAAGTTGATCCTCCTATCAATTTAAAAATGAACTAATCAACACAATGCAACACAATAATTATGCACATAATATTGAAACTTTAATTAAATTTAGAAATAGTTTTAAGAATTAAACAGTTTATAAAACAATTAAAACAATAAAATAATTAGGGAAAGAGATTGCTCACAGAGGCTGGTCGTTGTTGGTGGCACAAGATGGCCGAAGAGATGCAGAGAGTGGTTTGAGAGAGAGGGAGAAAGTTTGAGAAAAGTAGAAAGGGTTTAATGATTTTTGTGTGAAGAATTAGGTGAGGTTTAAGGGTCTATTTATAGTAGAAATTAGGATAAATTTTAAGATTTTAAAACACTAAAAGATAAACATGAATTTAAAATGATAATTATCCTCCAAATTTTCAGAAAAATCTTTTATTTATAAGATAATTAAATTATGAAATAATTTAACCAATTAAAATTATTTAATTCAAAAAAAACCAATTAAAATTAGTTAAAAAAGATAAAATTTTATAACAATAATTTTTTTTTGAAAATATCAATCATAGAAAAAGGATAGGATAAGGATATAATTTATTATATTTTTTTTGAAAATCTATTATTTTTAGATTAAACTAACATTTCAACTAAAATTATCCTTTAAATTAAGATTAAATATATATAATAATAAATTTTAATTCTAATCATGGTAGTTGGCCATGATTAGATATGTTCGAAATTTTTAATTTTAATATATTTATTTATTTATTTCTTTGGTAAATATATCCAATTTTCAACATTATCTATTTTAAAATAAAAATAATATTTATTAAACTATATTTTTTGTTAAGAATAATATTTTAAAAGATTCTAGAATATTCTAAAATAAAATTGGGTACTTTGGATATTTTTGGGATATTTTAATTAAGAAATTAAATATTTATTTATAAAATTAAATAATTTTATTAATAAAATTATAAAATAAATATATAAATGAAGTTCCATAATTATGATTGGTGCCAAAATAATTTTTAAAATTATTTGTTTTGTACTAAAATATTCTTAATATAATGTCTAAAATATGGGATATTAAAATCTGCCCCCCTTAAAAGAAGTTTAGTCCGCAAAACTTTAAAAACATTTTAAAGAAACTTTTGAATGCAATGCATGTGGCATATAAAGCTAATTCCTGTAACTAATATAATTGACTCTTACTGGTCTTTCTTCAAAAGTCAAATTTTTGTCCATTTTTATTGATTCAGGACGTAACACACGACTTGCATCCGGTACATATTTCTTCAATTGAGATATATGAAATACGTTGTGCACTTTCTCTGGTTCATTAGGCAGCTCCAACTCATAAGCCACTTTGCCCACTCTTTTCAACACCTCATAGGGTCTAATATACTTTGGACTCAATTTTCCCTTTTTCCCAAACCTCATCACTCCTTTCATGGGAGAAACTTTTAATAAAACATTTTCTCCAACTTTATATTCCTCATCTCGCCTCTTTTAGTCTGCGTAGCACTTTTGACGGTCTTGTGCTACTTTGATCTTTTCCTAGATCATCTTCATGTGTTTAATAGTTTCTTGGATCATTTCTGGTCCAAGTACTATAGTTTCACTTATATCATTCCAACACACCGAACTCCTACACTTTCTTCCATAAAGTACCTCAAAAGGTGCCATTCTAATACTGACATGATAATTGTTATTATAAGAAAACTTGATTAAGTCTAAGTAATCCTCCCATGACCTTTGATACTCCATCACACATGCCCTTAACAAATCTTCTAAGTTTTAAATGGTTCTTTTAGTCTGACCGTCAGTAGCGAGGTGGAATGTTGTACTAATAAGTAACTTCGTTCCCATTGCCTTCTGCAAACTCTTCCAAAAATTGGAGAAAAATCTCGAATCTCTGTCCG
The DNA here is from genome assembly GCA_026401315.1 of Dysphania ambrosioides. Classification (NCBI taxonomy): domain Eukaryota; kingdom Viridiplantae; phylum Streptophyta; class Magnoliopsida; order Caryophyllales; family Amaranthaceae; genus Dysphania; species Dysphania ambrosioides. Next base: position 4,245,712 of record CM048669.1, on the reverse strand, counting down.
ACACAATATCCTTAGGCACCCCATGATACTTCACCATGAATTTCACATAAGCTTTTCCTAATTGGTTCATCGTCCAAGTACTCTTCATGGGTATAAAAATGGCAGTCTTAGTGAGTCTATCTACAACCACCCAAATGGTATCATTACCGGCCCTTGTTTTAGGTAGAGCTCCTACAAAATCAATAGAGATCGAATCCCATTTCCAACTAGAAACTTCCAATGGTTGAATCTTAACTTGCAGACCCTTATGCTCAATCTTTACCTTCTGACAAGTAAGGCACCTAGCAAAAAACTCGGCTACTTCCTTCTTCATATTGGGCCACCAAAATGTCTTCTTCATGTCTTTGTACAACTTATCTCCTCCAGGATTGCATTTACCAAATGGTTTGACTTCCTACTTAATGCATGTGCCACCATATTGGCTTTTCCTTCGTGATATTGAATCTCTAAATCATAATCTTTGATAAGCTCCAACCATCTCCTTTGCCTCATATTTAACTCCTTCTAGGTGAAAATATACTTTAAACTCTTATGATCCGTATAGATCTTACAAGTTACTCCGTAAAGATAATATATCCAAATCTTTAAGGCAAAAACTATCGCTAATAGCTCCAAATCATGAGTTGGGTAGTTAACCTCATATGGTTTCAATTGCCTAGAGGCATATGTTATAACCCTTCTGTTTTGCATCAATACACAACCTAACCCAAACTTGGATGTGTCACTATATACCTCATACTGATCACTCCCATCTGGTAAGGCTAAGACTAGTGCCAATGTTAACTTCTCTTTTAAAGTTTTAAATGCCTCTTCACACTCTGGAGTCTACATAAACCTATACTCCTTTTTTATAAGGTTGGTCATGTGTCTAGATATCTTCGAAAAGTCTTTCAAAAATTGCCGATAATAGCCTGCTAATCCCAAGAAACTTCGAATATCCGATACACTCTTTGGTGTTGGCCATTCACTTACTGCTTGAATCTTTGCTGGATCTACAAATACGCCTTCCTTAGATATCACATGTCCCAAAAAGGCTACTTTCTCCATCCAGAAGTCACACTTAGAAAGCTTTGCATATAACTGATTTTCCCTCAAAGTCGTTAAGACCACCTTCAAATATTCTTCATGATCATCTTTATCCCTTGAATACACTAAAATATCATCAATGAAAACAATCACAAACCTATCTAAGTAAGACCTAAAAATTCAATGCATCAAAATCCATTGAAGACTCCACCTTGATTACTAACGTTTTTATGTCTAATAATGGAAGCCAAAATACAAAGTCAAATAGAGTTGAAAACATCATGGAAACCAAAATGCATAGAGTTGACAATGTGATGGAAGTAATGGAAGCTATAATGCAAAGCTTTATGCATTCTATCAAAGGACGAGAATAACTCTTGAGCCACATCCTCAATGTTTGAGCCACGTCTTCAAAAGCTTGAGCCACGTCTCAAAGCAGTCAGCAAAGTTCAAACACTTTGTCAAAGGATAAGAATATTCAAATTGCCTAAATCTTGTGTTTTATCCTATCCTTATTTCACTTATTTTATTCTCTAACCTAAATTAATTAGACTTGGTTTTATTGTCAAAGATATCTCTTAATTTCAGCAAATAAATGATGCTCATATATGTTGAAGATTCTTTAAGTTAATTTTGGTAGTTACCGAAATTCAAGCATTGTGGTTATGGAAAAAGAAATATGTTGAAGCTTCAAAGTGAAGAAAATAAAGTGAAAATATTCTTGCTGTAAAATATTCAAATGATATCAATCTTCAACAGCCAAAATGAACGAATCTCTACAGCTATATTGAAGGAAATCTTGCTGAAAGTTTTGAAGGCAAATCAGATTTTCAGTAGCCTATTTTTAGCCTCCTTTTAATGGCTTGAAATCAAGTTCAGTATATATTCCCAAGCCTTGAAGTTGAAGAACAGCATGAGACACAACGAGACAAAAAGTGAGACAAGAACAGAAACTTTAATCGTGAATTTCAGTCACAAGCTACATCAACAAAGCTTCATTATTTTCTCTTTAGTTCCATAAACTTTATCTTGTATTTAGATTGAGTGAAAATCAGAGTATAATCTCTTGAGTGTTTAGAAGAATATTGTGAGAGAGTGTTATACTAAGAGTATACCCATAATACTCAAATATATAGAAAAAGAGAGAGAGAGCTTTTTATTACTAGGATCTGAGATGCTAAAGTGTAGCTGGGGTGCTATGGAGTAGAAGATGGAGATTAAGATCTTCTAGGGTGCTTTAGGTCTTTAAGGGAAGTAATAAAAGAGCGAGTCAAATTCCTAAGGGTTGGACAACCATAGGCGGAGACGTAGGCAAATTAGTTGCCGAACTTCGTATCAAATCTCCGTGTTTTGTCTCATCTTATTTCTATCTTCATTGCTTATGTTTTATGTTTGCTTCGCTCATTAATCAAAGCAGCGAACAGTCAAAGCCTGAGCAAAAGCCTTTGAAACCAATTTCAAGACTTTGACATCCAGATTCAAAGATAAGCCTTAACGCTTATATTTCGCCTTTGAAAGTTAGTTTAAGACCTTGAGATCCTGAACGCGAAAATCGGTTATACTCTATTCACCCCCCCTCTAGAGTATAATTAATCTTATTCCATCTCTCTATTGATTCTTCAATTGGTATCAGAGCTAGACTCATAAGGAAAATATTTAATCATCTGTGAGGAAAAATGAATTCGATAGGTGATGGTGGTTTTTCTCAAGGAAGGTCTACCAATCGCCCTCCTCTATTTTGTGGTAATAATTTTGCCCATTGGCGTTCATTGATGCAAATGTTTGTGATTGATCAAGATTTGGAACTCTGGGATATTATCAAGAAAGGTCCTAGGGTGCCAATGAAGACTAATGAAAGCGGCACAATGGTTCCTAAAGAAGATAATGATTTCACTCAATCGGATTTGGAAAGTGTTGCTAAAAACTATCGAGCCATGAACCTTCTCTACTGTGGTTTAGATGCAAATGAATTCAATAGAGTTTCTGCATGAAAAAGTGCTAAAGAGATATAGGATAAATTAGTGGTCACATATGAAGGAACGAGTCAAGTCAAAGACAGCAAGATAAGCATCTTCCTTCGACAATATGAGTTGTTCAAAATGATGCCTAATGAAACTGTGAAAGAGATGTTCACAAGATTTACCCAAATAGTGAACAATCTGGGTTCTCTTGGTAAGGTATTCACAAATGAAGAAAAGGTGAGAAAGATTCTACGGTGTCTTCCAAAATCAAAGTGGGGTCCAAAGGTAACCGCGATAGAAGAAGCTCAAAATTTGAGAACCCTGCCTTTGGATGATCTTCTTGGAAAATTGATCACACATGAGATGTCTCTTAATGAAGAATATGGAGAACCAACATCTTCAACCAAAAATTTAGCACTCAAAGCAAAGAGAGAAGAACCTACAACGGACAATGAAGATAGTGATGATAGTGATGATGAAGATCCATTTGCTCTCATCGCTAGAAGTCTTGATTCTAAAAATGAAAAAGAATTTCTCAAGAGGCAGAGACTATCATTCAAATAAATATAAAGGTAAGTCATCTAACTCAATTAATAAAGTTAATACACTAACATGCTATGAGTGTGGTGAAACAGATCACTTAGTGAAAGATTGCCCTCAAAGAAAGAAGAAGCCTTTCCAAAAAAAGGATTATAAGAAAAAAGCTATGGTTGCTTCATGGAGTGATTCAGATTCATCTAGTGACTCAGAAGATGAACAAGTAAACCTATGTCTTATGGCTAATCATGATGATGCAAAGAAAGAACATCTTGAGGTAATGGTGAAAAATTTAATCTCAAGTCCAATTGATATTCTGTCCGAATTCTTGCAAAATATGATTATAAATGAAGAGAGTTTGATTCTTGAATCCAAGATTCTCAAGGAGAAGCTAAACCAATAGGTAAGTATTTCTGAAAGTCTTGCTAAGGAACTAACTGATCTCAAAGCCTCTCAGTCAGCTTTTAAACTCAGGGTTCAAGCCTCGGAGTCATCCTTTGACACCCAGGTTAAGGCCTTGAAAACTGAAAACACTGTTTTAAAATGAAAGCTCGCCTCTTTGAGTTATTGTAATGATAACTTGGAGAAGGAAAAGAAACTACTAGCTGGAAAGTGTAGAGAGCAACATAATTCCTTGGTTAGATTTGCTCACTCCGAATCTACTCTTGAAAAAATTCTAGGTGAGCACCAATCATCCTTGAATAAAAGCGGTCTTGGTTAAAACAAAAATTTTCCAAATAAAACCATGACCATGTTTGTAAAAGCAAAGGATAATTGGCAAACACCTACATGTTTTTACTGTTGCAAAAAGGGTCATACTAAGCTAACTTGTCCTTATCGTAGGAATGACCCTCAAATTCTTAAAAATTCATTTCCTATTTTTCTTCGAGACCAGATCAAGCAAGTATGGGTTCCTAAAGGGACTACCACCCAATATGGTCCATCCCGATTATGAATCTAAATTTGCAATTTGGTCTAGTCGAAAGGTTTGATGTTTTTTTCTTTTAAAGGAAATCACCAAGAACAAATATTATAAGTGGATTCTAGATAGTGGATGCTCACGGCACATGAGTGGGAAGTCCTCTTTATTTTCAATGATCAAAGAGCAATCTGCTGGAACAATTACACTTGGTGATAAAGGAAAGTGTAGAATAATTGGTATTAGAAAAGTTGGAGATAATGCATCAAACACCATTGATGATGTGTACCTAGTTGAAGGTCTTAATACAACTTGCTTAGCATCTCTCAATTATGCGATAAAGGTAATAAAGTCATCTTTGATGAAGAAAAATGCGAGGTGCAAAGCAAGGTGGACGGTAAAATTATTTTAATTGCTCCTCGTTGTAATAATGTTTATGCTTTTCATACTAACCAAGTTACAAGTACTAGCTTAAAATGTCTTAAGGCCTTGACCAGCGACTCAAGGCTTTGGCACAGAAGGTTAGGTCATATCAATATGCATACCATGAAGAAGCTTTTCTCAAAGGACTTAGTACGTGGACTACCAAAGTTAGATTTCAAAGAAAAAGAGCTTTGCAAAGCATGTGCAAGAGGTAAACAAAGAAAAGGATCCTTCAAAGCCAAAAAGGTTGTAAGTACCTCTCACCCAATAGAGCTTTTACACATAGATTTATGTGGTCCTATGCGTGTTAAATCACCTAAAGGTAAACAATACATCCTCATTGTTAATGATGATTTTTCCCGTTTTACTTGGATTTCATCGTAATCAGAGGCTTTACTAGAGTTTTAAAAAATTTGCAAAGAATTACAAACCTTAAAAAACCTACCCATAGTTGTTGTGAGAAGCGATCATGGTAGAGAGTTTGATCATCTAAAGTTTGATAACTTTTGTGTTAAATATGGTATTTCTCATAATTTTTCAGCTCCTAGGACACCTCAATAAAATGGAGTTGTGGAACGAAAGAACCGCACTCTTGAGGATATGTCTAGGACAATGCTTTTGGAAAATGATTTGCCAAAATACTTTTGGGCAGAAGCTGTTAATACAGCAAACTATATTTTAAACCGTTGTTTGATTTGCCCTATTTTAAAGAAAACTCCTTACGAATTGTTTAAAGGTAAAAAGCCTAATATTTCCTATTTCAAACCTTTTGGATGTATGTGCTTTGTTCATAATAATGGCAAAGATAACCTTGGTAAATTTGATGCACGTAGTGATGAAGCAATTCTGTTAGGTTACTCTTTGAATTCTAAAGCTTATAGAGTTTTCAATAAGCGTACTAAAGTTGTTGAAGAAAGTATACATGTGATCTTTGATGAAACCGAGAACGGATCTTGAGTGATGATTTTACAGGTTTAAACTTAAATAAACATGAAGGATATTCATTTGAGACAGAAGGAGAAGAAAGTTCGTCAGATAATGAAATGGAGAAATCTGCCCAGAAAATGCAAGAGCCAATTTTAGACACAGATGAATTAGATCAAAGCCTTAACCAGCAGCCTCAAGATCTTGAAACTCCATCTTAAAGCCTAAAATAGACGAACAATATTATATCAGAAGTCACTCCAAGGCCTTCAGACCTATCTCAAGGCCTTGAAAGGATTCTTCAGGAAACTACATCAGCTCCTTTGATGCTGCCACGAAAGTTCAAATACTCCTCATCTCATCCAACAAATAATATAATTTTGGATCCAAAAGCCGGTATACAAACATGCTCTAATGTTAAAATTTTGTGTGAATTTCATGCTTTTGTTTCTCTTGTAGAACCAAAGAATATCAATGAAGCACTTCAAGAGCCCGATTGGATTTTAGCTATGCAAAGTGAGCTAAATGAATTTGAAAGAAATAAAGTGTGGACACTCACACCAAGACCAAAGGATCATTCAATTATTGGAACAAGGTGGGTGTTCAGAAATAAGCTTGATGAGAATGGAAAGATAGTGAGGATCAAAGCAAGATTAGTAGCCCAAGGTTATAATCAAGAAGAAGGGATAGATTATGAAGAAATATTCACTCCCGTGGCTAGAATGGAGGCTATTCGAATGCTCCTTGCTTTTGCTTCCTTTATGCAAATTAAGCTATTTCAAATGGATGTCAAATGTGCATTCTTGAACGGTTATTTATAAGAAGAAGTATATGTTACTTAACCCCCCGGTTTTGAAAATGAGAAATTTCCAAATCATGTTTTTAAACTTGACAAAGTGCTCTATGGTCTGAAACAAGCTCCAAGGGCTTGGTATGAGCGTCTTTCAAAATATCTTTTAGATAATAATTTCAAAAGAGGGTTGATTGACAAAACTCTTTTTGTGAAAACCAAAGGTAAAGATTTATTAATAGTTCAAGTGTATGTTGATGATATTCTTTTCGGTGCTACTAACGATTCCCTTTGCAAAGAATTTTCTGAGTTTATGTGTAGGGAATTTGAGATGAGTTTAATGGGTGAGTTGAACTTCTTCCTTGGATTGCAAGTTAAACAAGAAAAAGGAGGTATATTTATAAATCAAAGCAAATATGCAAGAGATCTCCTTAAGAAGTACAATATGACTCAAACTAAAGAGGCTAAGACTCCTATGAGTTCGACATTACTTTTAGATCAAGATGAAAATGGTAAGTCAGTAAATCAAAAGGAATATCGAGGTATGATTGGATCTCTTCTTTATCTTACGGCAAGTAGGCCAGATATTATGTTTAGTGTGTGTATGTGTGCTCGTTTTCAAGCTAACCCCAAAGAATCTCATTTGAGTGCAGTTAAGAGGATTTTACGCTATCTCAATGGGACAAAGGATTTCGGTCTTTGGTACCCTTGTAATAGTAACTTTGAACTTGTTGAATATTCAAATGCTGATTTTGCAGGTTATAAAGTGGATAGAAAAAGTATTTCAGGTTGTTGTCAATTCTTGGGATCATCTCTCATTAGTTGGCATTCAAAGAAACAAATTTGGTGGCACTCTCTACTGCCGAAGCTGAATACGTTGTAGCCGGTGCTTGTTGTTCACAAATTTTGTGGATATCTCAACAATTAAGAGACCTTGGGTTAGACTTCAAAGGCATACCTATTAAGTGTGACAACACGAGTGCTATATCCATAACAAAGAATCCAGTTCAGCACTCTCGCACTAAACATATTGATGTTAGACATCACTTTATACGTGATCATGTGGAGAAAAGAGACGTATCTATATCTTTTATTTCTACTGATTTGCAACTCGCTGACATCTTCACCAAGCCTTTGTGCAAAGAACGATTTAACTTTATTCGTCTTGAGCTTGGAATGTTAAGTGGGGAAGCATCCTCTTAGGGGGGGCTATTTGAGTAAGTTGTATATGTTTATTTTTGCATGTGTATGTCAAAGTCTTGACACTCTTGTCATTGCCTTGACGTACTGTCATTTTTTAATAGTAATATTGGATCAAAATGCTTGGTACTTATCCTATAGATAATTATCAAATATTTATTAAATGATTTTTGAAATGTTTTGGATACATAAATTGCGAATGGATCTGTTGATTTTGCTTTCAATGTTTTTAAAATCTTATTCCATTCGTTTTAAAGATTCTCATGGCCTTGAAGCTGTTTTCAAAGTTTTCCGCGTCTTTTATTTTTAGCTTTCAAAGCCTTGACTGTTTGACCTTTTTTAAAGCAACGTCTTTTTGTTTTTATGTCTTTAAAAGTTTTACTGTTTTTTATCTTTTTGTTATTTTGAACAAGTCTTCTTGTGATCCAACATTTATATTTTCCCACCTTGTCGGAATACAAAAAAGGGGAGAGTATTTATGTATTATTTATTTAAAGGGGAGAGTATTTGTGTTTATGCATTTTATTCTTTGACGTTTGCATATAATGTTTTGTCTTCCATCAAGGGGGATATTGAAGACTCCACCTTGATTACTAACGTTTTTATGTCTAATGATGGAAGCCAAAATAAAAAGTCAAATAGAGTTGAAAATATCATGGAAACCAAAATGCATAGAGTTGACAATGTGATGGAAGTAATGGAAGCTATAATGAAAAGCTTTATGCATTCTATCAAAGGACGAGAATAACTCTTGAGCCACGTCTCAAAGCAGTCAGCAAAGTTCAAACACTTTGTCAAAGGATAAGAATATTCTAATTGCTTAAATCTTGTATTTTATCCTTTTCTTATTTCACTTATTTTATTCTCTAACCTAAATTAATTTGACTTGGTTTTATTGTGAAAGATACCTCTTAATTTCAACAAATAAATGATGCTCATATATGTTGAAGATTCTTCAAGTTAACTTTGGTAGTTACCAAAATTCAAGCATTGTGGTTATGGAAAAAGAAATATGTTGAAGCTTCAAAGTGCAGCAAATAAAGTGAAAATATTCTTGCTGTAAAATATTCAAATGATATCAATCTTCAACAGCCAAAATGAACGAATCTCTACAGCCATATTGAAGGAAATCTTGCTGAAAGTATTAAAGGTAAATCAGATTTTCAGCAGCCTATTTTGAGCCTCCTTTCAACGGCTTGAAATCAAGTTCAGTATATATTCCCAAGCCTTGAAGCTGAAAAACAACGTGAGACACAACGAGACAAAAAGTGAGACAAGAACAGAAGCTTTAATCATGAATTTCAGTCATAAGCTATATCAACAAAGCTTCATTATTTTCTCTCTAATTCCATAAACTTTATCTTGTATTTAGATTGAGAGAAAATCAAAATATAATCTCTTTAGTGTTTAAAAGAATATTTTGAGAGAGTGTTATACTAAGAGTATACCCATAATACTCAAACGTATACCCATAATAATCTCCGTGTTTTGTCTCATCTTATTTCTGTCTTCATTGCTTACGTTTTATGTTTGCTTCGCTCATTAATCAAAGCAGCGAACAGTCAAAGTCTGAGCAAAAGCCTTTGAAACCAATTTCAAGGCTATGACATCCAGATTCAAAGATAAGCCTTAACGCTTATATTCCGCCTTTGAAAGTCAGTTTAAGACCTTGAGATCCTGAACGCGAAAATCGGTTATACTCTATTCACCCCCCCCCCCCCTCTAGAGTATAATTAATCTTATTCCATCTCCCTATTGATTCTTCATCCATGAACACCGCTGGTGCATTAGTCAACCCAAATGGCATTACTGTAAATTCATAGTGTCCATAACGAGTCCTAAACGCACTCTTCGGGATGTCTTGCTTGGCAATCCTTAACTGGTGATATTCCGACCTTAAGTCAATCTTAAAAAATACCCCTGCCCCTTTCAACTGATCAAATAGGTCATATATCCTCGGAAGTGGGTATTTATTCTTCACAGTCACATTATTCAATTTTCTATAATCAATGCATAACCTCAGACTTCCATCTTTCTTCTTGACAAACAACATTGGGGCTCCCTAAGGTGACAAACTAGGCTTGATATAGCCTTTGTCTAGCAAATCATCCAATTGAGCTTTCAACTCCTTCAATTCAGCTGGTGTCATCCTATAGGGGGCCTTAGAGATCGGTCTGATTCCAGGCACTAGATCTATGGTGAACTCAACATCTCTAATTGGAGGCATTCCTATAATCTCTTCTGGAAAAATGTCTGGAAATTCACAAACAACTGAAATATCTTGCTTATTTCCATCTTCTCCTTCTCGAATTTCTTGAACACTACATAGGTATAAAGGATAGCCCTTCTGCACACATTTCTTTATTTGTAAGGCAGAGATGATCTTCAATCCAGGTTTCTTCCCTTCTCTACGATAAGACATCTTGATCTTATTAGGTCCAACCAAGGATACCTTCTGAGCTTCACAAGTAATTCGAGCTTTAAAATTTCCCATCCAGTCCATACCCAAGATCACATCTAAGTCCCTCATTTCAAATTCTATTAAGTCTGATGGAAATTCAACTCTGGCAATTACTAGAGGTATTTTAGAATGCAACTTAGTACAACTCATAACTTCCCCAGACAGTAAAGCCACGTCTAAGGAAATGGATTATGACTCTGCTAACTTTAGACTTCCTACTAAATTCTAAGAAATGAATGAATGAGATGCTCCTGAATGAAAAAGAACTTTTGCAGGCAAATTGCAGATAGAGAAAGTACCAGCTACTACTTCAGAAGTTGATCCAGCCTCATGACTATTCATAATAAATACTTGGCCTTTAGGAGGATTGTAATTGGCACCTAACGTGGGTTTAGGATTCTCGTTTAGTTGGATTGAACTACACTGACCATTTTGAGGAGGTTTCCCATTTTGGGTAAGGACACTAGGGCCACCAGTGGTCTTTTTATAACATTCATAATCTCGATGTCCTAATTTTTGACAAAAACGACAGGTTATAAGGTTACCTTCGCAGTCCCTCCCAGGGTGATTCTTGTCAACCTCTTACAATGGAAAATTCTCTTAGGCTTCTCACCCTCCCCTTAGTTTTCTCTTCCTTTCCCGATGTTTCCCTTAAAGTCTTTTTTCCCTTGAAAATTCCCATTGGTTCTAGCTCTTTTATCACTTCCATAGAAGTTTCTATTTCCCTTTCTCTTTTCCCCTAAGACTTGGTTCTCTAATTTTCTTCCCCTAATCCCATACAAGTGAGCGGCTCTCCCATACACCTCATCTAAGGTTTCAAAAGTGACCCCTCCTAGCTTCCCTTGTAAGGTTAAGGTTAGGCCTTATTCAAATCTCTACGCTTTCATGGCTTCGGTCGGGACTACCTCTGGAGCGAATCTCATATGTTCAATAAACTTAGCATAGTATTCATTAATGGTCATGCCTCCCATTCTAAGGTTTGTAAATTCCATGCACGTTTGTTTCTTAAGGTAAGGCGGATATAACTTACTTCTAAGGGCTTCTTTGAAGAAGGTTGACCACCCAAAATCAGGAATTCTTTCGATGTTTTCCTTAGATTGAGACCACCACAAGTCAGCTTCTTCCTTAAGGTAAAGAACTGCACTATTTACTTTCATATTCTTAGGACAATTTACAACATCAAACAGCTTATCAAACTCCCTAATCTAGTTTTCTAGGCTAGCTGGGTCTTCTTTTCCGTTATAACTCGGAGGTTTGCTACTTGAAATTCTTTTGAAGATCTCTCCAAAAGCGTCATTTTCTGGCTTCCTATTCAATTGATTAGTCATTAATTGAACTAGAGATTAAGTTAAAGCAGTTAGGTGCTTGATTGTCCTCCTAAGGCCACTACTGGTGGTTCGAGAGTTTCGATTAAGCATTCGACTCGACATAATGCGTGAATGATTAAATAATCATGTTGATTTCATATTCAAACACTTTGAAACATATAAATTCAAACACTTTGAAATATGTAAATCCTATAACAAACATTCACTTTATTCAAATAAATTTTCGCATGAAACAAACTTCTTGACTAAAATACTTGGCTTTACTTCACTATAGATAGGCATAAGAAAAATTGGTTACATTTAAGCACATAATTCACAATTTCTTGATTTAATTCACAGGAAACATACTTTCTCCTATCCTTGAAAAAGTTTATAACCTAAATTCGCAACAAGTAATCCAAATTGGTTATTTAATTCGATCTTCCTTGATTGTACTTAAGTATGCTTAAAATTCTTTTATTTTACAACTATTTTAATTTTGAAACTTTTAATAGTGTACTTGATGTCTATGTGGGTAAGGTAAATCAAGCCAATGGTTTCCCAGGTAAGTTACGTACAATTTTGACGAGAGTCTTTCCTAGTCAGAAACCATTACTTAACGGAACACTCTCCCAGGTTGGTCGAACCTTCCTTAGACAGAGAGTTTTAAACTTGATCACCAACATTTCCATCTTTCCAAAACAAAAATAATTTTTATAAAAAAATACTTTATTTAATGCATGAGAATGCGAAACTCTATCCTACATGTCCATTGCTATGTCTACCCACATGTTTATTATTTCAAATATTAATCTTTTATAACCTAGAAAACTGATACCACTTTGTAACACCCTTAAATTACTAACATAATAATAATAATGATAGTAATTTTAGTAATTTAGGGGTATTACCGCCACGTGTCACCATGCTTCGGTTGTGCTAACTAATTTCTATAATGCAGCGGAAGAAAAACTCGATTTATTTATCAAAAAGAATTTGATTATCCAAAGGTACAAAAGTTGAATAAGAAAAATTATGAAAACTCCTAACTAGTATGTGCCCTTTGATGTTATGCTCACATGAACATATATTCCTGCAAATCTACTCAGCATAAATGATAAGTAGGGTAATTCAAAAACAAATAGGAAAATACGTGTCAGTGTAAAAACATTGTGTACATATACATGCTAAAAGAAATACTTTGACTTTTAAATTCCTTTATTTTGAACATGCCTTTTTATAAGATAATAAACTTAAAATCTTCTTTTATAATAATCCAATACAAATGGAATTATTATAGCCATTAATAAAAACAGTTTCCTCTTCTTATATCCCCTTCTTGATCCTAAGTGTGCACCCCCCCCCCCCCCTCCAAGTTAGTTATCCCATCACGTATCTATCCATGGAGTTTCCTTTTATTTGCCAACAAAGTGGACTTTGAAGCATGAACCCTTTTTGATAATAAAATCAAGCGGCAATGTATAATAATAATAACTCTTCTTTTATAACTCATTTAAATACAAATACCTTGCTTTAATTATTAAACCTCATTAAAAATTATTAAATATCAAATGCCATTTGGCCCTTTTGAAATATGATACATATTGAATAAAATAAGGTAAATGTATATCACCCCTTTTTTGTTATTAGAATTTCAAATAAATAACCATATATAAACATATATTTAAAAAAAATATCTTAGCACAATATAATTTACAAAATATAATATTCAATTGCACATAAAAAGATTTAACACATATACGTACCTTAAATTCTAGTACTTCCTAGCAACTCTTTACTAAATTTTAAATTGATCCTCCTATCAATTTAAAAATGAACTAATCAACACAAAACAACACAATAATTATGCACATAATATTGAAACTTTAATTAAGTTTAGAAATAGTTTTAAGAATTAAACAATTTATAAAAGAATTAAAACAATAAAATAGTTAGGGAAAAAGATTGCTCACAGAGGCTGGTGGTTGTTGGTGGCACAAGATGGCCGAAGAGATGCAGAGAGTGGTTTGAGAGAGAGGGAGAAAGTTCGAGAGAAGTAGAAAGGGTTTAATGATTTTTGTGTGAAGAATTAGGTGAGGTTTAAAGATCTATTTATAGTAGAAATTAGGATAAATTTTAGGATTTTAAAACACTAAAAGATAAATATGAATTTAAAATGATAATTATCCTCCAAATTTTCAGAAAAATCTTTTATTTATAAGATAATTAAATTATGAAATAATTTAACCAATTAAAATTATTTAATTCAAAATAAACCAATTAAAATTAGTTAAAAAAGATAAAATTTTATAATAATAATTTTTTTTGAAATTATCAATCATAGAAAAAGGATAGGATAAGGATAGAATTCATTATATTTTTTTTTTAAATCTATTATTTTTAGATTAAAACTATATTTTCAACTAAAATTATTCTTTAAATTAGGATTAAATATATATATAATAATAAATTTTAATTCTAATCATGGTAGTTGGCCATGATTAGATATGTTTGAAATTTTTAATTTTAATATATTTATTTATTTATTTATTTTGTAAATATATCCAATTTTCAAAATTATCTATTTTAAAATAAAAATAATATTTATTAAACTATATTTTAATATTTTAAAAGATTCTAAATAAAAATGGGTACTGTGGATATTTTGGGATATTTTAGAGGGCTTTTGGTAATTTAATAGAATAATTGAGGAATTAAATATTTATTTATAAAATTAAATAATTTTCTTAATAAAATTATAAAATAAATATAAAAATGAAGTTCCATAATTATGATTGGTGCCAAAATAATTTTTAAATTATTTATTTTATACTAAAATATTCTTAATATAATGTCTAAAATATGGGGTATTACAACTGTATTTGGGGATTTTAAGGTTTTAGGTTATTTTAGGGATTTTTGGATTTCTGTACACTTAACCTCGAGCGAAGTTAAATCCACCTGTAAGAATTGTTTTGTTATGAGGTCGTCACATGTGGAGACACGATTTCGTCTCTACAGTCGTTTTGTTTAGAAAGCTTGTTAGTGTTTTCATGGACACATTTGTTCTATTCAAGAACGTAATGCAAGCAAGAATGAAATATATAAATTATTTCTATTTTACTGTTAGTTAATGTGTAGAACTTTACTGTGTAATTAGTCAAGGATAATTTGGACTTTTCGATAACGTAAAACAAGGAAATGAAAGAATCAAGCAACTCAAAGAAGATTTATCCATGGCCCAAGCAAGTCAAATTTATTTAGAGCCTTACAACTCTTATATCTTCAACTAGTTTTTTCATGTGGGATAATTGAAAATATAACAAATATGAAAAGAGATGCATAATAGAATTGGATACTTCAAGAGGGAAAATTCTAATTTGGTTCTTTGATGTCAGAATATTTATCTTCAATTCCATGTGATTCAAGGAGTTACTTATTATGATAAATACTTTGAATTTTTTTTGTATTTATCTCTAGTTTTGTTCTCGATATAATGTTCAAAATCTACAACTTTGCTGCTATTTACTTGAGAATCTTAGTACTACTAGAAAAAATTGGTATAATGATACCAAGTTTTACAAAATAAGTGAATACAATTCACATGATTTAAAAGAAATATATAACCTCATGTGCAAGGGGTAATTTCCTAAATTATTTGAAAATATTCAAAATTTGTTTCCTTGCCATCCTTTAATTATACTTGTGTTTTGGGAAGATAGTGAAGCACTTGTTATGCAAATGGAAAGGTAGAAAAAGTTTGGACTTATTGTTCAATAGGCTTCTAACCATAATTAATTTCCTATAATATAATTAATTTTGTAAACAATATATTTAAATTAGTTAATTTCATTCGACTAATTATACATTAGGGTTATAATTATATTGTATTGGTATAATCTATTAATACTTATATGAATTAAAGTTTAAATCACTTTTAAATTATAGTTTGTTTGTTGATATTCATATTATTTTTTACATATATAAAATAATTAAATTTAGTCACAAGATTTCGAGTCGAGAAAAGACTTGCTCATTTGGGTTCAATTAAGTTTCGAGTTGAAATTGAAATCGAGCCAAATATTTGAGTCTGAGCCGAGTTTAAATAGTTTGGATCATCAAACATCTAATAGAGTAATAGTGAGGGATTTAAAAAAAGAAAAAAAAAAAAAAAAAAACTCAACCACAATGTCGTATAAAACTCCGTCCAACTTTAAAACATTTCACAAAGACAGACCGCCAATTTTTTCAGTCCGAAACCCCAAAGCTGAAAAAGTGTCGACAAATTCCATACTCTCAATTTTCAAAATTCGAAAGAACCCCTGAATTTTTAGCGAACCGGAAAACCAGACCGAAATAGACATAAAAATTCATAAAACCGCGAACATTCACATTTTTGAACCAAACTGAAATGGCGCCCTCATTTCACTCTACATAGTGTCTCTCTTCTCCTCCATTCCCACCAATCTCCACCGCCCTCTTCTTTTCACTCTCACTCTATCCTTCTCTCTCCTACTTTCTCTCTCTCTCCTCGTACAATGGCAAACCAGGAGAACTGCATGAGGGTCACGAGGTCGGCGAAGCGAAGAGCGGCGGAAGCTATGGCGGAGAATCCACAACACCCACCACCGCCGAACAAGAAACGCGTCATTTTGGGTGAGATTTCTTCCAACGTTTTGGGGAGCTCCAGCTTGAGGCCTTGTGCAGAGCCTCGTACAAGAGGTCGCTCTAGGAAGTCCGCTAAACTCGTCAGCAGTGCATCGATTCCGGCATCGGAGAAGACACCAGAAGAAGATGTTGTTGGTGTCGAAAAGCTATCTACTGATGATATCGAGGCCGGCTCAGATGATCCTCAGATGTGTGGGCCCTACGTTACTGGGATATACGAATATCTTCGCAACATGGAGGTAATTAATCAAGATTATTTAATCAATTTCCTACCATATTTTCTGTTGTGTGATTATTGAAAATTTAAGGTTTGGTTTTAGGATTTGAATTGGGATATGATTGGTTAGGGTATTTTGGAAATTAGGATTTAAGATTTGAAATTGAATTGGGGTTAATTGAAATGTGCAGCTTGAGGAGAAGAGAAGACCACTGAGTGACTACATGCAGAGGATTCAGAAAGATGTAAGTGCAAATATGAGAGGAATATTGGTGGATTGGTTGGTTGAGCTAGCTGAAGAATTCAAGGTTGTATCAGACACACTTTACTTGACAGTATCCCACATCGATCGGTATTTGTCTCTCAAGCCTATCAATCGACAAAAGCTTCAGCTACTTGGTGTTTCTGCAATGCTAATTGCCTCGTAAGTTTTCGATCTTCGTGTATTGGAATTTCTACTCTCTTCTCTTGTTAGTTTCACTCTGCTGAAGTTCTCTGTTCTTTATTGTAGGAAATACGAAGAAATAGATCCTAAACCCGTGGAAAAGTTTTGTGATATGACAGAAAACACCTACACTAAACAAGAGGTTAGTCCTCCATTTGATTTGCATTCAAATTATTAAATCTGGATCTTCAGTTTCAGCTTTCAACTGGTATTGAGAATGGTTCTTTGTATTATTGTGAAGGTTGTAGACATGGAGGCTGATGTGCTTAAAACCCTTAGCTACGAAGTGGGTAATCCGACCGTGAAGTCCTTTCTCAGGTGAGGATCTGGAGTATGTTGTGCCGCTTGTTGGATGTTCGATCTGTAGTATATGGTGTGACGTTAGATGACTTATTGATTATGTGTCCTTTTCTTTTTTCTATGTTTTTAGGAGGTTCACCAGGGTTGCTCAAGGGAATGCTAAAGTATGTTTGCCAACTATAAGTATTCTTGTCATCTTTGTTTACTAAAATGGGAAGGATTGACTAATTGACTTCTGGGGTATCTTGTGTAATTTTGCAGAATCCGAATCTGCAGTTGGAATTTTTGGGTTACTACTTAGCTGAGCTCAGTTTACTAGATTATGGATGTGTAAAGTTTTTGCCTTCTATGGTAGCAGCATCAGTTATTTTTCTGGCAAAATTCACTGTGAATTCCAGAAAGCACCCCTGGGTAAGTACTTGACCATGATTTTCTGTATAGTATTTAAGGTCCTTATATGGGATATAAAAGTAATTGTTACTTGATTTACAGAATTCAAGCTTGCAATCTTACACTGGTTATAAACCGTCGGATCTAAAAGAATGTGTTATCCGGATCCAAGACTTGCAGCTGGATCGCAGAGGAGGGTCCTTGTTAGCAATACGAAACAAATACAGGCAGCATAAGGTAAACATTTTGCCTGTTTGACTGCCTCTTCTGATGTAATCTAACATTGCTTGTATACGTCCTTTACCTGATATCGTTCTTCATTTTCTGTGACAGTACAAATGCGTTTCAACATTGGCATCAGTATCAGATATACCCACTTGGTACTTTGAGGAAGCTAGGGAGAGATAGATAAATCTGGTCTCTGGTAGCAGATCTTGCATATTTTTTCATAGATAGAAGTATAGAACCCTCATTGTCAAGTGCTAAATGGTGCTGCCCTCGACCAGTATCACCCATTTTTGCTGCAGATTTAGTGTTCTTGAATATGGCAAACAATATTGTATATGGATTTGAAGCGATGGCACCACCATGTAACTTAGGGAAAACCAAGTGCTTGTAGATGATTAGTTTAGTGGGTAACTGAGATTAGCTTTTGATATAAACTTCTGGTTAATGAGAACTGCATTTTTGCCACATCTTTATATATATGCTTTGATTGATCTTTCAGATAATAAGATTGGTGCATAAGAACTCTGCACACAGATGGGTATCTAAATAAAGGCAGTGGTATAATGGAAATCATACCTTTGAGTCTACGTTGGGATGGGGGGATTAGGGATTGAAGAGGAGTAATTTCTTCAATATCTTAGATTTAGAATGCATAACTCAACGGCTAAGGCCAGAGATCAGTAATCCCATTTCTTGATATCATGGGGAATGGATAAGTGTATTATATCCAAGTCTTGTAGTTTTTGCCCTTCAGTAGAAGCGATTTCATTTCAAATGGTCGTTATTTGTGAATCCTCTTATTGGCTGTCAGGTTCTCATTAAAGTACCAGAAGCTATGGAGAGTCTATTCTAACTGTATAAAATTAGGTTGAACGATAATAATTTCAGTTACAATGGATGATGAGCGTGAGTAAACCTTTGTAAATCGTTGTAAGTTTTGTATTTACATTTCTTGGCAATCCACAGTGATTGCTTAGGTCGTAACTAAGTTTATTTTCAAATGGCTTGTTAGTTGTTTGGCTGTCATGGCTCTTATTCAATGTATTAATCTTGAACTCAGAGTGTTCCTCCATAGCTACTTTGCAAATTGTAATGATTAACAGACACCAAGAGTAATCCTTCAGGATACCAGTGAATTGATTCAATTTTTATTATACAGTCGACATAATGTACATATGCTCCCCTTTTCAGCTTCAATGTGCAAAAGAAATCTCCTATTTTATTATTTACATGAGAGCTTGTGGTCATGTATGAATCTGCAACAGAACAGTTTTTAATAGGAGTGCCAAAAACTTACCCGACCTAAAAACTGCGGGTTAGGGTTGAGATTTTCAACACAAAAGCTTAAATGGGTTGACATAAACCTGACGCAAAATTAAATGGGTTGGGTTAAGGTTGAAAATTTCAACGTCAAAATGACCTACGTAACCCAAAATTATTTTCGGGTCAAAAAAAAAAATTTACTTGGCCAGTTACCTACTCTGCCCAAACCCTAAGCCTTAATTAAAACTCTAAAAGAAAAACTACTACTGTCAACTTGTGAGTCGTTTCATCTCAACTCTAAAAGTTTTTTTTTCAGCCACTCTATTGAATAACCACATCTCATGGGTGGCAAAAACTAACCCAACCCGACCCGAACCCCACCTGAAGATAGCAGGTAGGGCTGCTATTTCTGACACAAAACTTAAATAGGTTGACACAAATTCGACCCGAAATTAAATGGGTAAGATTGGAAAGCTCGATCCGACCTGATCTGTTAGCAACCCAAGTTTTTAACCTCTATGCAATGTCTGATTCCACTTATGAACTACTTGGTCCTTCAAGTATGCTCATTGCTTTAAGTAGATGGTCGTCATAATAAAAAATAAAAATAAAATAAAATAATTACACAGGCTTTGATTAGTAGTAAGCTGCTCATTGCATTTAGTGAGTTGTTCATACTCTGGTGGACATACAAAAGTTAGAGGAAAAATTGATTAAAAAAAATCTGACTATAGGTAGGGATGCGCAAAATAACCATTAATCGTAATCGTTAATCATGTATAACCGGTTCATATTAACGATTATTTTATAGAACCGTTAGGATTTAACGGTTACGGTTACCAAACCGCTATTCTTAACGGTTAACGTTTACTGTTACGGTAATGAAATTTTTTTAACGGTTAACTGATATTATTATTTAAAGAAACCAAACTTAAAAGGCTAAAACATGAATGAATATCACAAATTTTTTATGCATGATCAAACCTTGTATAAATATGTGTTATTACTATTGTAGAAAACCCAAATGAGCTAAGAAATCATACAAGTAGTTTTATAGTATTAGGTGTACAAATGCATAAAAATGGAATGAAATGGTTAGTGGTTAACTATACCGTTAAATACCGATTAATTGTTACTTAACGGTACGGTTACTGTTAGCATTTTCAATAACCGTTTATGAACACTCCTAACTATAGGCATTGATTTGTCTATATTGTGGTTTTCACATGTGCCCTTATTTGGCGCGTTAGGGAGTTGTGTGGTTGATTCACTCAAAACGTCAAAGATAGGGATGTGTAGGAGTAGTTAATGAATTTTTAGAGAAAGATTTATAAACCTTTGTTAATAATTGACAAATAAAGACAATGAAAAAGACATACCAAAAGGATAATATCCATAATAAAGATTTCTCATTATTAATCTTTGAGAAACACAACTCTATTGCATGGATTTGAACCAAAGCAAATTTGAGTATGAAATACATATTAGATTTTAAGTCATAATCCATCCTTAAGTTGTTTATTCCGACTTAATCATATGAAATCAAACAACAATATTAAGGATCCTAAAATTATACTTATCAATAAACTATTAGTTGGTGGGTTAATATAAAGCACATAAAAATTAAGTATTTGACTATTATTTCATTGAACAATCATTATAAAAGTTCATAAACTGATTGTCCATCATAATCTTACTAATCATGATTTCTAATTATCGGTCATGATTAATATAAAATAAAAGTCATATATATATATATATATATATATATATATATATATATATATATATATATATATATATATAGTAATTTATGATGAAAGAAATAAAAAAATTTAAACATCACGAATATAAACACAATCATATAAGTTAATGATAATATCAACAAAAAGGGTTAATGACTAACAATATAGTGTACAATAATAAGAGCGTGTATACAACTATACATAATGAACAAATTGTTACAAAACTTCAAAACAATAATATATATGTAATATTAAATATTTTACCTTAAAAAGAATAGTTTTGCAAAAAAAAAAATATTTTAAAAAGCGATGGTGTCGTATGATTCTAGTAACAAATTAATGCTGCGTTGTTTTGTTGATTGTATTGTGCTTGCGCTCTGGCGAGATATGTGGGTCTCAAAGTATATATACATGTGTAAAGGTTGAGTAAAGGAACATGCAAGTGGTTTTTATTATTGGTCTACGTATGGAGATATAAGGTGTATGGTTTTTTATTTGGCAATGGTGATTGAACAAAAATACTATCAAAATTATTAGGCACCCGCTTTAGCTTTAACCATTGTATTATGTTCTGTTGTTTGGTTTTGGTGATGACAAAATGTTGCAAACATATTTGATGATTATTTGTTAAGTGTGAAAAGGTTCTTGGTTTATGTTTCGGAGTAGAAGTAAGGGCAAACTCAAAGTCGTCATGTGAAGCTGACAAAAGTCAAATGTAACGAAACAACGATGAGGTAGCTTCAAATCTAGAGGCACATGAAGACTAAGTCGGTGTACTTAGGATTTATGTAAATGACTAGGACTTTAGCCAATAGGAACCTGTAACATGTTAAGCCTAAATAAATGAGTCAAAGTTCCTTTGTTTATTTCCAACAGTTTTGTTAGGAAAGTACTTTAAATGTTTTTACATGAATTTGTGGAAAATAATATTCCTATCTTCACTCCAACTACTTTAGTTGAAGTTGACTATCAAAAGGATTCTCATAAATTAAATTAGTGGATTTATTTTTAATAAAATTAATTTTTCTAAACATGGGAAACTAAGTCTCCTACTTTCACTTAACCTTGTTATTAGATGCTTTTTTTTCCTAACTAACTTCAACCATTTTCTTAGCAAATATAACCATGCACGTTTTGCTCCAACATGCCCTTTTGATTGGTTGACAAGGTCAATCACACTCCTAATTCAATGAGCATGATCTCCCTTAAATCAAGAAGTGAATGGAGGTAGTGGAAGCATGCATGACTCTATAAGAACAAGACTTTGCAAACTCGTTCAACACAAGTAACTCATGTCAAAAGCTATTCTTGAAAAACTTCTTTCTGTCAATTAAAACAAAAGGTTTAAAACACTTGTTCTTTTTGGTAAAGTTTCAAAGTCACAAAATAAGTAGTAATCTTTGAGAGTAGTATAAAGTTGTACTATAGTGACAAGATTGAGATGTCTTGTAAAAGACTTGGAGTCAAGTCTAGAGAGAGAGAGAGAGAGAGAGGAAATGAGAAAGAGAAGAGAGTGTTAGAGAAAGGAGCTCGAGTTAAGAGTGAAACTTGGAAATTGAATTGAGATAGTTCCTAAAGCATTGTATTTAGGATTGCCCATATATTAAAGAGTGTTAACATCAAGAGTGAGTCGTGGTTTTTCCCTTTAAGTTGGGCATAAGGGGTTTTCACGTTAAAATATCTCATGTTCTTTTTAGAAGTTCTTTTATGTTTTACAAATTCCTTTTCAATTTTCGCAAAAATTTAGATCAATCGTACACTTCAAATTCACCCCATCTTGTAAGTATTCCATTAATATAACAATTGGTATTGGAGCCAGAACTCACAAATTCAAGCACCTTAAAGAGCAAAGTTCCTAGTGGCATGAACACATACAAGAAACTCGAAAAAGGTTGCTCCACGCAACGACGACCAATGTTTAATGGGAAGTTCTACACTTACCGAAATAATAAAATGGAGGTTGATTTGGCACGTGATTGAAGTAGGTGACTATGAGGTAACTAAAACAAGCGATAATCAGGTAATTCCTAAGCCATTCTCGAAATTTGAAAAATATGGGTTTAGAGAAGAATGAAGATAAATATGTTAGCAATAAAGCTACTTCACTATGGTCTAGGTCCTCATGAACATAACCGGATAATGGGTTGTAAAATGGCTAAGCGAATTTGGGATCTTTTAAAAATCACTCATAAAGGAACAAACAAAGTTAAGCATTCCAAAATAGATTTTTTAATGTCCAAATATGAACGTTTTGAAATGAATCCAAAGGAATCAATTCAAGATATGCTTAATCATTTTACTAACATCAGAATGAGCTTGTTTGTTTTAGAAGAAATATGCTAATTGATGAACAAGTTAGGAAGATGTTCAGAAGTCTTCCTTAGATGGAGAGAAAAGGTTACTACACTATAAGAAACCAAGGACTTCACAAAGTTCAATGTGGAACAACTAGCTAGATATCTTATAACGCATGAGCTGCACTAAGGAACTAATAATGCTGAAAGTTTTAAAACTTGTGGCCTTGAACTAAAAGGATTATGAAGACTTAGATTATGAATATGAAAATGAAGAGGCATCATTACTCTTAAGAAAGTTCAAAAGGATGTATAGAAACATCAAATATGGCGACTGAAAGGAGAGGAACTTTGATAAGAAAAATCGAAATTCCAAATCTGATTCGGATGTCACATATGTGGAAGCATGGAATACTTCATTGGAGAATTTCCTTTATGGGATTGTGAAAAGGGAAAAATGAAAGGAACAGACCAAGGAGAAATTCAATAGGAACTTATTCTCCAAATTTGATGTTCGAAAAGCAATGATAGTTGTATGGAGTGATTAAGAATCAGAGGAAGAAGAGAAAGAACCTGAAGAATAATGATCTAACATTTTCTTAATGGCGATCCATGATAAAGACAAGATTTTAAATGTTGAAAAATAGGTAACAAGTGATTCTCTTATAGTCTTGTCAAAAGAAAAACTTGTGTGTCTGTTAAAAGAGGCTAATTAAAGAGGTTAACAAGGTTTTAAGTCTTGAAATGGCTCATTATAGCAAAACTATAAAGTTATGCAAAGAGCATATGACTTAACTAATACTAGAGTCGACGTTATAAATCATTTCTTTGAGTTAATGGATAGGAACGTGTCTTTAAAAGAAATTTGTGAATATTTGAATAATGAAAATGTCTTGCTTAATGTTGAGTTGACATAGTATAAACTTCTTCACGTAAGTCTCACTAATCGTTCAATTAAAGTTCCTATGGTTAGTTTCAAGGAGGAGTTTGAAAGGTTAAAAACTGACTAAGAAACTATTAAGAAGTCTATTGAGACCTTAAAAAACGAACTCGAGTCATTGAGGAGAGACAAAAACATGAAACAACTAGGAGTTCCAAAGTGGATATAATTGGCCCAAGTAAAAAGGACTGAAGGTTTAAGTTTTACACAAAAAAGAAAAAAGGAACAAGGAACAAGTATATGGATCAACCTACTCGTAAAGTTTGCACCTATTATGGAAACACTGGTCATTTGAGTGGAACATGTGCCAAAAAGGAACATTGTGTTAAAAGGAACATTAAACAAGTATGGGTCAAGAAAATGGCTGACTATGAAGTTGCACCTGAACCCAATAAAACCTAGGTTCTTAATTCTAACAAATGTTTTCTTGTAGGTTCTAGTGAGGGGGAACAACTCATGGCACCTTGCCAGCGGACTTTCCAATCACATGACTAGAGATTCTTCTAAGTTTCTTTTACTAGAAGATTACAATTAAGCTGTAGCTTTTGGTGATAATAAGAAAGGCAATATTATTGCTATTGGAAAAGTAGGAAGGTCAAGTTTATATTCAATTGACAATGTGTTTTCAGTTTGATGCATAACTTGTTAAGTGTATCACAACTTTGAGATAAAGGTAACTCTGTTAATTTGACTTCTAAAAGTTGCAAAGTCACTAGAAATTACAATGGAAAAGTCATATAGGAAGGAACTTGGAAAGGGACCATGTATATCATGAACCTTGATGAAGTTCCAAGGAACAATCTAACTTGCCTAAGTGTTATTGAAAGTGATCCACTTCTTTGGCACAAACACTTTAGGCATGCCATCTTTTCATTGTTTGATAAGCTAAGATCAAAGGAACTTGTTGTTGTCTTACACATAGTAAAGTTCCAAAATGATAAAATTTTTGAAGCATGCATGAAAGGAAAGCACGTTCAAAGTTCCTTTAAATCTAAAAACATAGTGGCTAAACAAAACCATTGGAACTTGTTCACATGGATTTGTGTGATCTTATGCGTAAGCAAAGTAGAAGCGTCCAATGATTTGTCTTGGTTATAGTTAATGAGTTTTTAGGATTCATTTGGGGTTTATTCTTAAACATCAAAGATGAGGCTTTTGATGAGTTTACTATATAGGTTAACGAATGGCAAAAGTCTACATGTCATTAATTTATACACTTGATGATTCACCATGAAACCAAAAGTTTAGCGACTTTTGAAGGAAATACGGGATAAGTAATAATTTCTCAGCCCATTGCACTCATCAACAAAATGAAGTCATAGAGAGGACGAATAGGACATTGGAGGATATGGATTGAGCGATGTTGATTGTAAGTGGACTGCCTAGAAACTTATAGGACAAAGTCGTCAACCCTGCATGTTCCATCATTAATCATATCATGGTTAGATCTTTGGTGAACAAGACACCCTATGAGCTCCCTAAAGGAAAAACGCCTAACATTGCATATTTTTAGACTTTCTGTTGTAAATGTTTTGCATATAACAATGACAAAAGGAACTTAGGAAAGTTTGATGCTAGAAGTGATGAGGTTGTATTTCTTGGTTATGCAACCAATAGAAAAGCCTATAGAGTTTATACTAAACTAACAATGTGCGTTAGAATCTGTACATATTATTTTTTATGAAACCAAAACACTAACCTATGAACATGGATAAGAAGACTTTGAGATAGGATTGTTGCGTTCCATAGATCTAGATGAAGAATGTAACACCCCCAAATTACTAACATAATAATAATAACAATAATAATAATAATAATAATAATAATAATAATAATAATAATAATAATAATTTGAGTAACTTAGGGGTATTACTGTCACGTGTCACCACGCTTCGGCTGTGCTAACTAATTACTATATTACAACAGAAGAAAAATTTGATTTATTTATTAAAAAAAATTTTGATTATTCAAAGGTACAAAAGTTGAATTAGAAAAATTATAAAAACTCCTAACTAGTATGATGTGAATCTAGGTATTGAAACCTTAATCCACACAAAAGGGATAGAACTAGATAGAAAACCCTCTAAAGCTACGCACCAAAGGTTTAAAATCTAGGGCGAAAGTTTAAGAATTGATTAAAGCAAAGCACCCTCAATTCCTACACTTCCTCACGTGAATCTAAAGCTTTAAGCACCAATTCACAACTCTTTGTTACACACAAAGAAAAACAACAAACTCTCTAAGTTTATTGAAGAATATATAGAAAAGAATCTCCAAATCTGATTTTTCCAAGCTTGGGTGCACATCTATTTATACCCATAGCTTTAGAGTTTCAATCATATTATGACTAGGCCTCCTACTTCTAAAAGGACTCCTAATAACCAATAGGATAATGCCACCTATTTATTACATAATCCTACTAAAACTCTAACACTATCTTATCTTAATTAGAATCTTATCCTACCTAAAAAGATAATATTACAAATTAACTACTCTAATCCTATTTTATTTAAAGTAAAACACTAAATATCCAATCCCATGTGTGTAGCCACGTCCATACCCATGCCATGTCACTTGCCATGTCACTTAAGTCATAATAAAGCACCGATAAGATGTAATAAGCACATCTCAATGTAACAAGCACCTCCCCTTGTCTTAAAATTTTCCTCCTTGGTCAAAATTTTCAATCTTCGAAAATTACTCCAAGATTTTAGCTTTTGATCAAGGCCTTCCATCAATCATCACCTCCATGGCTTCCACACATTATAGAATCATAAAACCTGAAAATGGAAAGTTCAAAAACACACCTATGCCTAAAATGAGAAAAACCCTATCAAATGAAATGGGAGAAAACTCATAGGCAAAACCAACTTATTCCCCATGTCCACCAATCCTCATTTACATTTACATGTTATCATGCACATGCAAATGTTCCCCTTTGATGCACCTAGAAGATTCGTGTCTCCATAAGCCAACAACTCTCCCATGGTAGACTTCTTCTTTAAAGTTTCAACCAATCCTTCGAATTTGGCATCCTCTATCATATCATAGTATGTGCCCAATGATGTAATGCTCCCATGTACATTTATTCCTACAAACCTACTCACCATAAATGATAAGTAGGCGAAACCAAAAATAAATAGAAAAATACGCGTCAGTATAAAATACTGTTATACATGGTAAAAAAATACTTTGACTTTTAAATTCCTTTATTTCGAACATGCCTTCTTATAATTAATAACTTTAAACCTTCCTTTTATAATAATCTAATACAAATATAATTATTAAAACACTTAATAAAAACAATTTTCTTTTCTTATATCCCCTCCTTGATCCTAAGTGTGCACACCTCCAAGTTAGTTATCTCATTATGGATTTATCCTTGGAGTTTCCTTTTTATTTGCAAACAAGTGGACTTTGAAATATGAACCCTTCTTGATTATAACATCAAGCGATAATGTATAATAAGAATAACACTCCTTTGAGAACTCCTTTAATAAATTCAATAAATACAAAGACCTTGCTTTAATTATTAAAGCTCATTGAAAATTATTAAATCTCAAATTTCATTCGTCCCTTTTGAAACATGATAAAACAAGGTAAATGTATATCATCCTTTTTATATAATCGGAATTTCAAATAAATAACTATATTTATACACATTTAAAAAAAAGTGGCGCATGGCTAAAATTCCAATTATAATTTATTTAACAAAATACATAATAAAAATATCATAACACAATATAATTCACAAAATAAAAACATTCAATTGCACATAAAATATTTAACACATATACATACCTTAAATTTTAGTACTTCCTAGCAATTCCCTACTAAACTTCAAGTTGATCCTCCTATCAATTGAAATGAACTAATCAACATAATACAACACAATAATTATGTATAAAATATTGAAATTTTAATTAAATTTAGAAATAGTTTTAAGAATTAAACAATTTGCAAAACAATTAAAACAATTAAATAGTTAGGGAAAGAGGAGGCTCACGGTGGCTGGTGGTTGTTGGTGGCACAACGTGGTCGAAGAGATAGAGAGAATGGCTTGAGAGAGATGGAGATAGTTTTAGAGAAGTAAAAAAGGGTTTAATGATTTTTGTGTGAAGAATTAGGTGAGATTTAAGGATCTATTTATAGTAAAAATTAGGGTAAATTTTAAGATTTAAAAAAACTAAAAAAAAGTATGAATTTAAAATAATAATTATCTTCCAAATTTTCAGAATTTTTTTTAAAATAATTAAATTATTAAATAATTTATTCAATTAAAATCATTTAATTCAAATCAAACCAATTAAAATTAGTTAAAAAAGATAAATTTTATTATTATTATAATAATTTTTTGAAACACTTATCATGGCAACTGGCCACGATAAATTTGAGATATAATTTTTTCTTGAAAATCCATTGTTTTTAAATTAAAACTATCTATTCAAATAAAACTGTATTTTAAATTAGGATAACATAAATATAAATTTTTTTAAGGAACTTAGAATATTCTAGAATAGAAGAGGGTAACTGGGATATTTTTCGAGATATTTTAGAGGGCTTTCTGGGAATTTAATAGAATAATTAAGGAATTAAATACTTATTAAATAATTTTTTTAATAAATTTATAAATGACGGTCCATAATTATGATTGACGCCAAAATACTTTTTAATTATCTAATTTGTACTAAAATGATCTTAAAATAATTTTATTTAAAATGAAAAAATATATTATACATATAATTTTAAATACAACTTAGCATATAAACGTTTTAATATAATGTCTAAAATACTAGGTATTATAGTTTAGCCCTCTTAAAAGAAGTTTTATCCTCAAAACTTGAAAACATTTAATGAAATTTTTTAATGAAATGCGTGACATATGCAACTAATTCATATAACTTATATAATCGTAAAACTTTATCGCATTATACCCCCCTTAAAAGGAAGTAACGTCCCTGTGACTCGAGTACTAACCTTAGAAAATAAGTCCAAATATTTCTTCCTCATTTCATCATCTGCCTCCCAAGTTGCCTCTTCGGTTTCATGATTTGACCATAGTACTTTTACTATTTTTACATCTCTGTTTCTGGTGCTTATTACCTTGTTATCCAAGATTCAAACTAGTCTTTCTTTATAAGTTAAATTTTCGTCCATTTTTATTGATTCAGGACGTAACATATGACTTGCATCCGGTACATATTTCTTCAATTGAGATATGTGAAATATGTTGTGCACTCTCTATAGATCACTAGGCAGGTCCAACTCATAAGCCACTTTGCCCACTCTTTTCAACACCTTATAGGGTCCAATATACTTCGGTCTCAATTTTCCCTTTTTCTCAAACCTCATCACTCCTTTCATTAGAGAAATATTTAATACAACCTTTTCTCCAACTTCATTTTCCTCATCTCGCCTCTTGGAATTTGCATAGCTCTTCTGACGGTCTTGTGATGCTTTGATATTTTCCTAGATCATCTTCACCTGTTTAATGGTTTCTTGGATCATTTTTGGTCCAAGTACTATGGTTTCACTTATATCATTCCAAAACACCGGACTCCTACACTTTCTTCCATAAAGTGCCTCAAAAGGTGTCATTCTAGTACTGGCATGATAACTATTATTGTAGGAAAACTCGATTAGGTCTAAGTAATCCTCCCACGACCCTTAATACTCCATTACACATGCCCTTAACATATCTTTCAAGGTCTGAATGGTTCTTTGAGTCTGACCGTCAGTAGCGGGGTGGAATGTTGTGCTCATAAGTAACCTCGTTCCTATTGCCTTCTATAAGCTCTTCCAAAAATTCAACAAGAACCTCGAATCTTTGTCTAACACAATATCCTTCGGTACCCCATGATACTTCACCACAAATTTCACATAAGAGTTTCCTAATTGGTTACTTGTCCAAGAGCTCTTCATGGATATGAAAATGGTAGTTATAGTAAGTCTATCCACAACTATCCAGATGGTATCATTATCGGCCCTTTTTCTAGGCGGAGCTCCTACCAAATCCATCGAGATTGAATTCCATTTCCAACTAGGAACTTTCAATGGTGGAACATTACCTTGTGCATGCTTATGCTCAATCTTTACCTTCTAATAAGTAAGGCACCTAGCCACGAATTCGGCTACTTTCTTTTTCATATTTGGCCACCAAAATGTTTTCTTCATGTCATTGTACAACTTATTTCCTTTAGGATGTATAGAGTAAGATGAATTGTGAGCTTCTTCCATCAATCTATTCTGTAAATCCCCCCTATTGTATGGAACACACCATCTTCTTTTAAACCTAATACTCCCATCATCTACGATCGCAAAATCTAGGGTATGTCCTTCTTGGATTTTCTCTTTGATGTTTTCCAACTTCTCATCCTTTGGTTATGTTTCCCAAATCTCATCATAAATGGATGGCTAGATTTCCATGGCATCAATAAATTCTTGTACTCCTCCTTGTTTCACTACTTCCTAAAATTCTAGATATAACTGATCACGCAAAATTATTGCATTTACCAAATGGTTTTACTTCCTACTTAATGCATCTTCCACAATATTGACTTTCCCTTCATGATATTGAATCTTCAAATCATAATCATTGATAAGTTGCAACCATCTTCTTTACCTCATATTTAACTCCTCTTGGGTGAAATTATATTTTAAACTCTTATGATCCATATAGATCTTACTAGTTACTTCGTAAAGGTATTGTCTCTAAATCTTCAAGGCAAAGACCATCGCTGCTAGCTCCAAATCATGAGTCGGGTAGTTAACCCTATATGGTTTCAATTTCCTAGAGGCAAAGGCTATAACCCTTTGGTTTTGCATTAATACACAACCTAACCCAAACTTGGATCCGTCACTATAGACCTCATATTGATCACTCCCATTTGGTAAGGCTAAAATAGGTACCACCACTTCACATTATGGAGTCCACACAAATCTACACTCCTTTTTCATAAGGTTAGTCATGGGTCTAGATATCTTCGAAAAGTCCTCACAAATTGCCGATAATAGCCTGCTAATCCCAAAAAATCAAATATTCGATACACTCTTCAATGTTGGCCATTCACTTACTTCTTGAATCTTTGTTGGATCCACAAATACACCTTCCTTAGATATAACATGTCCCAAAAAGGCTACTTTCTCCAATTAGAACTCACACTTAGAAAACTTAGCATACAACTGATTTTCCCTCAAGGACGTCAAAACTAACCTTAAATGTTCTTAGGATCATCCTTATCCCTCGAGTACACCAAAATAACATCAATGAAGACAACCACACACCTATCTAACCTAAAATTCGGTGCATCGAATTCATGAACAACGTTGGTGCATTAGCTAACCTAAATGGAATTACTATAAATTCATAGTGTCCATAATGGGTCCTAAACGCACTCTTTGGGAAGTCTTGCCCGGCATTCCTCAACTGGTGATATCCAGACCTCAAATCAATCTTAGAATACCCCTACCCCTTTCAACTAATAAAATAGGTCGTCTATCCTCAGAAGTGGGTATTTGTTCTTCACGGTCACATTATTCAATTCTCTATAATCGATGCATAACCTCATACTTCCATCTTTCTTCTTGACAAACAACACTAGGGCTCCCAAGGTGATAAATTAGGCCTAATATAGCCTTTGTCAAACATATCATCAAATTGAGTCTTCAACTCCTTCGACTCAGCTGGTGCCATCGTATAGAGGGCCTTAGAGATCGGTCTGGTTTCATGCACTAGATCTATGGTGAACTCAACATCTCTAATTGGAGGCATTCTTGGAATCTCTTCTAGAAAAATATCCAAAAATTCACAAACAACTAGAGTCTCTATAAAGGAATTTCAATTCGAAATTTCCATCTTCTCCTTCCCAAATTTGTTGAACACTACATAGGTATAAAGGATAGCCCTTCTACACACATTTCTTTATTTGTAAGAAAAAGATAATATTTAATCTAGGTTTCTTCCTTTCTCTTCGATAAGTCACCCTGACCTTATTTAGTCCAACCAAGGATACTTATGAGCTTCACAATCATTTCGAGCTTTAAATTTTCCCATCCAATCCATATCCAAGATCACACCTAAGTCATCCATTTCAAATTCTATTAAGTCTAATGTGAATTCTAATCCGGCAATTACTAAAAATATTTTATAATCCTAAGTCATCCTTTCTCTGCTAGCTTTAGACTTCCTACTAAAGTCTTAGAAATGAATGAATGAGATGCTCCTGAATCAAAAAGAACTTTATAGGCAAATTATAGATAGAGAAAGTACCAGCAACTACTTCAGAAGTAGATCCAGCCTTACGTCTGTTCATAACAAATACTCGGCCTTTAAGAGAATTGGAATTTGCACCTAACACAAGTTTAGGATACCCGTTTGGTTGGATTGAACTAGGATGACCATTTGAGGAGATTTCCCATTTTGAGCAAGGACACTATGGCCACCAGAGGTCTTTTTATGGCATTCATACTCTCGATGTCCCAACTTTTGATAGAAACGACAAGTTATAAGGTTACCTTCACAATCCCTCCCGGAAGCTAGTGTTAGACGCCGAGTTTGGACATTTAATACTGGCCTAAACATATGATGTTGGGTCTGGTGTCACATGCTTGAACTCAGCATTCATTAGATGCTTGAGTTAGCGCTAGACGCTTGAACCATTGGGTAATTAAGGTGTCATTAGTTTTTGGGGTTTTGGAGGCTATAAATACCCTATGTACGGGGTTTCTTGTCTCCATGAGGTCAAGGATGCTATATCAACTTTGATAGGTACTTAGGCCTCAAATGTAAGTATTGGTGACATAGTGTATGGGAGTAGGGTAGACCTAAAAAGAGTAGTTTCTCACTTTGCTCCTCCTACTCGAGAGCCAAGAGCTCAAATCTTTAGAAGAAGGCTTTGCATTATATTTTGCTTACATGTTTTGTTTTTGCTAATGAGAACGACGAGGAAGGGTTTGCCCCAATCCTAAGATCATGGAACAAAGTGAGGAGGGTAGGAATCCAATGCCTATAGTTGTAGGTGAACTCATAATTGGCCTAGAATTGCATCATGCAAACTCCTCCCTTGATGTTGGTGGGTGCCTCGTCTTGTTACAAGTAAGTTGTTTTATACTTGGTTTTTGTTCAATTTCTGTTTTAATGTCATGAACATTTGATTAATTTTTTCTCTTCTTCTTCTACTTTGCTTTTTTTTAAAGGTTAGATAGAAGGAGTGGTTGATACTTTTGGTCCCTTAAAAATACAATAAAAAGGGATTCACCATGAGGAGTAAGCTCCTAAGTTATGCCACCTTTGAAGAATGGTTGAGCTATTTTTCCAACAGGGAGTTCTTGGTAAGATGGGTGGTGCCTTAGTGGCGGATTGTGCCATGATTGAGGTAGAGAATGGTTATGTGTTGTGCATCCCTAGTCTCATGGTCGGTGCTCCCTTACTATGATCCCGTGAGAGATTTAAGGCAATTTAGGCAAAATCAAGTGGTTTGAGAAATAAAAAGGAAAGGTCGAAGACCTTGCCTCTCAAGGAAGAGAAGGAAAAGATATAGGATTCCTATTGGAAGGTCAAGCCATGTGGTTCATCCAAGATTTGCCAAGATCACCATATTTCTTGGAAGCTACATGACATGGATATGGGGGAATGGGGGAAAAGTTGAAGTTCATGCATCTTCCTTTAAGTCACCATAAACCCAAGAGACTAAATCAAAGCCCCCAATGGTTCATGACCGGTTGGGTGTGAAGGTTCTACCACCAATGGAGAGGCTAGGGAAGACGGTGAAGTCGATCAAAGAAAATCTCACCTAAGGAAAGAAAAGGGGCTAACCAATTTAAGTTTAGGTAGGGGCAAGCTTTGTAAATAAAGAGAAAAAATGGTTATTATGCTTAAACCACTTGTTTTGTCTCCTTAGAATTAAAATTTTCTTTAATTTTAACTTTATCAATGAAAGGCATTAGGTCACCATTTAGGGGTTTTGTAACCTTTTCTTCAATGAAATGAAATCAAGTTTGCTTCAAATTTTGAATTGCCATTAAATGCTATAAGGATTACATTTAATTTGAAATATTTAAAATTAAAATCAATCACCAAGGCATAAGTGAGCCAAAGCAATCATGGAAAAACACGCCTAAACTTATTTACAAAGTTAGGAAAATTTTAGAATTGAAGAAACTGAAAAGAGGGCCCCAAAAGCTGGAACCCTTTTACAGGATGTTGGAGCAAGCCAAATGAGCCAGGAGGGATTTTGGATGAAGCTGAAACTTGGGAATCAAAAGCTTTATGTGAGCTTTAAACGCTTTTAGCAGGCTAACAGGTTAGGAGCTCTTTTGGAGGGCACAGGAAAATAGGCGTCCAACGACTGGGATGGGCGTTAGACACCGAGAATATGGGTGCTTAACACCCTTTGTCTTGGAGTTCTAAGCCATGTCATTGCATCTGGCGCTCTCTTATGATGATTTAGATCCTTCTTAGGGTGTAAAGCTTGTTTTATTATTACAATTGGGCCTTAAAAGAGGTTGCCTATGCATCCTTTCAAAAATCAGGGCAAACGTAACTTTGGGAGAGCTGAATCCACATGATGGGTACATAATTAGACTTTGACATGTAAATGAACAATGACCTTAATTGGTGATCATGAACCAAGAATGTTGTTTGCTCTCAACGACATGGTATTGACAAATGGCTAATCGTACTGTTTGCTCTCAACGACATGGTAACCATTATAATGATTAATGAAAAAGTCTTACCATAACCAAATCGTTTAGTACCGATAACCGCAACACCGATAACCGGTCCATAATGGTTTGATTACCGATTACCCGTGAATCTTATTGTAAAATAATAATAATTAATACTAAAAGCAAGAACTCATCTCCTACAAAGTCATCTTCAACTTGCTTCATTTCAAAAATTGATTAAACACAACAATAAAAAGTTAAAAAAAAAACAAAAAACATTAATTAATGAAGTTGTCTTCGAAAATAAGATCTTCATTATGATGAGTATTTGGATTAATTTGCTAGAATGGTCTGTTGATAAAAAAATATCAAATTCTCATTAAAAAAATTAGAAAACTAAAATGTTAGATCTTCATTATGTTGAAGACGATTTTGGATTAATTTTTTCGTAATGGTCGGCTGATTAGAAATCTCTAAATTCAAATACCAACTAGCCAATTCAACTCATATGATTCCATTTCAAGATAACAATAGAAATATCTAAATAAAATTGTCCCATTTCAACATCGAAAAGCCCCCAATAAAATTACCCATAAAAATAGGAGAATTGTTTAAGATTTTGCTTGATTTTGCTGGAATTGCGATTGAATCTGTTGGAATTGCTCGGATTTGCTGCATTCTACTCAAAATTAAAGATTTTTGAGAAGATTGGGTAGACTTGCAGCTTCATGTCATGGTGGTGTCCCAGTGGAGATTGTGAGGAAAGGCTAGGAGAGAAACAACTAGAGAAGAGAGAAGAAAAGAGTTGAGAAGACTAGAAAAGGGTAAGAAGGATGGAAGAGTGAAATTGGGTAATTAGATTTGGATTTTTTTTAGTTATTTAATTTTCAATGGTTAACCATTAACGAAGTATCATAATCGTGACCGTAATCATTAACCGTTAATATTAACTGTTCGGTAACCGTAATTGTTAATAGTTAACATTTCGGTAAAATAACCGTTAATTACCGTTAAACGAACGGTTAGTGCGGTTAACAACTATGGTCTCTTTTTTCACACTCCTAGTCTTAGGCTT
This sequence comes from Dysphania ambrosioides, assembly GCA_026401315.1. Lineage (NCBI taxonomy): Eukaryota > Viridiplantae > Streptophyta > Magnoliopsida > Caryophyllales > Amaranthaceae > Dysphania > Dysphania ambrosioides. The sequence goes on along the minus strand of CM048669.1, from coordinate 4,209,934 downwards.
TTCTTAGGAGTTGCAAAGCTAGATTCCCAATGCATGCACAAATAATGCGATAATGTGCAAACAGTTCACATAGCCACACTAGTATGATAGCATGATTGCAAGACGCAAGGTCTCCTCCTAGCCAAGGCCCTAAGTTTAGGATGCTCTAAGGTTGGATTAGCATGGTCAAAGATCGAGCCAATCGATTTTTGGCTAAACCTTTACTCCTAATTTATCTCGAATGTAGAACACATTCATAAGAGACATTGCCTTTGGGTGTAACTTTCCACACACAAAAAATCACATGCATGATGTAAGGAATGCCTAAACACAATTTTAAGAAAATTGCATGCCTATCGAATAGAATGTTTCTCAATTGCGCATTCGCACACGTAGCTAAGTATGCTTTAGGCATAGTACTCCCCAGCGAAGTCGCCAATTTTGAAGAGGCGAAAACTTCTAAAGGCTTGGTGAAGCCAACTAGGTTTTGGGTGGACGGCTTTATGAGTGATCTGCCATTAGAGAGCCCGATTTTTTACAACTCAACCTTCCCTTCTCGATGAAGAGAAAAAAAGGAGGCCTCCCTTACTAGTGCCTTCTAATTATATGTGTTGTTTAAGGTCGGCTATGCAGCTTTTAGCTATCCTCATCTAAATCGGGTTTGAAGGGTCAAGAGGAGTCACTACCTAACTATTTAGGCGGTCCAGGCACCCAATTGGGTTTGAATCCCAAAATTGATTCATATGGATGTTCATAGAACCAAAGGTGGGTTTAGAAATGAGCAATTTACATCAATTCAAAGATGATATGCAAACAATTTTCATTTAGGTGGAATAAAGATAGATTTGAAAGCTCTTAGGAACATGTAAAAGCAACAATGAAGGACACTCTATATTAATTAGTTTACAAGATAAGGCATAATATTGAAATTTTATGGGTCGATCACAAGAGGTCATCAAGTTTGATGTCTCTTTAGTTGATCAAAGCTCAATAAAGTGAATAAAAGTAAATACAAAGTTCATGTAGAAGGAGGTTTTCATCCTCTATAATCATCACATAAAAAGTGACTCAACTTAAACCTTAGGTGGATGAAAACCACAAGAGATCAAGAATAGTGGTGAATTGAGTAGAACTATACAAAGTAAAGTATAGAAACGTAGATTTAGAAGGATCCTCGGTTAGTTAACATTGAGGATGAGTCCTTTTCTTGAATGTTGGTTAAGTGCTTGAAGGAACTATGGTCAAAGTCATGATAAAGGGCCCAAGTTTTGGTTTCTTTGGATTAAGAGGTATAGATTTTTCTTAGATTATTCAAGGAGGGTTTCAAGATGCTTGAAGGTATATTTTAGCAGAGTAATAGTGTTTATGTTTTGGAAAACTTTGGATCTTTTACTCATAAAATTTTGGGGTTTTTAAAGGCAAAAAATAGACTTATATGAGCGATAGAAGCTGAGTTCGAGCATCTTGTGCATCAAATGCCTAAAAGGTATGTTTTGCATAATTGCTTTAGAGGTTTAAAGGGAACGAGAACGCTTTCGAGCGAGCTTTGGGATTCAGGGCTTGGACGACTAAGCTCCTATGTGTCTGGTGCTAAGTTATTACGTCGGACTTCCTGCTCTTGGGTGCGTGAGGCTGAATTTAGTGTTAATACTCCGAGCGTTTTTAGCTTAGATGATTTATATGTATATTAGGGTTTTTTTTTAGTTTTGTGTTAAGGCCTTTTGAGGATATGATTTAGGCTTAATTGTGTTTTGTGAGGACTTTTTAGGTTTTCGCACAACCTTTGTAGGTCCCCCTATGAGGGTTGGTTCATTATTAAATTATCCCACGAGGAGACACGATTTCGTGTCTACAATCATCATGCTCGAGCGATTTTTAAAAAAAATTGATCCAAAGCTCATTTCTAGCATCATAAATCATATTTTGTTGTTTATTTCTAATCTTACAATGTCAATGATGTTTATGAACTAAACTAGATAAGTCCTCTTAACTAGACCTTTTCATTAGTTAGAGATCTTTAAGATAGCCTTTTTAGGTCTAACTCTTCATTTGATAAGTCAATCTCCAATTCATTCATGAGTGAATCATACTTTGTATATTTTAATATCATTCCTTTATTGCTTTATTTAGATTTTATACATTTATTTATGCATAATCCTTATTTTGTTTTTCAACCCCATTTATCTTTTTGCATTTATTAAAGTATAACCATGCCTAAAAAGATAAATATTGGACAACCAATAATAGAAATCCTTAATTTAACCACTCTTAAAGAAGTAGCACATAACCTAGATAGTTTACATGTACTTTAACTTGTGAACCCACTAATCTATAGTGTGTTTCATTTGCCTATGCATGTGCCTTAGGAACTATTAATCTAAAGTTGTTCCACTTAATGAATTTGCTAGTCTATCATATTTGAATAACATAAATTGCTTATTCCCTGATCCTTACTTTGGTTGATGGCCATTCATGTGAGTCAAATCTTGAGATTCAAACTCAAGTAGGCTTCCAAACCACCTTTGTTAATTTTGTGCTCAAAGACCCTTTGGACCCAATCCATATGAAGATAGTTAAACAATAATGCCAACCCTTAATGATTGCACAAATTAGTAGGGCACTAGTGAGGGAAGACTCCTTTTTCTCTTCACATAATGGTACATACAAAAAATTCACATAATTGTACAACAATGCTTCGATAGCAGGACTCATCATCACTTCACCCAAAAAATATTATCACAGAATGTCATAATTCTGGAAAGTGCTGAATGTTAGTCAGGTATGTCATCTCTGTACTGCTCCGTGTCCTTTGTGATGGAAATTCACATTCGCTCAAGATCACCAGCATGTTAATATAGGAAAAATGGTTGCAGGAGATGGCAGCTAGGATCAAAATTAGCGGATTAAAAATCCAGTTAGATTTAGTTGCTTGAGAAGAATATGCAGACTTTAAATCTTGCTACTGGCAAGTACTCTTTCTGGCTAATTACCAGCACAAATAGAGCTTTTGCCAGATACCAAACCAGACCAAGTTGAAGAAAGGGCACCATCACGAGTAACAAGGTAAACAATGAATACGACATATGCAGCAGTTACTATACAGACTAAGGATCCAAACAAAAGTCCATTAGCTTCAGACATGAAGAACTCAAGAAGAAGGTAACCATTGATGACAATGACAAGCGCAGCCACAGTCCAAGAAATCCGCTGGATAAAGAAATTGTAAAAGAAATCATCAATTGCCCTCTAAAAGGCGCAAATCAACTAACATTGATCTCAGATTTAATCAGTAAAAGATTGGAGGGGGAGGGGAATGGAATGCAAACATATCACAAGTGATCTCCTCAAATCCTTTATTAACATTAAAAAATAAAAAAATAAAAAAAGAGTGAAGACTAGGAGAATATGCAGCCAAGAAAAATAAATGATTAGCCATACATACTCATTGGGCAATAATTCTAGCTTCAAACTCTGGTCTTCTTTCAACATTGACTATAAACTACTCATACCCTAAAACTGCTTTTGCACTTTGGCAAATTGATGCATAGTGGGTGAACATAAGTCATAGTGGAAGTATCAATCTGTTTCCGAGATCAGGTCATTCCAAGTAAAAGGAGGGTTTTATGCTGTTCTGCTAATTCCACTTGACTAAACTGTCAGGTTCCTTTGAAACTACCAATGCAGAGCAACTGCAACATAGGCAGGCAGATAAAAAATGTTGTTCTTACTTCTTGGGTGGTGGATATGGTATTAGTGGAGTTGGAACTAAAGATTTTTGGCAAGCAGCAGAACAGTAGCTTTTATCCAAAACTTATTGTTCATAAAAACAGTGATGTTTTGCTTAGGAGTTTAAAGCTTTACTCGAGTCTTCAGGGTCAAACCCAAACAGCGACAAGCATGAAAGCAAGACTCAAACCATAGACTCTAGGAACTTTTCGTAAGTGTGCTAAGAGAATCTCTGCAAGAAAATATGAGAGCTTAGCTGAAAGAATGAAAGCAAGAATCAAAACCTAGACTTCTAGGAACTTATTACCACACTGATAAGCATTAATGTTGGCTAGTGAGAATCCTCTACTGAGAAAGTTCAGCTTATTTATATTGTTTTGATAAGAATTCAATATTATTGGGCTTGAGTTATGGTACTTTCCAATATTATCCCCAGAAAATATGTCATGTTTCATACATTGAAGTCTTACTGTACAGAATGAATTGAACTGATTAATATATTTTCCATACAGAAAACAAATAGGAGATTGGTTGCAAGTACAGAGAGAGTTAACTAGGATAATGTGGTTTGGAAAAGATTAGTTACCCAAAGCATAGTTAAATAGTTTCATGACTTGGCTAGCAGTCCTGAGGAGATTACAAATAAGGGAGAGAGTTCATCACTTTGGCTTTGCCATCAAACATGCTTTGCTCAGTAGTGACAAGGATGAATCTCAATATTACATTTCTTTAAAGAGCTTATAGTACTACATATGTTGCTCTATCGCAACAATGGGTGGAATTAAATTGCCATTTTGTAGACATGAAATCGTATCTCCCCGTATAGCGGTCCAATGACGAACTAACCCTTGCGGGTGGACTTAACTTGGGTCGAATGGAGTGTGCGAAAACCAGAAATCACCTCAAAATCGAACCATCAAAAACCCATAACACAAATCGAGCCCGAAACACATACCTTGGCCAAAATCATAAAATCAATCACTAAACACTAAACAAACCCCTAATCCGTGCAAAGTCAAAAATAGTCGGAGCACTAACGCTCAAAGTGAGCATTAAACGCATGAACTGAAGCAAGCCCAAATTTGAGCGCCTAACGTCAGCATATGACGTCCAACACCCAACCTGGCGTCCAACGCATGTTTTGCTTCCAACGCCCAAACTGAAATGCATCTAGTACAATTTCTACTTTGAGCGTTAGACGCACGACCTTGAGCGCTCCCTCAAAAGCGCTCTTGACTCCTTTCCCCCTACTTTTCATCCGACATAAGATTCTTTTATTCAGCATTTAAAACACGGCTTGGGTGTCCAACGCCCGAACTTAGCGCATGACATTTTAACTTAGCATTTAACGCTTGGATGTTGACCTCTTTTTGCCTATGAATACCTCGAAATTTTATGAGCAAAAGGAGCGAAAATTCTCATTCCAAAAATAGTCAAAATACTCTTTCAAACACTCTCAAAACCTCATAAATATCTCTCAAACCTATTCAAGGTGCAATCAAGGCATAACTTACAAGACACACTCAATACTAAGGACCCTTCTAAATTCAATTTATTTTCTTTTGCTTTTGTCTACTTCTACCCTCTCACCATCCATCTTAGGTTCTAGTGGTGCTCAACCACTCAAGGGCCTAAGATTGGATCCTTTTTTGTAATGATTGTAAAGGATGCAAATCTCTTTCTATATGAACATCTTATTTCCATTTATATGCAGCTTTGGTGAGCCTTGATTGACTAAAGAGACATCACCTTTGGTTTCTCTTATGGTGTTCTCTTATGATCAACCCCTAAACCTTTATTTTCATGTCTCTTTTACCTATAATGTGAAGGATTAGGAGCAACTCCTTAATTCACTAGATCAAGCCTCAAAACCCGAACTTTGAGTATCATATTCAAGGAATCATCTTCATAGATTAGTCACCTCTTAACTTCTCAAGCAACCTCTTCCCCTTGTATTTTTACTTATTATAATCTAATTACATTATGCAAGTCTCTTTTAAATCTTTTCCTTTATTCTATGATGAAGAGATTTGGACATCTCTAATCTCTCTAGACTTAATCAAACTTTGACCTTTTTTATAAGCAAACATTAGGTGTGAATCATACTTGAATATATATTTAGGTTTGTTGTAAGGCTCATTTTGTGTTAAGCATCATAAACCATACATTGATGTTCTTTTTATATTGTGTCAATTATGTTCAAAGGCTAAAACAATGAGACCCTTATGAACTAGACCTCTATTTGATTGAAGTATATCATGAGAAAATGTCTCTTTAGACTTAAATCTTCATTTGATTAATAAATCCTCAACTCATCATCATGCATAAATCATAGTTTGGATCTTTCGATATTGTTCTTTAATACTTTCTTTCAATTCCGTACTTTCAATTTTGCACCTTTATTTCATGAATCTTACTATGTTATAATTGTGTATGACCACTTTTATCTTTTGCACTAATTCAAAACCTTTTGAAGTGTATCACATCTAATACGATAAATTAGACAACCGGCCATAAGGACCCTTAATCTTGGGGATTATTAACAAAGTGATCATCAAATCTAGATTTATGTGTATAATTCTTAACTTTCCAAACTAACTAAATCTAGAGTGTGCTTTTCTCTGTATTTACATGATTCCCTAGCAGCTAAAACTATCCTAATGTAAATCGTTTGCACATCAGTAATGGATTGACGTAGATTGCTCATTCCCGAACCTTCCCATGGTACATAGACCGCTCACGCGAGTCTTTTTGGGATTAAAACCTAATTAGGTGTCCAAACAGCCCTTAAAGGTTTGATGGTGACTCCTTAATCCATTTTTAGCCGCATAGCCAATCCTTATTGACATGCACACTTGTAGGGCACTAGTGGGGAAGAGCCCCTTCCCATTCTCTTCACCGAGAAGAGAAGGTTGGGTTGTAACGAACTCCCTAGTGATGATTCACTCATCGAATCATCCATCCGAAACCTAGTTGGGTTCAAGACCCATTAAACTCTTAAAAGCATTTCCTTTTATTAATAACATTTTTAGTTGGTTGTCAAGGTATAATGGCAGGTACAACAAGTTCACAAAGAATATATATGCAGCTAATGCTACCATCTACCATCTTTAGAAGATTGGGAACGATTATTACTGGAACAAAAAGGTTATGAGCGACCTGAGGTGCTGATACAGAAGATGAAGCATGGTATTGGAGCACGAATAGGAAATGCATCGGCATAAAATGCCCAGGGTTCAGCAGCCATCAAAAGCTGACATGTTTCCACCTAGATCATTTAAAAGGATAAGTTAAAGTTGTGATAGACAAACTGGTCTGATAAGATAGTCCACTAATGAGAAAGGCTCAAAAAGGGAATATTTGAGTTGTGCTCAAAGAAGGGATATTTAGAAAAAAACAACCAATCATTGAGGAAAGTAGGTCACATTAGAGAGAGTACAATTTCTCATGACTCTGTAAGTATTCCCATAAATAAAGAGCACCACACATCCCAAAATCCACACAACTTACTATAAAGTAAGTTTCTCTCTCTACACTACTTTCTCTCACTAAGCACTATTCTAACTTGATCATTAAAGTTGATACAAACCACCATCTCGCATCCCTAGTGTGTTGGAAAGTATCATTCTTGCAGGTTCCAAGGACTCAAGGAGATACTACGAGGCTATCTTCCACGGCATACGAAGTGCTATCTCACGTCAAGGTTTCCACATGACAAGTCCGTGCCTCTGAAAAATTCCTAAAAAAGGAAGTATGTAAAGTTACATAAATAGTTAGGGATTGATTTTATATCTTTGTATAGTTTTGGAAGGTTTTTACCTTGGTTGTTCTAAGGCTAGCATGCCTTGGATGGTGCTTGGTGGGTTATGCAATTTTTGGTTGAGATTGTGTCTCTTTCATTTTTCTGTTAGGATGTAATTTTATTGATTGTAATGAAATGATGCTTTAGCAAAAAAAAAAAAAATTGAAAATACAGCTCCTCAAATGTTTGGGCCAGTTCATTGGAAAGCCAGGTTGAAAATGCAACATCAAGATCATCAATTATTGATAGAAGTATAAGTGTGGACCCAATGAATCAGTAACATTTTCAGTTATTTCCCGATATAACAGGCAATTATAAATATTTTCACCTGAAATGTAATGGGAGCAAAGATAAGGCAATGTTCTCTTCACCTTATCTTATCTTATCTTATTTTGGACAAAATTTTCGGGTCTGGTCTCATCTAGTATGGTCTGAACTTATTTGCATATTAAAATTTAAAAATATTAGAAAAAACATTATTAAGCAAGATTGTGTTGGAAATGCTCAATGTGTACTATCTAAATATATAACTTTCATATAATTTAGTAAAGTAATATTAGAGATTTTTCATTAAGTAAACAAAAAAAAAAAAATCTGATTTGGCCTAAATTGGTCTGGCCTGATTTGATTTGGTTTGAACTGATTCTAATCAAAGTAAGAAATAAGTTCTGAATAAGTTGAAGAAAACATAGCCTAAGTAGAGATGAGGTTCCTTAAGATGATTCCTCTGAAACAACAAAATTGTCACTTGTCAAAATGCAAAGAGAACCTGCACAACATATCATATTGGAACGACAGTTGCCCAACAATATCCTGTCCTTTCCGGCAAAATATACTGTTTACAAAGAAAGGCAGACTAGACGCAGATATGTGATTTCAAAACTTATCTAGCTTTGTTACTTTAAGGTATGATACACATCTCTATTTCATTCCATCATCCCTAATAATTAAAGAAAATAATCTAAGGATATGAACCTTAGAAACCTCTATTCATGCACTTTATGTCTTAAAAAAGTTCACATAGGTGAAAATCCATGGTGTTTTGCAAAAGAAATCTTTCACAGTGCTCAGTCCTTGAATCCTACTAAGTTGAATGGAAACTGGAAAGCATATTGGATCGTCTCTTAGCTATGATAGCAAAAATAAGACTGGGTCTCCTAAAGAAGTGACCATATTATCTAGTCTTATCAATGGAACATCTGAAGTTCCCAGAAATCATATCAGTTCAGATGTTCAATTAGATGTTGTAGGCCATAAGAGAAAAAAGAAGAAAAATGACAGGATGCAATACAGATATTTGATCACACTTTCTTCTTCCTCAGATTACTGGTAATATAGCCATAGTTATTATCGAGAATATCAACAATAGAGGGCTACCACATTATTTTCTGAATACAGAAGGCTAACTCCATGCAGTTCACATTAGACCTAGAACTGCTAGCAAGTAACTACTTCCTCCTGAAAATATAAGTAAAAAACACTATTTACGATGTCCAGAACCACAACTCCTTAAGTAATAAATTCTAATATGGGGAGAAGGCGACGTGGTAAAAACAATTACTATATAAAGCAATTTTGATGATATCGCTCATATCATAAGCAATGATATGTTGAAACTTTGGAAAACATGAGAATATAAAAGATTTTGAGCCACCTTTTTCAAACATCTTTTTGAAAATCTTCACCTTATTCACAAAAAAGGGCAGACTGAAACTGAAACAAGATGAAAATCCTTTTTATGCCAGAAATTTATTAGATTTTTAAAATCAAACAACCAAAATTATCTTTTTCTTTCTCAACCAAACGAAGGTATTTGATGAGTGACATTTATGCCTTCCTAAGGTAGTTTTCGTACTCTTTTGGCCCGAGTCCACCTTGTTTTGCACTATTTCATACTACTTTATATATGATTCTATTTTAGGAGTGTATGATTTTTCTACCCTGTTTTCCCCTTTATTCTCCGTGTTTCTTCTACTTTTATGCGTGTTTTCATTTACTTGGTGCAAGAACATAATAGGCACGAGCACGAGTGAAACAAGGAGCAAGATTGGGAAGTACAAGAATCGAGAAAAGAAAATGAGAGACTCAAGCCAAGAGGACTCTCAAGACGCTTAAAGCCAAGCAGCCGCTAAGGAAGAATGTAAGCGGCCGCTAAGTTCAAAGCTGGTCAAAGACAAAAAGTTCACGAGGACATTGAGCAGGCTTCGAAAGGGTGCTTAGAAGGAAAAAAAATTCCTTCTGAGCGGGCACTTAAGATTACATTGAGCAGCCCGCTCAAGAAGGCTGAATTCTTTCTATAAACGGCCACTCCCTATTTCAATTGAGCGCCCGCTCAAGCCGATTTCTAGGCAGAAACGTGGTTTTCTCAAACTCTTTTCACGAGGATATTAGATGGATTTGATGGGGAGGCTAGGGCATCATTCATTAGACACATTCAGACAGAAAAATCAGATTTTAGAGAGCTATTGGGGTAGAAAAAGTTCTTCTTTTGTATTGGTAGATTAGCCTTAGATTTCGCATTAGATTTTCGTTGTGATTAAAACATCAAAGCAGATATTGTTCAACTTAGAATTCCTTTCAATCTATGAGTAATTTCTAGCACTTCTCTTTATCTAAATGTCATTGCTTTTATGTTCTTGTTTGGTTGATTGCTTATTTGATTCTGATTTCAATCCTAGATCAACTTAGTTGCACTTTTACTTGCAGCTATATGTTTTCCTTAATCAAATCTATGGAGTTTATAATTTCATGTCATGAGTACTTAGATTAGTTATGGATAGGGTGAAAACCCAATCCCGAGCATGTATATTTGTTAAAGTATGAATTTGGTACGTGAATGATTATAATACTGTGTTTCAATGCTAGGTTTTGGTTGAAACCTAAATTTGGCCATATAGGTTTTACTCTTTCATGTTTCTAGATTGAGTCGTTGAAAAATGATGATTTGGGTAGTGAGCCTAAAGTTGGAGCGTTATTATTCGAGCTATTGACTTGTTGTTCAGTCCCTATTATGTTGTTTGGGTTTCTTTAGATAGACAATTAGGCGAGAAATCCTGATTGTAGTGCTTGCTTCCTTGAAAGTGATTGCAAGATTGGTTCTTGGATGAAACCCCTTTCTTGCAGCATAGTTTAGGTCCAGTTTATGAGTTGGTAGTTGGTTTATGCACCCCATTTTATTTCATTCTCGTGTCCAAATTCCCGCTTTAGCTTGTTCATGTTTGGTTGGTGTTGAATCCCAAAACCCCTAGCATTTTACCTGTCTTGTGTTAGTCATTTTAAAACCTCGCATTAGTAACCTTGGTTAAGATTAACATCTTTTCACTGTCTTTGTTAGGATTAGCTCGTAGTGGGTTGCTTAAGTCGGTGTCTATTTATAGTCATTCTTTGTGGACCACGACCCTTACTTGCCTGTTATTAGTAATAGGTAAAGTTGAGATTTTCTGATAGTGGGTGTCCTAACAGCCAATCAACACACTCATCAGGATCATACTTCCATCAATAAGTCTTTACTAATGGCCCCCTTCCCTTTATAAATTCATTTCCACCCCTTCCGGTTCATTGAACCTACCAACAGGAAATTCCTAAAAGTGCAGCTTGATTGCCCAGACATTCCATAAAAGTGCTCAAAAGAAAAGAGTTGGGGCGCAATGGGTATGAGCACCATGCAAGATGGTTCAACAGGTCACTACAAATTTAAAAATGCAATTTTTATAATAATAATAATATAGAACCTGAAATGTAAATAGTATTACTCATGCCCAGTTTTAACTCCAAAGAGTGACGCAATATCATTGCAAGTACATATTCATCTCTAAAAAGCACACAAATGTATTCCAGAAACTAAAACATGCAATTACTATTGATCCACAATGGAGACCCTAAAGCACTGCACCTTCCTCAAATTCACTTCTTAAACCATACAAAGTTTTGCACTTTCTCCCCTAATCTTACACCCAAAAATATTGCTTACCTATCTATAAGATCATAGTGATCAAACAGACAAGAATATCAATGTCTCTGCTTCAATAAAAAATTAAAATTCTATCATAATCATTTTTTTCTCCTCAACCTAGCAGTAAGGGCATAGTAAGGTCATACAGAATTACAGCCTAAATATTGGATTCCAAACCTTGTTGTAAGCATAGTATGGAATGTACCATATTCATGGAAACAAAGCATTAGGACAAAAATAGACATGTAACAATCACAGAGGAAGAGAGATAAGAACATATAAACTTCAAATACCTGAAGAATGGGTCCCACTTTGAAAGAAGCCATCAGTTCTTCTTTGGCCACCAAGGTAAGAAGGGGGATAAGGGCAAAAGGGATTTGCATAGACTGGAGCACATTAAGCCATTCATTCAAGACATCCAATGTACTTTCAGAGGTATTGAAAATTATAGCTACAACCATAGTTGGCACTATAGCAAAACTTCTTGTGATTAATGCCCTTAGCCATTTCTTTAGACGAAGGTCGAGAAAACCTCCCATAATGAACTGCCCTGCATAAGTGCCAGTTATGGTGCTACTCTGCCCAGCAGACAATAGCCCAATGCCCCATATGTAGAGAATGGGCAATAGTCCTCCTCCATATTTCTCCTCCAAATATTGTCCAGCATTCACCAAACCAATACTACTAGCTTGTTTAGTGCCGTAAAATCCCTTAGCAAATACAGTAGTCAAGAACAAATTGATCATGAAAGATACTAGAAGAGCTAATGTGGACTCAATTGAGTAATAATTGAGGGCCTCCTGAACCTGCCCTTTCTTGTTGGGATCAATCGTCCTTGATTGCACCAAAGCAGAATGCAAGAAAACATTGTGGGGCATTATGACACAACCAACAACGCCAACTGCTTGCCTGATAGTCTTAGAGCTAAGTTTCGGCACTAAAATACCTGCAAAAACATTCAAAATCATTTAAATTATGCACAGGAAAGGGCCAGGGTCAGCACCAGTGACACAAGCACCAATTATGACTCGAACAGAATATATTGCCGAATTACCTATAAGAAGTTCCTTTCCACTGGGCTTTGCATCAGCAAACATCCAAGCAAATGACAGAGCCATTGTCCCAATGAGAACTGCAAAAACAGCTTCTAGTTTCCTCACTCCATAGTTCTCAAGAAATAAAAACATGAAACTGTTCACATCAAAGAATTTTTACAACAATGATTAGCCCTAGGCACAAAAAGATACTCCATAGAAGTTAAAGCATTGTTATCAATATCTACACCCTCCTTGCCCAGAATTTAAAAAAATTAAAAATATAAAAGAAACGGAAGAGTACACAACTACACACAGCAAACCAGGATCCATGACCAAAACAACAGTCATGGATGGTATAATAATAATGATGATGATAATAATTATAATAATAAACTTAATAATAATAATAATAATAATAGGTGGTAAGGTGAAGAGTTTATATGTAAAATTATACGTTGAATCCTATACCAATCAATGTCCATGGAAGTGATTTCCATCCCCATTATACATAAATTTCTTGATTAATTTTCTTAAACACTCGATACCAACTCTAACTTATACTTTGAATCCTATACCAATGTCCATGGAGCTGATATTTCTCAAATAGATCATCAAAGTCACTAATTCTAGTATAATACGAATCATTTCCACAATCATACAAGCTTCTCAACAACACACCAGAATATTAAGGTTTCTATTGAGCTCAAATTCCCCCCCCCCCCCCCCCCCCCCCCCAACAACAAAAGCACTAACCAAAAAGGACAGTAAATCCGCGGAAGGGATTTGGTCAAATTACAAATTTTTATAGTATGATGGTGAAATGTCAGGTTCATAATAATCGTTGTGTTAGTTAAAAAAAAAAAAAAAACAATACACGGCACAAGATAAGAATAACCGAAGGTAACAAAGCAAAAAAGGTACGGTTTTGTAGGGTGGTCTAGGAAGGTGATGCTATTAATGCTGTGAATACCACCATAAGGAAGAGAGAGAGCGGTTATAGTCCAATTTTCATTTTCTTTGATGAGAATATGAGATTAATGTAGTTAGTAAGAATTTGAGGATATTTTTTTACTCAAGTTAAAAAAAGACGGGAATATTAAAGGTGCTTCGGAATTTATATGTAATGGCCATTTGTCACAGGACGTAGGAGGCCGATTTTTCTTGATTCTATAATATTTCATTTAAAAACAAAAAAACAAAAAAAAAAAAAAAAAACTGACCAATCAGAAGCCGTGATAATGACACCAACCCAAAGGGGTAAAACCCCACGACTAAGTATCTGAATCGCAATGGCACTCCCAATGACCTCTTGAATATCAGCCCCAATGAGAGCAATCTCCGCCATTATCCAAAGCACGTATCGAGCCCAATTCGGATATTCCTCCCTACACAGTTCAGCTAAATGTTTACCGGTTGCAACGCCGATTCGAGCTGAAAGAAGCTGGATTAGAAGCCCCATAATCGTGGCCCAAAGCAATAACCACAACAATGAATACCCAGCAATAGCTCCTGCTTGAAGATCCCCTTCTAAATTACCCGGATCTAAAAACGCAATGCTCATCAAAAACCCTGGCCCAGTAAATCGCCATAGTTTTTTCCATGAAAAGGGCCCCGGCGTTGCGTAGTCGCTTGGCGATTCGACGTCGAAATCTTCTATGCTAATCTTCTCGCCGGATTCGTATGCAACTTCTAATTCTTCTCCTACTTCTTCCAATAATTGGATTGGTTTTTTGGGTAACAGTTGATTGGATTCTGTTGATTGATCTTCGTCGTTGAACTCAGTTGTTGATTCCATCATCAGATATTGGGTGAAATAATGACGATAATTAAGTTTTTGATGGTGATAGTGATGGTGATGGCGACGATGATGATGATATGTATAACCAGTAAGATGAAGCAAAGGTTTTTCTCGAGTGGATTACGAAAGCCAGATTCAGTAGAGAATTCAGAGGGAAAAAAATAGACGTCTAGGCTTTTTCCGTTTTAAAGATAAGGTTTGTTTTTTTGGGTGACATTGAAGGTAAGGTGTAGCCACGGTTGCGGTTGCCGTGCAGGGAGTCTTGTGTCGTGCTTGTGGCTCTGTTGATTTGTACTTGTTTAATTGGTTTGTTATTTGTAACTTGTGATTTGTGAATCTAACTTTTATATGAACTATTTATTATTTGAGTTGCCGTTTAGGCTCAATTTGAAAGAAATATGCTTAATAAGTGTAATAAACTAAATATAATTTAGACTAATTTTGAAGATAATAATATTTGGGTTTTTTAGATGATTATAGTGCTTTGCTAAAAATCAACTATAATTTGTATATTAATTAGATTAATATACTACTAACTTTAACCGAGTCCTATGAAGTCACGCATACAAGCAATTGATTGGAAAAATCTAAAATAATTATATGAGAATTGTAAGCTGAATTAATTAGGGTAATTAAGTCACTTTGAGTTACTTAATTAACCCAATCTCATATATGTAAATGTTAATAAGGTATGTATGTCAAGTATTATATACGTAAATGTTACATATGTAAAGTATTATATATGTACATGTTATATGTGTAAATAATCATATATGTAAATTTTACATGTTTGTAAAAATCTCCAAAAAACGTGTCATTTAGTCTTGAGGAATTCACGCATCAAGGATATGTTGTTCTATATTGATAATTCATCTAATTATATGCATGAGATCCTGATTTTGTAATATCCCATATTTTAGATATTATATGAAAAATTTTTATATGCTAAGTTATATTTAAAATTATATATACATTATATATTAGCATTTTAAATAAAAATTATTTTAAAAATATTTAAGTAAAATTAAATAATTTAAAAAGTATTTTGGCCCAGTTATAATTATGGACCGCCAATTACATATTTAGTTTATAATTTAATTAAGAAAAATATATAATTTTATAAATAAATATTTAATTCCTCAATTATTCCATTAAAATTTCCAAAAAGCCCTCAAAAATATCCCGAAAAATATCCCAAATATCCATTTTTATTCTAGAATATTCTATAATCTTTTAATATATTATTCTTAGTAAAAAAAATCAATTTAAGATATTTATAAATATTATTTTTAATTTAAAACCGATAATGTTAAGAATCAGATATATTTATCAAAACAAATTACAAATAAATTTGACCATATCTAATCATGGCTAGCTGCCATGATTAGTATTTTTTTTAAAAAGAAAAAAATTTAAAATTATATTTTTTTATCCTAATTTAAAGGATAGTTTAGTTGAAAAGATAGTTTTAATTTAAAAATAATAGATTTTCAAAAAAAAAATTATATCTTATCGTATCCTTTTTCTATGATTGATTTTTCAAAAAAAGTATATATAGTTTTATTATTACAAAATTTTATCTTTTTTAACTAATTCTAATTGGTTTGGTTTGAATTAAATGATTTTAATTGGTTAAAGTATTTAATAACTAAATTATCTTAAAAATAAAAAAAATCTGAAAATTTAGAGGATAATTACATTTTAAATTTATACTTATCTTTTAGTATTTTTTAAATCCTAAATTTTATCCTAATTTCTACTATAAATAGACCCTTAAACCTCACATATTTCTTCACACAAAAATCAGTAAACCCTTTCTACTTCTCTCAAACTTTCTCCCTCTCTTTTAAGTCACTCTCCTCATCCATTCGGCTTTCTGGTGCCACCAACAATCACCAGCCATCGTGAGTATCTTCTTTTCTCTAATTATTTTAATTGTTTTATAAATTGTTTAGTTCTTAAAAAATTTCTAAATTTAATTAAAGTTTTAATATTTTATGCATATTATTATATTGATTAGTTCATGTTAATTGATATGAATATCATCTTAAAAGTTAGTAGAAAGTTGCTAGAAAGTACTAGAATTCAAGGTACGTATATGTGTTAAATATTTTTATGTGCAATTAAATATTTTGTTGAATTATATTGTATTAAGATATTTTTAATATGTATTTTGCTAAATAAATTATGATTGAATTTTAGCCATGCGCTATTTTTTTTTAAAAAAAAATATATTTTTATATATGGTTATTATTTGAAATTATGATTATAAAAAAAAAGATGATATACATTTATCTTATTTTATTTAGTATGTATCATGTTTCAAAAGGGCCGAATGACATTTGAGATTTAATAATTTTCAATGAGCTTTAATATTTAAAGCAAGGTATTTGTATTTAAAAAAGTTATAAAAGGAGAATTATTATTATTATACATTACCGTTTGATTTCATAATCAATAAGGGTTTATGCTTATTATTATTATATATTACCGCTTGATTTCATAATCAAGAAGGGTTCATGCTTCAAAGTCCACTTGTTGGCAAATAAAAGGAAACTCCAATGATAGATTATCTGTGATGGGATAACTAACTTGGGGGGTGTGCACACTTAGGATCAATGAGGGGATATAAGAAGATAAAATTGTTTTTATTAAGTGTTTTAATAATTCCATTTGTATTGGATTATTATAAAGGAAGGTTTGAAGTTTATTAATTTATAAAAAGGCAAGTTTGAAATAAAGGAATTTAAAAGTCAAAGTATTTCTTTTAGCATGTATACATACATAGTGTTTTTACACTGACACGTATTTTCCTATTTGTTTTTTGTTTGCCATACTTATCATTTATGGTGAGTAGATTTGCAGGAATAAATGTGCATGGGAGCATTACATCAATGGGCACATACTAGTTATGAGTTTTTATAATTTTCTCAATCAACTTTTGTACCTTTAGATAATCAAAATTATTTTATTTATAAATAAATCAAGTTTTACTTCCGCTGCAATATAGTAATTAGTTAGCACAACCGAAGTGTGCTGACACGTGATGGTAATACCCCTAAGTTACTAACATTACTAAAATTATTATTATGTTAGTAATTTGGGGGTGTTACAGTTTTAGATGCTAAGAAAATGTTTCTTATAATTCTGCTAAACGCATCTAAATTCCTACACTATTAACAAGAAGAAGAAAAAACGAATATCGCTTGCTCATTTTCTTAAATATCACTTAAACAAATATATTTTCCCAAATTGCAAACTATGACCATAATCTATCAAGAAATATCATTTTAATCGAGTTTTGGATATTTATAATTCCTTCCTTCAAACGGAGTAGCACATTGCAAAAGGTTGGGCATTTCTAGTTTCTTCATCTTGTTGAGATTCAAGATGGTCCTCCTCCTTGCTTCCACATGATATAGTTGAGTGTTGTATCTTAAGGAGCATCATTTTATGTGCTAAGGGGACTTGGCTTAGCTTCAAAGGATCGGAAGAGGGTTAGGACTAGGCCTAAATACGAGTCGAGTCGAGCCAAAGCTTGGAAGCTTGTGGCTCGACTCGCCTTAGATACCTAAATTTCGGGATCGGGCTCGTGACTCATCGAGTTTCAAAATTTGAACTTGAACTCGGCTCAAAAAAAGCTCGTGGCTTGGTTTGGCTCGGCTCGATATAAGCTTGTTGCTAGGCTTGGATTCGCCAAAGGCTTGTTCGAGTAATTAAGTTCGGTTTTATTTAAATATTGGTTTCAACTACATAATTAAACCTTGTTTAAGCTCATCAAGCCCTCGAGCCTGAATTGTTTGAGCTCAAGCTCCCTATTATAAAGCTCGGGCTCGCCAAATTCCAAGCTCAAGATGAGCTTTGGGTAATATGATCCCGAATAGCTCACGAGCTAGCTCGGCTCACCCTAGTTATGCTAGAGTATTACTACATCCTAGGATGTACTTCGGATTGGGAAAGGAGGAAGTAGTTGTAAATCTTGTGATCAAGCTTCAACTGTGTTGCACGTTGAGGCTTGGTTTGCCTTGCAAGCATGAAATGGGTCAGGAATGAAAATTTATCAAGCATCCTCGTACTTACAAACAACTTTATATATAGCTTGGTAGTTATTTTCCGGTAATGGACACAAGAGATCTCCTTCAAATGGACTTTAGAGAAGATTGAATTCTTAAATTTCTTTTTGGGTTGTGTGCCCTCCTTAAAGTGAGACAACTTGTTCAAGAACGAAGAACCTAGTGACCAAGCTGAGATATCAACTTAACCGTTGTTTTCTAGTGTGCACTTTAATTTTTTATTACTACTGTATTATTTTATCAAATATCAAAAGCAAACTCTATTTGACAAAGCTAAAAGATTATACAGTTAGGTAGTTTTTTTATCATGGAAAATTCAATGATTTAAATTCTTGAAATTAAATTCCTAATATTAAAATTCAACTATCTTTTTTCCAAAACTAAGGAATTCTAAACCTAAAACTTTAAAATTCATGTGTTGTTTAGGAAATCTTTATGATTTCTAGTCTAAAAACTAGAACACTGCACTTGAAATTTTCTCCTCTTACAAACACCATCATCAACAACCTCTCTCCCATCACCTCTTGTCACCTCATCCCTTCAACCACCATCATTACTCAACCCATTACAAAAATCCAAATTTAGAAATTTTTATAATATTACATGTTCAATTGAAAATTTTGATCAAATGTAATCCTTAGAATTTTGTCATTAATGAAGGATGACAACTAACTCCGATGATTCAAATTCTTGGCTATGGTGATTGATTTTGGCTTATGACGTTAGTGATGAGGGATTGGGCACTAGATGTGTTGGCAGATGAAAAGAGGGAGAGAGAGTAAATTTAGAGAGTGATTATCTAAAGTGTGAAAATCAATAACGAATCGTGAAACTATGATGGACATGTGTATAAAACAATTTAAAACAACAATATCTAATACATCATTTAAAACCTGCAAATGTGACCTTTTGAAAATTTTATATCGTTTAATTTTTGAGTTCTAAATTCATTAATTCTCATGCACCTCATTTAACCAAATCTATAATTAAAATGAAATTCTAGTTTCTAAATGGACCATAAGATGGTTTTCCCTACTCAAATTTCCTCATAAGAGCAAAATTTAAGATAGATGTAATTAATATTTGTATTGGAATTATAATTCTAAGTTTGTTGATAACAATTATTTATAAAAATTGTGATTTTCTAATAATTATTGATTTATTTCCAAAAATCACTAAAAATGCCAAATATATATTTCAAACCATCTATTTTAAGATTAAAGTACATAGTATATGTTGTGAATGCATCTATGAAATTCTCTCAAGTACACTATAACGTCCTCTATTTTCAAAGTATTTGAAAAAATATTCCTAACATACCTATTTAATTAAATACATATTTTTATAGTACTTTTATTTATTTAATTATTAAATGAATAAAATGAGCTAAGTTAAATAATTTTATAGACTCGGTCAAAGCGGGGGCTTTTGTAGACACGAAATCTTATGAATAATTTTGCTGGAAGTTGAGTATGCCAAAACCCAAATTTCATTCAAAGAACCCAAACCTTTTGAAAATCTCAAAAGAGCCGAAACACATTTCAAGCCCAAAACCCATACTTTGGCCCAAAAACAATTAATAAAACATCATTAAACACATGCTTGCGCTCTAAGAAAACCCAAAAATCATCTTCGACCAAAGTTCCTTAAGCATTAATGCAAAATGTTGTCGGGCTCCTTAGAGCAGGGAAGCATGAGGCATCCAACGTCTAAAGCTAATGCCAAACACCAAGGGTTGCATCATCTAATGATGGGCTCATGTGTTGGATGCCTATCCTTCCATCCTACGCCCTAACTTGAGCGCTCTCTCAAAAGTGCTCATAGAACTTTGCACTGGCCTTTCTACCCGACAAATATATGCCCTCTTAGGCTTCTACACACATGTATTATGCACTTAACGCCCAGGGCCTACATTTGACGCATGAAGTTGGCATCTGGCACTCATATACTAAACTATTTTGTCGATAAATATCCCGAATTTTATGAGGAAAAGGCTCTAAAAATTTCCAACATTAAGACATTGTTACGCCTAAATATCACCTCAAATACTCTTAAATCATCCTACATCCATACTTTGGACCATTCAAGGCATATATTTTCCTTCCTTAAGCAAGTAAGATTACTCCTTCTATACTCAATCAAGGCCTAAGTCAAGGAACAATCCTTGATGTGAGATAAACAAGGACCCTTCTTAATCTACAATTTTGATTTTTTTGTCTACTTCTACTCTCTTTCTTTCTCACTTTAATCTTTAGTGATCACATTCACTCAAAAGGTTAAGTTGAGATCTTTATGTAAAGATTGTATCGCAATTCAAAACCTTCCTTTACATGAACTCATTTACTTAAAGTTTATGTGTGTTATGGTGAGCCTTGATCAATTAAAGATGCATCACCTTTAATGTGATCTTATGATCAACTCTAAAAAAGTTTAATGCTTCATGTTTTCCACTCAACCAATGACATGATTGTCGTCACTAGATTCAAGCCACAATAATCTTATTATGAGAACCCATCCTCAAGGAATCATTCTAATAGAATGGTCTCCTCTTTCCTAACATTTTCATTTAAGTAATGCATTTACTTTATGCACTTTTATTTATTTATTTGTTTAATAAGTTAACGGAAAATCGAGTAAGGTCTTCAAGATATAAAGTCAGCATAAGTGAGGGACTAATATAAAAGAACTCCTAGCTGAGTTAAGTATCATCCCCATAAACCACAAAGGCTTCCACAATAAGTCGCATAGATGCAAAGGACAAAAGAATAGTCCCCTCTTAAGAAAAATCAAGTCGCACCTCCCAAATAGTGTCTCCCTTTTGACACTATAGTCAGTTCATTGAGTCGCACCACCTATATA
This sequence comes from Dysphania ambrosioides, assembly GCA_026401315.1. Taxonomy (NCBI): domain Eukaryota; kingdom Viridiplantae; phylum Streptophyta; class Magnoliopsida; order Caryophyllales; family Amaranthaceae; genus Dysphania; species Dysphania ambrosioides. Next base: position 4,188,708 of record CM048669.1, on the reverse strand, counting down.
GTGGCTCCCTTTCTACACTCTAAGCCAATTTATCAAGCCGCGCCATCCTAATAGTAGCTCCCTATAGGCACACTTGGCTAATCCATTAAACTGCGCCACCTTGATAGCAACTTCCCCCTTAGCATTCCTGGCCGATTCATTGAGCTGTGTCACTCCGACTGCAGCTCCATCTAGGCATCATAGGTTATCAATTGCAATCCGTACCAAACAAATAGCGGCTCCTCCTTGGCATTTCAGGCAGTAAGCTGATGTTTCTATAACTGACCCGATTTATTTTACACGTACCAGTGTTAGAAGAAGATTTTGAGATTGCAAAGCATCTCAAACTCCTTTTCTGTCCCAAATCATACTTTGACCTTTTTCTTCTCTAAGATTCGGTCAAAGCAAGGTATAGACACAAAATTGTGTCTTCCTATGTCATGATCCCATGACAAACCAACATTTGCAGGTGGACCTAGCATGGCTCGAGGTTGAGTGCGCGAAAACTTTAAAAGCCCACAAACAATCCTAAATCCTCAAAGACTTGAGCATAATTAGCCCAATTAAAATTTGGCCTAAACACAAAACCTTTAAAATTCTCAAAATCACATCCTTAATCCCTAAGATTCCTTAAAAACCATCATAAGCTTAAAATGTTCAGAGTACTAATGCTGATACTTAGTCTCAAGCACCTAAAACTCAATGCTAGACATTGAGCACCATTTGTGTATCATGCCTAGTTCTAACATTGGATGCCCTAAAGTTCAGCATGACCCTAAAAGCGCTCTAGGTCCCTTAAAACCCCAGAAGCATTTGAGTAAAATATGCCTTTGATTATTTGATGCCAATGCCTTGGCGTTGGATGCTTGAACTATGTGTTTGCCGCTTTAATAATGGTCTATTTTGCCCAAAAATACCCCAAATTTTTAAGACCATAATGTTTAAAATTTTCCAAAACACAAGCACTGTTAATGTGCCAAAATACACCCCCAAGAATCCTCAAAGATTCCTTACCCCTTACTTAGGCCTAATCTAAGGCAAATTTTTAGCTCTTATCCTACGAAAATATAACTCCTTTAAGTACTCAACCAAAACTCAAGCAAAGGACTCCTCAACGATAACTAACCAATGGCCCTCTTAATTTACATATCTTTACTTTACTTTGTCTATTTCTACTCCATTCACCATTCTATTCACCAATCCGTATCGTAACTTTACTTTTTCTAATTCTACTCCATTCACTACTCCACATGATCTCTAATGGTTTTCATCCACTCAAGGCTTTAAGTTGAGTTACTTTTATATGATGATTATAGAGGATCAAACTCATCTACATGAACTTTTTATTTACTTTTTATGCACTTTGATGAGCGTTAATCAGACAACAATACATCATCCTTGATGTACTCTTGTGATCAAATCACATGCTTTTAATTTAATATCTCTTCTATCCACCTATGATGTGATTGATCGATAGGGAGCACCTTCTTTCTTCATTAGGCCAAGCCTCAAAACCCTTGCTTTGAGCATCATCTTTAAGGATTCACTCTTATGAGATGAACTCCTCTTAATCTTAATGCAATCCTCTTCCCTTGCATCTTTACTTATTATAATGTATTTACCTTATGTACCTTTTTATTTTTTACTTAGCCTATAATGAAGAGGTTTGAACATCTTTAATCTCTCTAGGCTCATTTAAATAATACCTTTACTTGAGCAAATCCTAGATGTTCATCACACATAAATGAGTGTTTAGTTGTTAACTTAAAAGTCCATTTCCTAACATCATAAAGCATACTTTGATGTTTAACTTTCTAAGTCAATTATGTTTTAGGACTAAGCCATGTAAGTTCTCTAAAAATAGGTTCATTCCTTAGTCTTTAGGCTCACTTACATACTCATTTGATGTGTAAACATTCAATTCATGTGCATCTATAATCCATATCTTATATTTTTAAATATTTCTCTATATTTGTTTTATTTAAAATTATGCATTTTTATTACCATGCTTATTATTATGTTATAATTGTGTGACCACCTTTATCTTTTGCACTTAATCAAAACCTATTGACATTTTATCACGCTTAATAAGATAAATTTGGACAATCGGTTTTAGGACTCGACTCCTTAATTTTGTGGACTCTACACCCTAATTTAGATTTACTTGCATAAATCGTAGCTTGCACACCCACCTAATCTAGAGGTGTGCTTCCTTTGTTTGTGCATGAATGCCTAGGAACTATCAAATCTTAATTATCCCATCGTAATGAAAATGCTTGCATATCATCTTTGGATTGATGTATATTGCTTATTATCGAACCCAACATATTCCAAAGAACGTTTACGCGAGTCATTTTTGGATTCCAACCCAATTGGGTGTCCTAACCGTTCGTAAAGGTTTGGTGGAGACTCCTCTTAGCTTGACCCTTCAAAACCAATCCATTTGAGGATAGCAAATACTGCATAGCTGACCCTTATTGACGAGCACAATTAGCAGGGTACTAAAGGGGTAAAACCCTTTCCTTTTCTCTTTGTCAATAAGGAAAGGTTAGGTTTTAAAAGAGTGGGTCCTCTAGAGGCATCTCACTCATTGAGTTGTCCATCTAAAACCTAATTATCTTTGACTTTTTTTAATTGTATTTGTTAAAAAATAAAAATATCTTAAACAAGTGGATTATAGGATAGATGATGGATCAAATGATACATGATTTAAAGTTCCACCATAATCCACTCACTCCATCACCCCATTTCATCTACTTACACTTGTGGATAAGGTTGACGAATATCTCTTTATTATCACTATTCCTATTTAGTGGATATTTGAGATGGGTGTAGATAAAGTTAGGGGCACTAAATTTTTTTACTCATTTATTAAACTTTTGCACATTTAAAACTAAAAACATACCTTTAAAATATAAAAACATATATAAAAAATTATATTTCTATATATTACACAAAGGGCTCCTTTATAGATGTCCACTCCATCCCCATATGCTAAGATGTTCGACAATGGGGTTCAAACACATTGACACCAAACTTTTGCACACTCAAATATATAAAAATAAAAAATACCTTTGAAATATAAAAACATATATAGGAAATTCTATTTCTATATATTCTATTTATTTACTTTTATTTGTCCTATTTAAAATATTCTATTTGAGAAGTGAGAAAGTTAAATGTAATTTTTCATTGATATATAGGTTAAAACATAAACATGTGAAATCTTGTTAAATTCATTTCAAAATATATTTTTTAATATACAAATTATATATTTTTTAATATGTATTTATAAAAACTATATGTATAATAAGTGCTTTGAAAATTTTGTAAAAGTAAATATAACAAACAAAAATAAACTGAGAGAATATTACACAAATGGCTCCTTCATATAGGTTCACTACATTCTCATGAGCTACGGCGTCCAGAGAAGGGGTTCGAACTAGAGCTGTCAATTTTCAACCTGAACTGTGAATCTGACTGTATCAAATCGATTAGTAACAACCTGACAACCCGATTAATTCATCTGGACAAGAAATCGACATGGCATAATTAATAGTGACCCTTAACCCAATTTAAGACAACATGTTCAAAACTAACCTATGTAGAAACCCAATAGTGAGTTATCATACCTGAATCAAAATTTCTTGCAAATTATTAGGATTATTAACAAACGACCAATTATTTCGTAAAATTCCAACTTAGAAGCATCAATTACTTATAATTATTAAGTATAATATTAAAAGATTAAGAATATTAACTATAATTAGGCTAGAAGGTTGCCTTTAATACTATAATTACAAAGTTTAAAAGGTTTCTTCAACTGTCAAGGTTATAATTGCATTTCAAGTTAGTATCCCCAACTTTAAAATTTACCTATTTCAAATTTTGGTAGAAAAGAAAAGATTCCAAATTTTAATATTTTTAAGTTAGCATGATCGTGTATTACAACATATGTGAAATATGCATGTTACATTCTAATAAAAAATAAGATATTTCTACAAAATTAATGATATGCACATAAAACTTTTGAATCTAAAATTATTTTATTTAAACTAATTTGTGAAAATTAAAAAAAAATGTTAATTGCGCAAAAGAAGTCTAAAGACTATTAATAAAATAAACTTTAATTCGTCATTAATTGATATCTATTTTATCTTTTTAGACACAAAAACAATTAAAAAGGTTCAGTTCTAATAATATTGTTGACTAAATTATTTAAATTCTAAGTAGATAGAATCATATAACTCATATTCTCGTAATTTCATTAGTATCTTAATATGATACTTTACCAAGATGTAAAATTTTAGTCAATTGTATATCACTTATAAATTTATAGTAAGTTAATTCTTATCATTTAATCTAAAGAATTTGGTATACTAGTTGTTTTTTAGGGCTTCATAGTTGATTGAAATGTTAATGGAGCATCATTAGTTGGTTTTAACGATCTTGAATAAGATTATGATTTTTTGATATGATGATTCATATTTCTATCGAAATAACAAATTCATACCTTTATATTTTATTTGTATTGGTTCCAATAAGTTGATGATTATGATTTTTTAACAATTTATAGTTTATAAAATGTCCTTTTTTCTACAAAACAAAAATAAATTAGGAATATTATTGATAAGGTTGAGACTTATAAGTTTAAATACGCTATTATGTAGGATCATATGATTCTATGATTCGTTCAGATCCTGCCAAACCCATCATATCAAAATAAAATCATAACCTTAACAACACTGGTTATTGTCAAATAATTGTTAAGTGCATAATAGAAACTAAAGAATCATGAATTTAAGCTAACTTATAAAATGTAAATAAAAAATAATTGTAAAAACCATGAATCGAACCGAATTGTCTCAAAATGGCCCGAAATAAACTGTCTTAACCCATCTAAATTGTAGTTGGCGCATAGTCGAGTCAAACTCGAAATAAACTGCCTTAACCGTTTAAACCCGAACCGTTCAACTCCGAATCGAATTCGAACCAGATCGATTAAATAAATAACCTATTGAACCCGATCTTAATGCGAATATGGATCTAAGAAAGAAGGTATATTATAAGTGGGCCGACGAACCCAAATAATTAAAGCCCACTGGGCTTGAAATGGGTTTGGCCTACGTGAAATTGGCTTATATGGGCTTGGGCTGAACTTGGCCTTATAGGGGCTTGGACTTGGATCCATGGACTTGAGCTTATATGGATATGGGCTTGGCATTACTTGGACTTGGACTTAGACTTAGACTTAAAAGATTTTCCTTCTTGGACCAAATAAGTGGCATAAGCTAGCTTAGGTCTATATTAGATTTTTATTTTTTTTTTCTTCATATTTTGAGTATACTATTTTCGTAATTTGAGTCTTTGTAAGATTTCTAGTTGAAGTAGGAATCATAAGTTGAGTCTAAGCTAAATTGGGTCGAATTGGGATTTATGTTTCGGTTTTAAAGTTGTATTTTAGTCAAATATGAATTCCCTTAGATAAAATTTGAATATTAGAAGTTAGAGTTTGAGTTAGATTGGGTTAGTTCAATCCCAATTTGATTCAAAGTATTTATAAAATAGATAATAGTTTTAGTTAGAGATAAATTAGGAGTCATAGTCATAATCAAACTAGGTCAGACATGAATATAAATTGGACTTCATATGTACTAGTTTTTTCATATACATGAATATAAATAGGATTTCATATGTACTAGTTTTTTCATATACAATTAAAGAATTTGAGAATTTAAACCTTGTGTTTAAGAGTAGCCTATTGTGCAATTCTTATTCCATTGCTTAGTTCAATTCTTTAGTTAACCTTATAGAATCCACATTAGATCCAATTACTAACCCGAAACCGAACCGAAATAAACCGATTTGAAAGTAATTAACAATCCGTTTCAACTCGATCCGACATCACCGAACCGAACCCACTCCACACTACTTATGTGAGTTACACCTTTACTTCATTTAGTCGTGCTAGCTCTCACGCGTATATTCCACGTATTTTTACACGCACACGAAATGAAGAAAACTCTTGGAAAATTCTTCACCAGAGTTTGCGTCCTCACACCCACGGACCCACCCCTTGTTCTCTGCCAAAAAATAAAAACCCACCCCTTGCCAAATTACTCTCTCTGCCCTTGTCGAATATTCCAACCTCAATCACTGAATAAACTCGTCACAGTAACAAAATTAACCAAAGAAGTAATTTTATTTTGAGAAAAACCCTCTCCATTTAAATTGCAACTTGCGAGAGCAGCCATCTCCGCCTCTCTTTTCTTTTCCCCACATTTTTCATCTCATTCTTCAAACTTCCCTTAAACTTCCACCACTTTTTTTTTTTTCTTTTTCTAATCGTTAATAATATTCATGGCTATTTCGTGTTCTACACAAGCATCGCCCTTGATTTGTTTTTACGTTTTGATTTCGTCGAATTCAATTTACTACGCTTTCAATTTTCCGTCGCTTTTTATTTCTTCTTCTTCTGTTAATTCTCGTCGCTTTTCCAGCTTTCTAGATCAGCTTTGTAGTTTTTTCTGACAATTCAAATCTTCCTCCGCCTTCTCCGTTATATTTCTTATTCTTCTTGCTTCGATGGGAAAACGTACGTTCCTTTTGCACCCCTCGTTTTTCATTAATTAAACTATAAGTTTAGTCTTACTAAATTATTTTTAGTGTTTTTTTTTTTATTTCATTGACGAAATTATTAGGTTTTAGCCTAATTTCTTGTGTTTATTAATAAAATTTAATGATTTTAACTTGTGTGTTTTTGTTGGACTTTGAATTGATGAACTTTGATGAATTTTGTTTCCAATTTAGCATAGTTGTATTTTTTAATGCAAATCGATAAATTTACAAGGTTCCAACTAAATATTTTTTTTTTACTTTTTGTTTAAATTGTAAAGATTTAATCGGGAATTAGTGTTGGATTTTGAATTGATGAACTTTGAAAATTTTCCTTTCCAAATTAGTACATGTAATTGTTGATCTTTTTGGTTGTATTTCTAGTTGTGGGATGATTAATTCATTGGTGCATAGATTCTGATGATTTAGTTTGTGGGTTTTGTGGGATTTTGAATTAATGAACTTTTAAGCATTGTGATTCCAATTGTTGACTTTTTGGGTGAATTTTGTTGAATTGGATTCATTAGGCAAGTCGAACCGTAAGCACGCAGCAGCAATGATGGATAACGATGACACCGACAGTATAAGTTCGTCCTCTTCAGTTCGCTCTGATTTGATTTCTGTTGGAATTGGTGCTGAGGTTGAAAAGGATAACTTATTGGACCAATCTCTTGATGCTTTGTTCGAGAAAAGGTAGCACCTTGCTGGAATTTGGGTTCTGATTGCTTATTGTTGAATTGTTTTTAATGGATTGTAATGATGAATTCTTGTTTTGTTTTTGGTATGAATTGTTGAAGGGGTTCAACAAGGGAGAAGGCCTTGGAAGCTATTATTGAAGCGTTTGGTCAAAACTTGCAGTATGAATTTGTTGAAAAGAAGTAAGATTTTATCTTCAATTTCCTATATATCTCTTTGGTCTTGAGATGTTTGATGAGTTGATGGAAGAATGTAGTGGCTTTTTGACCTTTTGCTTGATCATCTTGCTAGTGGTGTAAATACTTTTTACTTTTTGATTAATGTTAATTTGCTCCTTGTCTGGAGTAAGGGGTGGAATTGGCAACTAAAGTGAAAGGACCAATGAATAGAGTAGTTGCTGAACTTATCATAGTGAACGCTTTAGAGCTGGGACTCTTGGATGTTAACCAGATTATCATATTTGAAGGAATATTGTTATTGTTTGTATTGGATTTCTTGGTTATACTCTGAAAAGTTCCCTTTTCCTTCTTGTTACCTTTTTAGCAAGGGATTTATCATTAGTCTATGTAACATTGACAATCTTCTATTAATCCTCACTTTTGTGCAACTATGACAATCATTGTGAACTCAAGGAAGTTGTCATCGTCTAATAGTACCTAATCATCTGTGCAATCACTCGTTGTTTCTAATGGATCCTGCTACATCTTCACGGTTTGCAATTTGTATTTGTTTCTTCAGATTTGCGACTCTGCTTCATCAATGCCTGAATTCTATCAAGAAGGGATCTGTGAAGGAGATAATTTTGGCATCTCAGGTTATTGGTTAGGCCTCTCTTCTTGCTGATTGTTTTTTTTTTATTGTTAGCTACACTGAGTATCAAATGTTAAACTCTAGATGCCGTGTAGGTCTATTGGCCTTGACAGTTGGCCCGGGGAATAATGCACGTGAAATACTAGGGGAATCAGTCCTTACAATATCTCAGGCTCTCAGGTCAAGAGCTGAATCTTCAAAAGTTGCTGCAGTGAGTTTGGTTTTTGGCTTTAAAATTTTTGTGGTTCTTGATATATGTGCACAAATAAAAATTGATGCCTTTTCTACCTTGATTTATGTTTTACAGTTGTTGGATTGTTTGTCTTTCATAACCTTTATTGGTGGGGAAGAGCCAGAGGAAACAGAGCGGTCAATGCAGATTATGTGGCAAGTTGTTCATCCTAAATCAAGTACCAATGTATGTGTTTTGTAAACTCTCTATTGATGATTAAGCTGTATTGATGTTTACTGTTTCATTCCTTGTCGGTCCAGTATAAGTTCATGATTTTTATATGGGATCCTGCTGGTGGTTGTACTGGAGATCCAAATGACTGCAAACATACCTTAGTAGTTTTATTTTTAATTTTCTGTCATGAATTATATGTTGAATGGGAAGCCACACATCTGCAATTAATTATTTGATTTTTTTGAAGTTCTGGCTTCCGATGCATGGAGTTTTTTTTATAGGGTTTTTAATTCTGTTTGGGCATGGAAAATCAGTAACTGATAAATACCTCATGAACTCCTTAGGTTGTGGCAACTAAAGCTTCACCAGCGGTCATAGCAGCAACAATATCAGCATGGTCATTTCTTCTCACTACAATTAACTCTTGGAGTCTGAGTTTGAAAGATTGGCAAGAGTATGTTAACCCTTTTTGTTTATGATACTCGTCAAATTTTGCTTATGCACTTGTATAGGTCTTGCTTAGAGGCTTATCCAAGATTTGTTATTATTTAGAAATCAAAATAACGTAATCTAGCAAGCCATATAGCCACAAATGACGCCTAGGTTGGGTGGAGTGGAATTCTTTAGTGCCATTTTCTTATTACATTTTTAAGGCCAAATGTTATATAAAAAATTATTGTAAATTAATCTTGAAAATATTATCACCATATAACTTTTTAAATATAATAATAAGAACTTTTTAACATATTTTATTTAAAAAATTGAATTATTGTATGGATAGTCTCTTAATGAACTTAATGGTTATTATACTATTATAGTAGTTATAGGTTGAATACTCTTTCTATTCCCTTTTGTTTGTCCTATTTAGAATATTCCATATGAAAAGTGAGAAAATTAAATATGATTTTTCGTTGATATATATATATATATATATATATACACATGTAGGGATTTTGTTAGATTTGTCTTGAATTATAATTTTTTAATATGTAAATTTTATATTTTTTATAATACGTATTTATAGATATTATAGTTATAATATGTGCTTTGAAAACTGTGTAAAAAGACAATATGACAAACATAAGGGAACGGAGGGAGTAATGGACAAATAACTATATATGGTGTATTTCAAAATGATCACTTGCTTGACTTCCTCTAAAACAAAAAAGAGGGATGAATTGCTTGCATATTATCAACAAGTGTCAATCATAGAACCAATTATGGAACTAAGCTGGCTCTAGAAGTCAATAGTGGTAGGACCTTCTTAGCGATCATTTATTTCATTGTGAATGCAGTAGGAATGAACTTATAAATTTTTTTTTTCCTTTGGGTTGAGAAAGCTACACCTTGTTATTGAGTAGATATGCCTCTAGTATTGATGGAGTCCTTGGTATGAAGGAAATAGGACATTAGAGTTGCTGAACTTTCTAGGAGAAAACAATATGAATCGTTAGATGTGTTCTCATGATATGGCAATGTTGGTAGTGCCTATTTCTCATGGAAGGAGGGGTTAAGTGAAGTTTGCATTCTCTAAAATTCAAATCTCATTTTTGATTTCATTTGATGGTAATTTTATGCTTAGTTATGTAAAAGGTTTATATAGAAAAAGTTAGTTATGATACCAATTTGCTAGGACTCGGTTGGAATGATACAGCAAAAGCAAGAACAGATGCAATGTAAAAAAACTGAGCAATTGTAAGGAATGTAATGGTATCGATGGAATATAGTTTGTTACGGTAACTACACCTTTTGTTCGAGAGAAAAGGCACTCTTCGTTGTAAGCAAAAGCTCAACAGAATATTTCATACCCCCTCACATCAGTCCCCCCCCTACCTTAAATACATAATGTCATCATTATCTAACAGAATAATATTCTTTCTTTATATTTACATAAACCTGACTTCTTAATATTTACATAAGGCCTGATAGTAATTTGTTGTCCATAACGTCTTCATAAATATCGTGTCCTCTATGCTCTCCCTTGTCCACGCCTTCTTCTAGAGTAAGTCACAGCATCCCCTGCACTATTGTAGTCAGTTGTCCTAAATAGTGACTGGGTTAGATAGAAGGAGACGTGAAGGAAACCTTTTCTGTGGTTCAAGTTGTCTTGCAGCATGTGATGCTATTTACTTGATTTTAGCGTATTTGATGTAAGCTGTTGGCCTGATATTTTTAATATGATGGATGCAGGTGCATTTCTTATTTGTCTACCCTTTTGGATAAGGAAGATCGCTCTGTGCGCATTGCGGCTGGGGAAGCACTGGCTGTGATATTTGATGTTGGAGATTTTGAAAGATTTTCTGGTGAAAGAAATGGCTCCAGCAATGATGCAGATAAGTGTACACGAGAAGGATATATACACTTGAAAGGTTTGGAAGGTAAAGTACTGAATCAAGTTAGAGATCTTGCTTCTGAAGCTGGTGGCAAAGGAGCTGCTAAAAAGGATCTTAATACCCAAAGGAACTTATTCCTGGATCTGTTGGATTTTCTGGAGGTATTGCTTCCCACGTTTTTTACTTCTCTATCGTGCAATAAATTCTCACGATGACTTATTACCTTAAATTATAGGATGGTTATTCTCCAGAAACCTCAACAAAAATTGGTGGCGAGACTTTAATGACATCATCATGGTCAGATCTTATACGGGTGTGCTTCTATGCTCATGATATCTATATTTTCCTCTGCATATTTAGTATTAGTTTCTTGACAAGTCTTATTTCATTGTGTGCAGTTAAATTTCATAAAACATTTTCTTCGAGGAGGTTTTGTGAAGCATATGCTGGTTGGTCTCTTCATTGCCACTTTGTTTGTAGTACATGTTGAAAAACTGCAAAAATGTGCTGTTTTCATTCATATGTATTCCAACTTTGTAGGAAAATGGATTTCTGCATGATGTCTTTGGATTCACTCCAAAGAAAAAGTTCAATATAGGCAATGGAGATCATTCAGTGGATAAATTAAATGAGAAGGTTAGTCAAACTGCAACCCTTTTCTATATGAGATTTAATCAAGTCTCTTGGGGTAATTAGCTGTTTTGAAGAGTCCAGTGTCAAAATTTCGCCCATTTATTAGGTGGGTTACGAAGTTCCCTTAGCCTCGCATGATTATCTTTGGAAGATAAGTAACATGAATTTACACATGGCTGTCTTGGGATGTGAGCCTTACTTGTTAGAGGGTTTGTCTAGGTTCTGTTGGTGGCTTTAAAATGAATGAATTAAATAATGGCGGCAATAACTTGTTGCCATGACAATGTGGATTAGAAAGTACATCGTCATTTTTGTAGTTATTACTAATTTCCACTTTGTAGTTGTGAGAATTCAAAAATTGTATCATTTAAATCTCTTGATGTGGCCTAGGAGGCCTTAGTTTGATTAAAGAGATGTATGGTGTGGAAGATAACAATTAGACTTGATTTGAGGTAGATAGTAAAGGTGTCTGTTTTAGAATTGGAAAGTGAAGAAAAGTTATAGAGAGGATGCTTCTTGTAAATCCAATTTACTTATGATGAAAGTTAGGGTAGACTTGTCTAACTATTGTTGAGTAACCTAGTAAGGGTGTAGCTTATATCAAGATTGTTTAGCTCCATTAGCTTCTTAACACCTACTTTGAAATTCTAGACTCCTGTCTCTTTCCATGTCAGCTATATGCAAATTCTTTTATTTATTTATATATTTATTACTATTATATAGACGTTCATGGGTTCGTCAATTTTACACGATATCTCCAAATTCTCCGAAAGTAATGTGTTGCTCCTGCTCTTATATTACTTGTTCATTGAGAAAGTTATATAATTATGACAAGGGTTAAAAAGTAGAGAGGGAAATTTTGATTGTTAGTGCAGGACCAAGATTTAGAGAAAAGTACAAAATTCAAAACTTGCTAAAAAAGGAATTGGGAAAGTGATTTGAGCATCTTAATTAAGGAGAATGGGGCTAGTGATTTTAAATGGAGCACAATAGTTAATTTCTCATTTAATTATAGCTTGAATTCAAATACCTATTATGGTCTGTGTTATTTTTGAGTTGGATTTTTCCAAGTTAGCTAGGATTCAAATACCTATTATGGTAATAAGATGGTTTTCCCAGAGAAAAAGACCCATAAATATGTTAGTTTACTTGACAAATGACAATTATCTTTATCAAAAACTATTAAGTAAATTGTCAGTAAGACTAATAACACCATTACTCATCGTTATTGCTTTATTTTGTTGTGTGAATATCCCTGATTCAGGCCTCCTATTAACACCAATGGAGTTTAATATGGCTTTATTGTTGTATGTACAATACCGGGGGTTAAATTTTAAGAAATTATAGGAGAAGTTCACCAAGACATACAATGACATGAACACAATGATGATAATTCTTTTGATGGTGTTCATTCTTACATACTTGGGAGATTTAATTCATGCATGTGTAATTACAGCTTTTTAACCTCCATTTATGTATGATGGGACCGCCGAATTTAGGGATGTTAATGTAGCAATAGTTATGAGTAATAGTGCAATAGTCTCATGGACAAGTACTCTACTCCATAGTTTAGATAACGATGATTGCCATTTGTTTAGGAAACAAACATAAGCAAACTTATATTAGCTACCATCTTATGAACGAATCCTTGTAACTGCCTTTTGCTTTGGAACCATCTTATTTTGATGGTGAATTAAGACACCGGTGATGTTACTCAAATAATAAATTTATGTTCGGAAATAGGGACTTATGAGTAATTGTGAGATTGTTGGATTGAGCCTTGTAAAGAGCTTCCTTGAATTTTTAATGGTAGTGGAGAATTGCATGCATAAAATAGGGTTACTTGTCTCGAGGGTAGGAGGAAACCCTTTCGGATGCTTAACTCAATTTAGAGCTTAAGATTCAAAAAAATCCTACAAGACCTAGTGTTTTGTGCGTAAAGAATGAATGTTGCACGGATCCTAACTAAGGTATTTATACCCTAGAATTAGATCAAATGGGGAGTGGACCTATTTTTGGGTACTTGCTACTGTAGTGGAAGATACTGAATATATTGGACATAGCCTCTATGCCTTCCTTTCCTTGTACGTAGAAATAAGTTTCTAATAGGGCGGATGATCATGATCCCATGAACACTCCCAAGTGGCTTTCAGCATATAATCCAGTAATAGACCTATAGAATAGGTATTTGAATCCAAATCCCCATAGACATTGTTTAAAATTTACTACATTTTTCACATTTAAATGGAAAAACAATCCAAATCAAGACAATGTTATGAAATCTTTCCAATTATTGTTGATAAAGATAAGTACATTATAGTTTGAGTTTGAAATTTAAGCATAATGTTGAGAATTCAAGCATTTGAAATTTGTAATATGATCTTAGCTAGAGTTTGCACCATGAGAAGAATTGGAAGAGGATACGGAAGGAGTAGGCAGTATAAGAGGAGAAAGATTGACTGATGGAATGAGCGAGGGAGAAACAGAGAAGAGGGCGGCTAGGGGAGTGATGATTAGAATTTTGACAGGAAAATGTTTAATGCGCTTTTATACAGTTGGACTTGGGTCAGACTTTCAGATTCTGTGTAGGGTTTGAGTCTGACTCGCCTTCTATTCAGATTTGGACTTTTTTTGCCTGACACAGATTCAGACTTTTCTTTAGGGGAAATGGATATGCCTTTCTCTTTGAATTGGGTCAGACTCAGATTAAATTTGGATTCAGACTAGATTTCCATCCCTACTAGCAGCTAGATGTGGTATTTGACTGATTGGATACAGTTTAGCTAAGGTAGGATTACTAAGCATTGTTATCTAGTGAAATCAAATTTATAAGTACTTCTACAACAGTACAACTCATGTCACTGTGAAACTTGACTACTTGGAGCCACTTTTTTTGTTTTATCAGGTCCTTATTTTCTCTTTAAACATATGTTGAAACTTGTGTGTCATTTATGTTTGGAATGCCTTTTTTCTCTCTGGTTTAGATGTGGGAGTAAAGTGATTCATGTTCTCCTTGCATATTTCTTGTTGTGACAGAGATTGTACAAATCACCGAATTCTGCACTTGCCAAAGCAAGAACGCAATATATGAACAAGCAGCGTATGATGTTACAGGTATATGATTTATCTTCTCAATTTACACAGCAAGTGCTTAACTTGCTTATGATTTAATGTAACCGCAATTTCTTGTTAAGCCTACAAAGCCAAACTGAAGTTTTATTGGGGCATCTTTTAGGGTCGGAGGACAGGTCATTTTGCTGTTGCTTCTGAGGAAGAATAAATCCTTCCTGCAAATTCCTGATTGTAAATAGTTGGGGGCTCATTCTGTTGTCACCATGTGTAATCTTAGCATACTCTATTGTTGCTTTAACAATTGGTAAATTTATTCTTGGGTTGTATTCATAGATTCTCAATGTCTGATTCATTTAATTTAGTTGGTACTGTGATCATATAATTACCAATTCTCAGTTCCCATTTTCTGAAGAATCGTGTTGAATTTGGCATATAATAAAGTTTGATTGCTGGTGCTAGAAACAAAAGTTTTTTGTGCTATTTCTTTTCTTTTTTTTTTTTTTTGGCAAGGTATGCTGTGCTCTTTGGTGCGGGGTTGAATAGACTTCATTTTGAGTAGCTTTTTTGATGAAAATTTTTAATTGTTATTTTGTAGGTGTAGAATTTTTTTTTCCTTTTAAATGTCATAGAAATTGTTGACGATGGCCAATATTTATTGATACACAGAGTATATAGGTAGGTCACAAATTAGAATTAATGTGGCTACTGTGATACGTGTTTATGTAAAGTTTGTTTGTACACTAATAAGGAAGAGTGTCTACGAGGAACAAATACGAGGAATAAGTTTGTTTCAGTTCATAAAATGCGTTAGATTAATTAAGTTTAATTGAAAATTAAAAATGAAACTCATAGTCTTAATTATGGAAATAATCTTTTAGGGTTTTTTGGGTTGTTTTAAGTTGGTTAAATATGTTTTTGAAGTAAATATATTTTGCTTTCTCCAAAAAAAGTAAAGACATTTTGCGTTAGTTCTTGGATTCGTCCTAGGGAGGTAAGATAGCTGCCCACTACTATCAAGGTACTACCATGGTTTATATAAGTTGATGTAGGTTAATATATTTCGCGTTAATTCTTGGATTCGTCTTGGGACGTAGGGTAGCTGCCCACTACCATGATTGCTTATATAATGTGATGTAGGTTAATTGAAATATTCAATGAAAGAAAATCAAAGCACATACGTTTAACTAATATTATTATGGAATTTGTATTGTTCTACGAGCAACATTAATATTTATACTTTGAGTTTTTTTTTTTTAATAATTAATTGGTTTATATTCTTTTTAGTTCTTAGACTTTTGGGAAGTCAAGAGTTGATTGTATGTACAGTCATTTATTGTTAAGGGAACAACATACTGTCTAGGAAAGTACTACATTTAGTTGCGGGAACTAATAAAATATTGTATCTAGTTATGGGAACTAGAAGGAAGCCAAGTTGTGGTGGCTTAGTGAGGCTCAATTTTAGTCGAATTTGTCATGGTTTTTCTGTTCGTGAGTCGGAAAGGTTTCCACGTAAAATCCTTATACTCGTTCTTTATTATCTAATTAGGTATTTATCTATTAATTTTCACAAAAAGTAAAAGAGCAATTGTTCTTACCGAAACACAATGCACCCTCTTGTGAATTCCTCCCTCTCGTGTACTTGACTTCATCAGGTATGAAGAGTTATCAAGTGTGGATAATACTCAATCACTAAGATGATATAAAAGGTGAATTGTTACCTAGAACTTTTGATGAATACAACTAGACTAACTTTAAGAAATTGGAGAATAATGCTTAGGAAATTAAGCTCTTACAATGTGGTTTTGGACCTCGCGGACACAATCATGTCGTGGGAAACGAGACAGCCAAGGAGATTTGGGAACTTCTTGAAATCACCCATGAAGGAATAAACAAAGTCTTTACATGCAGATGACTCAATATGATCTACTCATGGTAAAACCTAAGGAAACAATTAGATATATAATTACTAGATTTACAGATATCATGAATGAGCTGCATTCCCTTGGAAGACCGATTCCTAGAAAGGAACAGGTTCAATAGGTGATGTGAAGCCTGCCTTTTAATGAGTGGATGCCCAAGATCATTGTATTACAAGAGATTAAGGACTTTAAAACCTTTAGTCTTGAACAACTTATGGGTTCCTCAATGACTTACGTGGAGCAGATTCAAGTCAACGAAGGAGAGCATTGCTGAAAGAAGGATATAGAAACTTGCTGTTACAACTGATCATGACTTGTCTGACAAGAACTCGTCAACTTATGGGTTCCTTCCTGCCCGAAATTTTGAAAACTCTATAAGAACTCAAAAAATTCTAGGACAAGGAATGGCTAGACATATATCCTTGGCAAAGGGAGAAATGAGTGACAAATTCATTGGGTGTGGAAGGGTGTTGGTCATAGAGTCAAGGACTATCCTAAGGCACATGCATATAAGAAGAAATATTAGTATGGAAGTTCAAGTGGAGCACTAAGGAGAAGATTTGTAAACAAACTCAATAGTGTTATGATGGCTTCTTCGGGTTCAGATGATGAAGACAATGATTCAGATAATCAAGAAGTTGCTAACCTATGTCTTATGGCTAAGGAAGATGATAACATCATTGAATAGGTAAACACCTTCAAATCTTCTTTGTCTTTATTATCCAAAAATAAATTAACCAAATTGTCAATTAAGTATAGAATTAAAGGCAAAAGACTGTTTCACCCCTGAAGCTCCAAATTTGGGTGCTACTTTCGAAATTTGAGAAGTTGGGTATAGCCCACATGCTTATAGGCATCAAGACTCTAAGAAAATCCCAAATTACGGTAGATGACCCCAGAAGTTGTAAACATTAGTTGTAACTGATGCGAATAAAGATGAAAATACTGGGGCACGTGCATATAGCATGATGATATACGAAGGACACAAGACACAGGGGAAAAAACAAGAAGCAAACACTAATGATGAGCTGGCAGGAATAATAGAATCAGAATAGAATAAAGTTGTATAACCGTATAACAAACTCTAATATTCGTGCTCTGTACATGACCGTTATAAGGCAGTAGGAAACATATGAAATGATATACAGAAAGTTATGATATTCCTCTGACTCTCTCTCACTCTCTCTCTCTCTCTCTCTCTCTCTCTCTCTCTCTCTCTCTCTCTCTCTCTAAATTCTCTCTATCCTTGCTTCCTTCATTGATCTTTCCCTTGTGCAGTCCCTTCTCCCCTTGGATCTTCATTGGGTTGATTGATACCTGATACTCATCTCCCTTGGAGGTCTGGATTGGGGCTGAACCTTCACGTGAGCGTGACACTGTTTCATTGATTTAGTAAGAAGAAGCCAGCACATGCAACATTGATATCAGAGCTGGTGCGTGCCTCGGACTCATTATGCCACCAAGGAAGAACGCAGAGCAGCCGGAGGAAGGTGAGGGTGTCACACAAGATGATTTACATCGAATTGAGGTAAACCTTAAAAATTTGCTTGAGGCACAGACTAAGACAATTTCAGAGTCATGTAAGGTGAATAGCTCGGATATAGGACAAAATGCTAAGTCTATATCTGAACTAAATGAATGAGTTCTAGGGTTATTTGTGCAAATCACTAAGCTAGTAAAGGAGAAAGAATCTGGCAAGGACAGTCCTGCTTTGGGAATGGTGGAAGCTCAGGATAGTAACCAGGGAAACCATTATTCTACGCGTTTGACTAGGATTGAATTTCCTAGGTTTGATGGAGAGGATCTAGAGTCTTGGATGTATAGATGCACTCAATTTTTCGAGTTGGATGATATCCTGGATGCTCAAAGGGTTAAGCTAGCAGTTATACATTTTGAGGGAAAGGCCTTACTATGGTACCAAGATTATGCCAAGAATAGGACTCCACCCACATGGACACAATTTTTAAAGGACATCACGAGTAGGTTCGGGAACTTATATGATGATCCAACGTCAGAGCTTAAATCTCTTAAGCAGACATGGACAATTCAGGAATACCATGACATGTTTGATGGGATTACTAGTAGACTCATCATGCCCCCTGAGCATTTACTCAGCTGCTATCTAGGGGGGATGGAAGAGGAGATTCAACTGGCAGTACGCATGTTTCAACCAACAACCATACAACATGCTCATTGTCTTGCCAAGCTGTAGGAAGCATCACAGAAAGCAAGAAAAGCCATTAAACAACCCTAAAGAACACTACCACCCTTATTACCAGCTCCCAGAAACTCCTCAAACACAATACAAGCCTATTCCAACCCTGTTCATAATACTAGCAAACCAAACTTCAACAGGCGCACATTAACTCCAGTTGAGAAGAATGAGAAGAGGTCGAAAGGGTTATGTTTTGGGTGTGATGAAAGATTTAAACCAGGACACAATTGTAGGGGAAGGAGACCTAGGTTGTATCACATTAAGATGGAGAGTGAAAAGGAAGAACAAGGGGAGGAACTTAACAGAGATGAAATATTGGGGGAAGATTTGACCTGTGCACAAATTTCCTTACAAGCATTAGATGGAAACTACACGTTCCATACCATGAGATTGAAAGGGTTGACAGGGAAGAAGCCTCTCCATATTTTGTTGGACACTGGAAGTACTCACAATTTTATTGATGCACCTGTAGCCTTGAAACTATGCTGTAAGGTAGAGATGGTGGATCCAATGTGGGTTAAGGTGGCAGATGGTGGAAGACTTAAATGTGATATGATAGTAAAAGGATTTGAATGGAAGATGCAAGGGTATCAATTCCAAGCAGATTTCTTACTTATACCTCTCAGTGGGAGTGACATGGTCTTGGGTATCCAATGGTTTACTACCTTGGGTCCTATTTTATGGGACTTTAAAAACTTATGCATGGAATTCAAGCTGGGGGACCAAAAGGTGAAGCTTAGGGGGGCTATTGCTAGGAAACTCATAGGTATACAATCACAGAAATTCTCCGAACTTATGAGCAACTCTGGAGAATTATCCATGCTGCAGGTCTTACCAGGAGAAGACCAGATGACGAATCAAAAGCGACCCTTACTAGAATAGCAGGTACCTTCGCCTGAGATCCAAACATTTCTTAGTTTGTATGCAGATGTCTTCACATCCCCTAAAGACCTTCCACCTATAAGGGATAAATTAGATCATCGGATTTCTCTTAAGGAGGGAACTGATCCTATTAATATAAGGCCTTATAGGTGCTCGACAATTCAAAAAACAGTTATTGAAGACATGGTACAGGAGTTATATAATCAAGGCATAATTAGGGACAACAATAGCCCCTACGCCGCTCCTATAGTCTTGGTAAAAAAGAAAGATGGAGGATAGCGAATGTGTATCGACTATAGAGCCCTCAACAGAGCTATAGTGAAGGATAAATTTCCAATACCTCTTATTGAGGAGTTGATGGATGAGTTAAGAGGAGCTGCTTACTTCTCAAAGGTTGACCTTAAATCAGGTTACCATCAAATCAGGATGCATCCTAAAGACATCCATAAAACGGCCTTTAAGACACACTTCAACCACTTTGAATATTTAGTTATGCCTTTTGGGCTAACTAACGCTCCATCCACCTTTTAAGCACTTATGAACTCAGTTTTTAAAGCTTATCTAAGGAAAACTATTTTGGTTTTCTTTGATGATATCCTTATATATAGCTTGACGTGGGAAAACCATTTACAACATCTGCAAGAGGTTCTAGAGATCATGAGGCTGAACTCGTTATAGGGTAATCTCAAGAAGTGTGCATTCGGGTTTACAGAGGTGGTCTATCTAGGCCATATCATCTCAGTAGAAGGTGTAAGGACCGAGCCTGAGAAGATCCAAGCAATACTTGATTGGCCTACTCCTAAAAATATAAAGCAACTCAGGATTCTTGGGATTAACTGGTTATTACCGAAGGTTTGTGAAGTATTATGGCAAGATTTGTAAACCTCTCACTGACCTCCTTAAGAAGGATTCCTTTGAGTGGAATGAAGAAGCTACACGAGCCTTTAAGAATTTGAAAACATCATGTCTTCCCCTTCTGTACTGGCATTACCTGACTTCAATAAGACCTTCATCGTTGAGACTGATGCATCAGGTACTGGCATAGGAGCTGTATTAATGCAGGAAGGCCATCCTCTTGCATACATTAGTAAGGCCTTGTAAGAAAGGAACTTGGGTATATCCGCTTATGAGAGGGAGCTATTAGCTATTGTCTTTGCAGTTCAAAAATGGCACCATTACCTCATGGCAGGACATTTCATTATAAGGACAGACCAACAGAGCTTGAGGTACCTCCTAGACAATAAGGTGGTTACACCCTTCCAACAACGGTGGCTATCTAAACTTGCAGGCCTAGATTATACAATTGAATATATGAGTGGTAGGGGGAACAAGGTAGCAGATGCGTTGTCCAAGGTACCAGAGTATCAACTAATGCAATTATTAGTTTCATCTCTTCTTTCTTCTTTGATGGAGGACATCCAAGCTACTTGGGAAACTGATCCGAATTTACAGAAGATAATAGCTGCGATACAAGGGGATTCAGCTGACCATAAACACTACTCGTGGAGTAATAATCAGCTGAGGAAGAAAGGGAAGTTGTTTCTAGGGGATAATGAGCCTCTAAAGAGGAAGATATTGGTGTGGTTACATGATTCAGCAGTGGGGGGACATTCGGGAATTGAAGATACTTCAAGGAGAGTAAAAGCTTTATTTTATTGGTCTGGTCTCAAGAAGTATGTCGTTGCACACATTAAGAGTTGTGACATTTGCCAGAGGAGCAAATATGACAATAGCGCTTCTCCAGGTCTCTTACAACCAATACCGATTCCGGACAGAGTATGGGGGGAAATAACAATGGATTTCATTGAGGGTCTACCAAACTCCCTAGGCAAGCACGCGATCATGGTTGTCATTGATAGACTAAGCAAATTGCTCATTTTATTCCCCTTTCCCATCCCTTTATGGCTATCAAGGTTGCCCAAGCCTATATGGGTCACGTCTATAAACTACATGGCTCCCCTCAATCCATTGTCTCTAATAGGGAAAAAATCTTCATAAGTGAGTTTTGGTCAGAGCTAATGCATCAGCTGGGCATAAATCACAAACTATCCACAGCATACCACCCTCAAACGGATGGCCAATCCAAAGTCCTCAATAGATGCTTGGAATCTTATCTCCGGTGTATGTATGGCAATAGGCCGCATGAATGGGTCAGATGGTTACCGCTAGAAGAGTTCTAGTATAACACTAATTTCCAGATGACCATCAAGATGACACCATATGAAGTTCTCTATGGGTAGCCTCCTCCCCTCCACATTCCCTACCTAGATGGTGCTAGTTGGGTAGATAGTGTTGATCGTAGTTTGTAACAGAGGGAAAATACTCTAAGGCTACTGAAGGATCATCTTAGTATGGCTCAGAATAGGATAAAAAAATTTGCTGACAAGCATCAAAGTGATAGAAGCTTTAAGGTAGGCAACTGGGTGTATTTGAAGATACAACCCTATATACAACAATTTGTGGAGCATAGATCCAATCAGAAACTGGCCAGAAGGTACTTTAGACCTTACAAGATTTTAAGGAAGGTGGGACAGGTCACATACACCCTCTAGCTGCCCCCTAATTCTAAAATTCATCCTACCTTTCATGTCTCATAACTTAAAGCGTACCATGACCAACTACCCCCACCACATGACTCCATTTTTTCACTACCAACTCCGAGTGAACCTAAGTACCCCATTGCAATGTTGAAAAAAAGAAGCATTAAGAGGAATAATCATGCGGTGGTTCAGTGGTTAATCCACTGGTCTGACTCTAACCCTGAAGATGCTACATGGGAGGATGCCTACAAGATTGAATAGAACTATCCTGCATTCGATCCTTGGGAACAAGTATTGTCTCAAGGGCGAGGTATTGATGTGAATATAGATGAAAATACTAGGGCATGTGCATATAGAATGATGATATATGAAGAAGGATACAAGACACAGAGGAAAAACAAGAAGCAAACACTGATGATGAGCCAGCAGGAATAATAGAATCAAAATAAAATAAAGTTGTATAACCATATAACAAACTCTAATATTCGTGCTCTGTACATGACCATTATAAGGCAATAGGAAACATATGAAATAATATACAGAAAGTTATGATATTCCCTCTGACTCTCTCTCACCCTCTCTCTCTCTCTCTAAAGTCTCTCTATCCTTGCTTCCTTCATTGATCTTTCCCTTGAGCAGTCCCTTCTCCCCTTGGATCTTTACTGGGTTAATTGATACCTGATACTCATCTCCCTTGGAGGTCTGGATTGGGGTTGAACCTTCACTTGAGCATGGCACTGTTTCATTGATTTAGTAAGAAGAAGCTAGCACACGCAACAGTAACCCTAAGAGTAGTTAGAGTCGAGAGATGTCCCTTGAACCTCAAGCATGGGAGGCATCCCTAGAAGCCATAACACCAAAAATAATTGTAAATCATAGAGGCATCCTAAGAAGTCGCAAAGCTGGGGGGCGTCCCCAAAAGCTATAAAAGTTAGAACACAGAAATTAACCTAATTAACAAACACCATGGAAACCTTAAATTAATCCCAAAATCCCAAAAATGACCAAAACCTCAGCGAAGAGTCTATGAGCGACGACTAAGATTACCCCGCAAATCAAAATTCCTCAAAATCCATGTGTGTAGGCGCTAACCCTGAAACATCCCAAGCACGAGAAATACCCCAAATATCATAATCCAATTCCTTAATGGATCAAAATAGGATCAATTAGGTTTTGAATTTTAAGGATCTTGAACCTAATTAGGTTTTGGGTGGGTGATTCGATGAGTGAATCACCATTATGAAGCCTAGTTTTTCACAACCTAACTTCCCTTATGCTAGTGAAGAGAAAGGGAGGGAGCTCTGTTGAGTTCCTTAAGTTTTGATGTTTTGAATGATGACAAACAGTTATAGGAAACAGGTCACAGGAAGTTGGAACTGTCTCCTTGACTGCTATGCTGTAAAGTAGTCACATATTATCTATTGCATGTTAACCATGTTATATGTGCAGTAGTTAAGCTGATTCTAAGACTTGGAGCATAGAAGCCTTTCGAAGACATTCGAAGAAAGATACTTTGCTCAAGATGAAGCATTTAAGGAAGATTCAAGTCTTGAGGATTACATCAAAAGAAGATCATTTGTACTTTACTGTTAATCTAGTTTTTCATGTAATATGCTCCGTAGTATGACTTATATGAATACGTAATATAAGTGTTTTAAGTGTGATAAGTCATGTTATGAATTCTGGTACAAAGCTGGAACAGAATTCATAACATACTTAATTCAGGGAACCAGGTTCAGAGAACCAGGTTTACTGAATGAAATATCAAGCTGCGTATTTTTGAAAAGATTTTGTAAAAATATTTTCTAAGAATTATTTTTGGAAAATATATTGAGCAGCTGGTAGATTAGATGAGAATATATTGGTTACCAAAAAACTACGAATATTTACCTTATTTGATTCTATCTATATGATTAAGTCAAATAAGATAAATACTTTCCTAACTTCATACTTTCCTAAACTCACATAAGGTGACAGCTTAAAAGATTATGTAATTTTAGGAAAGCTAGGGTTTTTGTAATCACATATATAAACTCATCTAATCAACCTAGTTAAACAAGTCTCTCACGAAAAGAAAACTGAGTTTATCTCTAGAGAGCATTATACACACTTAAGTATAAAAACCTTTCATTAAGTCATATACACGAGCAGCATTAGAACTTATATTTTTCTCTCATATTAGCTTTTAGAAGCAAGTTCAAAGGAGAGTTTGATTCTGTAAAGAGCCTTCAACAGAGGGGTTGATAGGCTGGGAGAGTGTTTGTGAGTTCAAACACAAAAGGACTTACTAGTGTAAGTCGAGTGCACACTCGGAGGAGAGTGTGGGGTGAACTGGTTCCCGGAGTAGGGAAACAGTTGAGTGTCTGTGTTCTTTGTTTTTCGGAGTAGATTAATAAAAGAGCATAGAGTAGGAGGACATAGGCCTGAGTTGGCTTAACCTCGTTAAATTGTGTGTCTTCCTTTATTACTCTACATACATTCCGCTGCTAAATAGGAACCAGCACAACTGGTTCCTCCCACTGATCGAAAAAGGGAGAAAAATAGGCCAAGACTATTTAACACTTAATTCACCCCCCCTCTTGAGTGCTCTTAAACCTTCAAGCTCCCTCCCACAAGTGCCCTAATATGGTGCGCATCGGTGAGGATTGGCTACGTGACTTAAAGGGTCAAAGGAGTTGCCGCCAAACCTTTAAGGGAAGTTTGGACACCCAATTGGGTAATGACTCTCTTGGTAGGTTTAAGAATGAGCAACGTACATCAAAATTTAAGAAATGATGTGCATGAAATTTTTGTTTAGATGAAACATGTAAGTTTTGTTAGTTCCTACGGCAATCATGCAAATACAAATGAAGCACACTCTAGATGTAGTCAATTTAGCTAGATAAGAATTATACATATAAATCTAGATTTGGGTGATCACTTTGTTAAAGTCCACAAGATTATGGATCCTTATGGACGGTTGTCCAATTTATCTTATAAAGGCGTGATAGCACTTTGGTCTTGAGTCTGTGCAATAAGATAAATGTGGTCACACATAGTTACAACATAATAAGATTCATGTAATATGGTGGGGAATTAAAGTGTGGAAATTGAAATAAAGCAATAAAGAGCAAACTTTAAATATGTAAATTTATGCAAATGAGTTCAAGCTTTACTCATCAAATGAAGAATTGAACCTAAAGAGACTATTCTCCATGACATACTTCAACTAAGAAAAAGTATAGTTCATAGAGGACTTGTATAATTTAGCCTTAGAACATCATTGATTAAAAGATGAAATAAACATCAAAGTATGCTCTATGATGCTAATAAGGAATTAGCACTAGGACAACACATAAGGAACACTTAAGGTTTTGTTCATGAAAAAGGCATCAAAGTATACATTTAATCATAATTCACACTTAAGGTTTTGTTCATGAAAAAGGGTCAATATTTGAATAATTCTAGGGAGAAAAGAGATGTCTAAATTTCTTCATCATAGACCAAAAGAAAAGAACTAAAGGAACTTGCATAAAGGAAATTTAATGCAGCATGGTTTGTTGCTAATCAAGACTTAATGTCCTTCAAACATTAATGAGATTAGGCGAATGAGTAATATACCTTATGTTTTGGCAATAGGGTCCATTATGTATGCCATGATTTATACTCGAACAATGTCTCATATGCTTTGAGTATATGTAGCAGATACAATTCAAATCTAGGCGACACGCACTAGAATGCAGCTAAGAACATTCTTAAATACTTGAGAAGAACTAATGATCATTTCTTAGTGTATGAAGGTAAAAGTGAATTGGGTGTTGAAGGTTATACAGAAGCAAGCTTCTAAATAGACAAAGATGATTTCCGATCTCAATCTGGGTTCATCTTTTGTCTAAATGGAGGGGAAGTGAGCTAGAAAAGTTCAAAGCAAAGCACCATAGCTGATTCTACAACAGAGGCTGAGTACATTACTGCAGCAAAGGAAGCAGGTTGGATGAGAAAATTCATTTCTGAACTAGGAGTAGTACCTAGTATTGGAAATGGTATTATCTTCCATTATGACAATAATGGTGCCATTTCTTAGAGAAGGAACCAAGATCACATTAGAAGTCCAAACATGTACTTAGGAAGTTTTACATCATTCGTGAGATAGTGGAAATGAAGGATGTGATTGTTTACAAGATTCACACGGACAATAACATTTCTGATCTGTTAACTAAACCATTGCCTCAACCCCAGCATAAAAGTCATACTAGGTGTTTAGGACTTAAGCATATTGGAGAGTTGCTTTAGTTGTGTACTATTTTATTGTAAAATTAGTCACAGACATAAAACACTTAGATATGTATGTTTATGTTTATCAATAAAATGATTGTTCTTATTTAACTGTGGTTTGGTGTTAAATAAAATGTCCAAAGTATTGTATAACATTTGATAGGTTTGTCAAATATGTGATTTGATGAATGAAACCCTATTAAGTGAGCCGAAGTTATAAATACTATTAGTCCCTAGTCCAAATCATTAAAATTGGATATAAATAATTATTTTAAGGACTAGTTTGTAAATTGATTGATAGCACAATTTCATGGGCTATGGGGACAGGGAGATGTTTAGTCATTTACATGGATATGTATATTGATACATATTGGATAGACCTACTTGATATTCTTCAAAACATTTTAAGAATTTCATTTGTTATATTTAATGGATTCCTTGACATGAGTGCAACACTAGTCTCATTTAGTGGTTAGTATGTCTTTGACATTCTCAAATACCGTGTCGTAAAAGGAGGTTATAAAAAGAATGTTCGGGTCTGCTAAAGGTTTATTGGGAGTTTTGGTTGTGCAAGATTGAATAAGTACTCCCAAAATGCTAGGATTGGTGTCTTAGGTCTCTTGAATAGTAAGAACTGAAAAAATGCATGGCCGTGCTCAAATGGATTAAGAGTTAACCATTTTTTTGACAGTTCAAGCTTTTAGAAATGATTTGAATATTAGTATGGATAACATGAGATGTCATCATATCATCAAATTCGATATTAAGAGACTTGAGGAATTTGTGATTATACGCTTGTTCTAGGACAAGTGGGAGATTGAAGGAAAATGTCCTTTGATCAATTGTAACGATTAAATATAACATGGAAAAATTTATAGAGATAAATATAATCGGTTTTTTTAGGTTATCATAGTGTTTTGCTAGAAATCGACTATGATTTGTGAACTTATTTGATTAGTGTACGGCTAATAATAAACCGTTTCTATGAGGTCACACATATAAGTATATGATTGGATTAAAGTGCAAAAGAGGTTAAGAAGTTAAATGGTCATGCTTATATGAAGTATGGACTAATGAGTTTATTTTGTAATGTAAGAATGTTACTTATACATAAACTATGGTTATGAAAAAGGAAGTATTACTCATACTTAGCCATTTTCTCTCAAAAGCTTATTCTCCCTCACTTTTCCATCACAAGAAAAGCAATAAGGAATTGTTCCTTATTTTGTACTAGCATATGTGGGGATTTAATCGTTGCTTGTGGACCAACACTAGTGGAGAAACATTTCGTGTTCTAAGGATCTCCATATAGAAGTGTGAATTGCTTTTTTCTTTGTGGAAATCATGCTTCAAGGGTATGCAATTCTTTTCCTATAACTTGTATTGAAATGTGCATGAGATCTTGTTATAGATGCAAGAAAATGTTTTTTGAAATTTCATTTTATGCATCTACATTTCTACACAAACCTTCCTTATGAAGCTTTGCGTTCTCGTTTAAAAGGCATAGTGAGTTTGAGGAAGCCTTTGCACATTTAGTCCAAAGTCCCTAGAGCACTTCCTTGGCCTCTATAATGGTTTCATGAATACCTCAGCCTTGGGATTATATTCATACTTGGATTTCTCTAAGTAGTAACTGACGAGGAAGAGGTTCAACATCTTAACAATGCAATGGCCAAGGGCCTCTTAAAAAATAAACAAGTTATAACACTAGTAGAAATTAATAAATATGCGGTGGGTTTTTTTAGTACTATATGTGGCGTTAAAAGGCTAGTAGCATTTAGAATGGTAGCAAATTGATCAATTAATTTACGACGTAAAAAATACACTGCAAACCAATATGTGGTGGGTCAAGTAAAATACGCCACATATTAATACATTAAAATATGGCGGTTCATGGTAATATACGCCGCATATTAACATATTTCCAGTAATTAAAAAAATGATAAAAACCTATTAATAAGCGGCGAGTGTCTCTAAGACAGATACAAGTTAATATTTTTTTTATGCTTTCATTTGGTCCCTACTACGCCCAAAGTATATACATAACTTCATTTCCAAAACCTGCTATACAATTCTAATGGTACAAAAATTTGCTATTACATTTGCAATTACCAACCAAAGTACATATACATATAATGATTTAGAATTCATTTATATACTAATAAGGTCATAAATAACCCAACAAGTGACATCAAAACTTTGACCCAATAAATGAACAAAATGTACAAAAAACTACAATGTTATCATCCTAAAAATACACAAAAAGGTAAGGTGCATATATAGTCTAAAAAAGGTTATTTGTCCAATTTGTTGTGGACCACATCGATTTCTTTGGTGAAGAAGGGCTCCTCCTTGATACCTTTGCATACCTAAGATTGATTACCATATCATTAAAGTATATATAAAATGCAATGTAATTCAAAAGTAAAGTTCAAACACGCCATTTTCCATCTTAAGCTGTATGATCAAAGAGATTTTCTAGGTTTAAAGATCTTGGGAGTTTGAGGAAAAACACAAGGAGCATATAACACTAACTTATAACATATGGTCCCAATTACGAATCTGACCTATATTAACTCAGTTTGATGTAATCAAGTGTTAAGGGCTTTTTTTACCCAAAACCGCTCCCATTTGACCTATTTTGACTTATATCGTCCTATTTGAAGTATTACGGGCATGTTTAAGGGAAAATATGCTAATATCAACCCAAAACCACCCTATTTAACCTATATCGATGAATCAATGTATTTCAAGTGTTTAGGGTATTTTCTATCCAAAACCACTCCTATTTGACATATTTTGACTTAAATCGATGTATTTCAAGTGTTCATGGCATGTTCTAAGGAAAATATATTATTTTCAACCCAAAAATGCTCTCATTTAACCCATTTTGATTCATATAGTCCTATTTGAAGTTTTTGACCCATGTTCTAGGGGGTAATACGCCAATATTGACCCAAAAACACCCTTTTTGACCTATATTAACATATATCGATGCATTTCAAATGTTTAGGGAATTTTCTACTCAAAACCACTCCCATTTGACGTATTTTGAGGGAAATCGATGTATTTTAAGTGTTTATGGCATATTACAGGGGAAATATATCATTTTCTACCCAAACCTATTCCCATTTGACCAATTTTGACTCATATCGTTCTATTGAAACTGTTCGAGCCATGTTTTAAGGTAAATATGCCAATATTGACCCAAACTCGACTTATTTGACCTATATTGACTCAAACTGTCCTATTCTAAGAGTTTGGGGTATGTTCTAGGAGAAATACGTTAATATCGACCCAAAACAACCCTATTTGACCTACGTTGACTCATATCGATGTATATCAAGTGTTTAGGGCATTTTCTACCCAAAATCACTCCTAATTGACCTATATTTACTCAAATTGATGTGTTAAAGTGTTCATGACATGTTTTAGGAAAAATGTGTCATTTTTAAACCAAAACCGCTCCCATTTGACCTTTTGACTCATATCATCCTAATCAAAGTGTTCGGGTCATGTTCTAGGGAAAATACGCTAATATCGACCCAAAAACGCCCTATTTGACCTATTGTGACTCATATCGATGATTAAATTTTTGGGGAATTTCTACCCAAAAATGCTCCCATTTGACATATTTTAACTCAAATCAATGTATTTTAAGTGTGCATGACATATTAAAGGGGAAATTAATAAGTCATTTTGCAATGTGTTGATAGAGGTGTTTTAGGATGGTTTTTGATGTTCTTCATGGAGTTTTATTGGTTTTTGGAAGTTTTAGCCGTTTCAACTCACTTAGGTGCAACTAAGGAAGATTATGGAGTTAAGATAGCGTGTTAAACTTAGAGGAACGATGAAGAACGATCCACCTTTGAGCGAGGAAGCCTTTGGTGATAAGTTGTCAACATAATTCTAGTGGAGCATCTAGTAGCGGCAGGAGGGTAGCTAGCAGCGGCCTCCACAACAAATAAGAGAGGAGAACGCTACCAGAGCCACTGGTAGCGGTAAAATAGCAGTTGGCAGCGGCTATTCTAGTGTTGCGCGTTTTTAGTGTCTTCCAACGACCTTCTCCTTAATTAAGCTTGTGTTTTGGGTCGTCTTATGGTAAATCTCTTTGGTTTATGTTAGTTAAGAGGGGAACATATAAATAGTGGTTTTAATCTAGGGTTTTGGGGACTACTTGGCAGAACTTTGTACTAGCTTTAGTTTTGAATTTTCTTTGATCTTTGGTTGAGAAAAACTCCATGGAAGCTTAAACTTGCATGATCATGGTTAAATATTGCTTTTGACTGTAAGTTATGAGACTTCTCTTCTCTTAATACATATTGAATGTTTATTATTCCCTTGTGTTATTTTATGATTTGCTTTAATCAATTGCTAGGTTTGATTTATTAGATTCACTTGTATCTAGTCAATCTTACCAAAGTAGTGACTTTAGGTTGTTAATTCATGCTTTATGATTAAGAACTTGAAGGGGGAATTGTATTATTGAAGAAATTAGTCCGCTTGTGTTAATTTATTCAATCCTTGTTGATTTCTCTGTCCGTTTGCTTCTTGTAAATAATTTAAAGCGCTTGTCTTGCATTGTTCATTAGAAAGGGTTGGAAAGGAACGATTTGTTATTTCTATCTATTTTATGAGAACATAGAATCTAGGAATTCTACAACAAGGTATTTAAGGGTGTTTAATTGAAGAGACTTCTATGATCAACTTGTAGTTCATAAGTGAATTTCGTCTAACCAAGATCGTTCCTCTCATTGATTTTTTTTTCGACTAGTTTTGGTTCTATTTCGGTTATTAAATCTATCTTGCTATTACAAACCTCCACCTTTATTTAGCTTATTATTCTACTAAGATAATTCGACATAGGTTTTCAGTTATTAGGTATCTCTTCTCTAAGGATACGAACTCGACTTCCCTAGCTACATTCATTTGAAGTTAGATAAGTTGTGATTTTGTTTGGTAGCATATGACGAGGCTAACCAAATTTTGACGCCGTTGCCAGGGAAGGGCATTGCTTTTTAATTGTTTAACCTCGTAGAATTCATTTTAGTATTTCTTTTGGTTATTTTCTTTGTTTTGGTCTTCTTGGGTATGATAAGTACTCGTTTTGCTAACAAAGAAGTTTTGAAGTTAAACCCAGAAATTAAAAGAATTCTTTCTAGGTTGCGAAAGGAGGCAAGAACAAATTCTAGTGAATCACCATCCACCTTTGACATTCAAGAAGAGGAGGAGATGGCAGAAAATCGAACATTGAGAGAACTCATAGCTCCTAATTTGAAACAACAACTGTTGTGTATTGCATATCCGGAGTTGGGAGAAGTGATAACCGGTGTTTTAGGTCGTTAACTAAAAGACAGGTTATGCAAACAATATTTATTCCAACCTACAAACTATACGAGTATAGTGGAGTAGGGGGTCGAACCACGAGGACAAAGTATATTAAGACTCTAACTCTTAACACAACCGGACTATTCGGGTTTAGAAGATCAACTAGGCTAACAACGAGAATGTAAATCACGACAAATTTAACGGTAAGTCAAATAGAGAAAGACGGGGATAAGATTGGATTCACCCTAGGAATGAAGCTTTAGAAACCGCACATGATAGGTTAGTGAAAATCTGATAATAACTAGCATGGACATCCAAGATTACGAGAGGAAGTTGGTGATCCCACAAATCACAACGAACGACCTATAATCGCCCTATGTCTCCAAAGGAGTGGCAGGACAAGATTCGCATCGGATTCCGAAACTATTCATTATCATCGTTTCTATAACCTTAAGCAATAAAGATCATAGCTTTCCTAGGGTTTCACTAATCAAAACCCCTAAAGAAATTACTCACACATATTCATGCTTAAAAACATAAAGATATTAAAAGATGCGACAGAAATAAACATGGAAGGAATTCACGAGAATGAAAACAAAATCAGAAATTATGCGAATAAAGATAAACATGAAACTAACATGCAACGAAGTAAAGCAATGAATTAAGAGCAAAGGAATTGATTAAAACTTACAAAAGCTTCAATTTGATATCCACGAAAAGAATTCGAACTACAAAGCGTTGAAGAAACTGAAAACCGAAAGCTGAAACTAAAAGAATTTGGAGGCTAAGAAATCTAAAAGTGCATAAAAGTATAAAACCTAGCTCCCCCCTCCTCATCAGAGGAAGAGGGTATTTATAACAAAATAAGAAAAACCTACGAAAACCCTAAAATGCATAGGAGCCGGCCCTAAAAGGAAGTAGTTGATCCGGAGGAAAACACTGTCATTCGCTCGAATATAAGTCTCATTCGGCCGAATGTGATCCCATTCGCCCGAATGGTCTTCCATTCGCCCATTCTAGAGGCTTTGAGGAATTGATCTCTGTCAAGCATTCGCCTGAATGTATAGGTTGATTCGGCCGAATGGAAGATCATTCGCCCGAATGAGTTCCATTCGGCTTTTCTAGTGGCATGGATCAAGATCTCTAAAGACAGCCATCCATTCGACCGAATGTGTCTTAGATTCGGTCGAATCTACAACCATTCGGTCGAATGTCTCTCAGATTCGGTTGAATCTGAGACCATTCTTTCCTCTTTTCACTTCCCTCTTTTCTAAACTCCGTAGAATCTTCATGAGTGACTTTAAACACTTGCCCAGGCTAAGATACGTGTGTCAAAGGCTCGAATGCATCGCCTTTCACCTTGAAATCATCAAAAGTGCCTGAAATGAACTTAAGACAACTCGAAAACAAGATCAAGGGAAAATCAAGCATAATATACATAAAACCAATACAAAACTACGAGACTTGACACTAAAATGAGGTAATAAATGTGCTCTAAAATGAGCACATCAAGAAGGCGCAAATGTTGAGATCAAATCTAGTTTAATTCATCTGTTACTAGCATTCCATGGTATGAAAGGTGAAGATCCGAATAAGCACTTGCCGAATTTCATGTTGTATGCACAAGTATGAAACCAAGTGGAATGAATGATGAACAGATACAATTACGAGCTTTTCCTTTTTCTCTCAAAGATACAGCTAAGGATTGGTTCTATTATCTTCCTCATGGTAGTATAACAACATGGGCAGATCTAAAAGGTGTTTTCTTGAGAAATACTACCCATGCACTATTTCTACAAGTCTCAAGAAAGCTATCAGAAATGTGGATCAAAAGGAAGATGAATCCTTATATGAGTATTATGAGAGGTTCAAGAGACTTTGTGCTAGTTGTCCTTATCAAGACCTCATCTTATACTTTTATAGAGGTGTAACCGATGATGACTTGAGAATGGTAAATGCAACCAGTGGAGGAGGTATAGTGAACAAAACTCCAGGGGATGCAACCAAATTAATTACAGAACTGCCAGAGAATTCAAGACAATTTAGTCAAAGAACTCCCACACGCCGAGTGAGTGTAGCAAACTCAAACACCTCTGAATTGGAAAGTCAAGTAGCTAGTTTGACCTCTATGATGCGCGAGTTCATGGTGAGTTCGAAGAATCAACACCAATTAAAGGCTTGCGATATATTCACTTTCGTAGAACATTTCACTGATTCATGTCCCACATTGCAAGAGGAACACAATGAGCAAGCTAATGCTCTAGGTTTCCAAGGGCAAGGACCTCCAAGGAGATATGATCCCTTCTCAAATACCTACATTATAGGATGGAGAGATCATCCAAATTTGAGATATGGAAATTCTCAAGGAAATCAATAACAAAACTCTCAAGGTCAATAGTATAGAGCACCATTTTTAAAACCTCAAGGCCAAAGCTCCAACTCAGGATATATGTCGACTGAAGACATGATTAGATCCCTAACTTCTAATCTCTCAAACATGTAGCAAAATATGGTTAAGTTTCAATAAGAAACCAAATCTAGTATTCAAAATATGGAGAACCAAGTTAGTCAAATCTCTAGTGCAATAACCCGACTTGAAGCTAAGGAGTCTGGGAAGCTTCCATCTTAAATGGAGCTGAATCCTAAGAAATAAGCCAATGCAATAACATTGAGAAGTGGCAAAGAGTTTCAAGAAACTGTGGTTGTAACTAAGAGAGCTAAGGATTTAATTGGAGTTGAAGAGGAAGAAGGAGAACTTGAAACCGTGGCAACCCCACCAACCTTTCCTCCTTATGAGCCTACGCCACATTTCCTTGAAGCTTTGCAAGAAACTCAAAGGTATGAGAAAGACAAGGACATTTATGAAACTTTCTAGTAAATATGAGGTAAACATTCCCCTTTTGAATTTAATTAAAAGTGTCCCTCGTTTTGCTAAGTTTTTAAAAGAACTTTGTACTATCAAGAGAAAGCACAGGTTGGGAGGGGAAGAAAAGGTAAAAGTTAGTGCTTATGTGTCTGCAGTTTTCCAGAAGAAACTCCCAAAAAAATGTAGCAATCCTGGTATGTTTACTGTTCCTGTTATAATAGGAGACACTATATTTCACTGAGCCATGTTAGACTTAGGTGCATCAATCAATGTCATCCCCTATTCCTTGTTTAAGTCTTTGGAACTTGGACCATTACATGAACTGGGGTAGTAATTCAGTTAGATGATAGGTCTAATGTTTATCCTAAGGGGGTGGTGGAAGACGTTCTTGTTAAGGTCGATGAATTGATCTTTCCTGCTGATTTTTACATTCTTGACATGGAACATGACAATCACGCAATCCCTATCTTGTTAGGAAGACCTTTCCTAAAGATCGCTAGAACAAAAATTGATGTGTTTATTGGTTCCTTAACTATTGAGTTTGATGGGCAAGCAATTGTGTATAATATTTATGATTCCATGAAATATCCTGCTGACACTCATTCTTTATGTTCCATAGATGTTATCGATCTAATAGTGCAAGATGTATTTAACATTGATGGTGGGGATTAGCTCCTCACATATATTGTTAATGATTTATCTGGTGATTACATGGATTTTTCTTTGCCTATTAACATGCAGGTGATGGTGGACGAATTGAATGAACATTCCAAGTTTCCACTTATACCACCAGGTTCAACACCCACCCCACTAACATTGCCTATAGAGAAAATTTCACCATCTGTTTTGCAGGCACCTCAGGTGGAACTTAAACCACTTCTTGATCATTTGAAATATGTGTTCCTTGGTGGGAACAATACTCTCCCTGTTATTATTTCGAACAAATTAACCAAGGAGCAAGAAGAAAAGTTAGTGTCAGTACTAAAAGAGCATAAATTGGCTATTGGATGGACTATTGCGGACATTAAAGGTATAAGCCCATCCACATGCATGCATCGTATTCTGCTAGAAGATGATGCCAAACCTGTGAGACAACCTCAACGTCGTTTGAATCCTCTAATGATGGAAGTGGTAAAGAAAGAGATCATTAAATTGCTGCAAGTGGGAATGTTATATCCCATCTCAGATAGCAAATGGGTGAGCCCTACAGAGGGGGTACCAAAGAAAACTAGAGTGATTGTGGTAGATAACCAACATGGTGAAATAGTTCCTACTCGAGTACAAAATGGTTGACGAGTTTGCATTGATTGCCGTAGGTTGAATGCAGTAACGAGGAAGGACCACTTCCCTTTACCCTTTATTGATCAGATGATTGAAAGACTTGTAGGTAAAGCTTTTGATTGTTTCCATGATGGGTATTCTAGGTACTTTCAAGTACCTATTGCACCAGAAGATCAGGAAAAAACTACTTTTACATGTCCCTTTGGAATATTTGCTTACCGACATATGCCCTTTGGATTGTGTAATGCTCCTGCAACCTTTTAGAGATGTATGATGAGCATATTTTCAGAGTTTATTGAACTTCATGAAGGTATTTATGGATGATTTCACTGTTTATGGCGATTCATTTGATAGTTGTTTCCATCGTTTATTATTAGTCCTTAAACATTGCATTGAATCTAACCTTGTTCTTAATTCTGAAAAATGTCATTTTATGGTCGAACAAGGCATTGTTTTGGGTCACGTGGTCTCCTCTAGAAGTATTGAGGTTGATAAAGCAAAGATTGATACTATTCAGTCCCTTCCATATGCTACTAATGTGCGTGAAGTGCGTTCTTTTCTTGGTCATGCAGGTTTATATCATAGGTTTATTGAAGGATTTTTGAAGCTTACAACTGCGTTGTGCAAATTACTGCAAAAATTGATAAAATTTGATTTTATGATGATTGTAGAAAAGCTTTTGATGAATTGAAAGCCAAACTCGTTTCTACACCCATTATTCAGTCCCCGAATCGGTCTTTACCATTTGAGATAATATGTGATGCAAGCGATTATGCAGTGGGAGCTGTTTTAGGCCAAAAAGTAGGGAAGGCTTCACATGTGATCTATTATGCCTCGATGACACTCAATGCGACCCAACGCAACTACACTACGACAGAGAAGGAGATGTTGGCTATAGTTTTTGCTTTAGAGAAATTTAGATCTTATTTGCTTGGTACAAAAGTAATTGTTTATATTGACCATGCAGCTCTTCGTCACTTGATGACGAAGAAAGAAGCCAAACCGAGATTGATTAGATAGATTCTATTTTTGAGTGAGTTTGAGTTGGAGATCAAGGACAAGATAGGCGCAAAAAATCTAGTTTTAGATCATTTGAGTCGTTTAACCTGTATTGTTGATTGACCACCACTTCAAGACCAAATCCATGGACAATTCCTTGATGAGTCACTATTCACTGTTAAGGAATTGCATCCATGGTATGCTAATATTGTGAACTTTCTTGTCTCTAACAAATTTCCTCCAAGTTTTTCAAAATCCCAAAAGGATAAGCTCCACAATGATGTGAAGTATTATGCATGGGATGATCCGTACTTATGGAAATTCTGTTCCGACCAAATCATTCGCCGATGTATCCCCGAAAATGAGGTAATCCCTATCCTTACCTTCTGTCATTCTTATGCTTGTGGAGGACACTTTGGTTCCAAACGAACAGCGAGGAAGGTACTCGATTGTGGTTTTTATTGGCCAAATTTGTTTCGAGATTCTTACGGATTTTGCAAATCTTGTGATAACTGTCAACGAGTAGGTAATATTTCTCAAAGAAGTGAAATGCCCCAATCCTCATTGTTATTCTGTGAGATATTTGATGTTTAGGGAATTGATTTCATGGGATCGTTTCCTAACTCTCATGGTTTTATATATATACTCCTTGCTTGTGATTATGTTTTGAAGTGGGTAGAAGCAATACCACTAGGAATGACAATTCTAAAGTGGTTTTAGGTTTCATTAAGTCTCACATATTTTCCAGATTTGGAATTCCTTGAGCTTTAATAAGTGATCGAGGAACGCACTTTTGCAATCGTACAGTGAGTGCTTTGCTGAAGAAGTACTCAACTCACCATAAAGTTTCCACAACCTATCACCCACAAACCAATGGCCAAGTAGAGGTGTCCAATCGAGAGGTGAAATCAATTCTTTAGAAAATGGTGAATTTGAATAGGAAGGACTAGAGTTTACATTTGGAGGATGCTTTATGGGCATATCATAACGCATACAAAACCCCTATCGAAATGTCACCCTATCTCCTTGTGTTTGGAAAACCTTGCCATCTTCTGGTTGAACTTGAGCATAAAGCATACTCGACTGTTAAATCATTTAATATAAGCATGGATGAAGATGAAGAGTATCAGAGACTGCAAGGCAAAGACTAAGATGTGGCACGACAAAATGATTACTAGGAAGGAGTTTAAGATCGGTGACAAAGTCCTTCTTTACCAATCCTAACTTAGATTATTTTCCAATAAACTCCGTTCCCGTTGGGAGGGCCCATTTCAGGTTATCAACCTATATAGAGCGGTTGAAATTCGGAGTTTTGAGACCAATAACGTATTTAAGGTGAATGGACAACGTCTCAAACCATACTTCGAAGGGTTTAAAGTCGAGAATGTAGAGAGCATCATCTCTATGTGCCATCAATTGAGTAACGAAGTTGAATGCATTATGTCAAGCCAATGACATAAAACAAAGGGGCTAATCGGGAGGCAACCCGAGGAATTTTGTTTATTTCCATTTATTTTAGTTTTTCATGTTTTGTTTAATTTGTGGATTGCTTTTGGTGTATTTTTGTAGGTGGATGCCTTGGATTCAACACTATAGCTAGAAAAAAGAAATAGAAAAGTGGGAGAAGATGATCAAACCTGCCGCAGCCGCTGGTAGCTTCTCCGCAACCGCTACCAGCGTCCGAGATCACAAAAGACTGTCTTAGCCGCTGGCAGCGGGTCTCAAGCCGCTACCAGTGAGTCTTTCAGCCATCCTCGAAAAAAAAATCCCCTCTTTTAAACCCTTTTACCTCTATAAAACCCTAATTCCTCACTTCCCTCTTTCCCTCCTAAACTTTACATTCACCTCTCTCAAACCCTAACCCCATACCTATTCCCTCTACTTACATTCCCATTCTTCACTCACTTTCAACTCAAAAATTAAACCTACTTCCATAATCCAAATTACACTTCCATCCCATCTCATATAATTATTTCCATTTTGCTTCAATTTTAACTTGGAATTCTAAGAATTGAAGCATCTTAGTGATTTGGAGGTTTGGTGGGTTACTTTTTGTCTTTTGAAAGAGAATTAGAAGTTTATGCATTTCAATCCTATACTATGGAAAGAGTAAACAACAGGAGGCATACTTCATCAACCACAAGAATTCCTCATTTAGAGGGTAGGGCACTCCCCTATGG
This sequence comes from Dysphania ambrosioides, assembly GCA_026401315.1. NCBI lineage: Eukaryota > Viridiplantae > Streptophyta > Magnoliopsida > Caryophyllales > Amaranthaceae > Dysphania > Dysphania ambrosioides. Next base: position 4,149,700 of record CM048669.1, on the reverse strand, counting down.
TCCTAAAATCGCGAATTTCTTTTTACCTACTAATCCTAATGTTGCACCCTACTTGGGTGAGGTTCAGGTTATCATTGAGAATATGGGTGAGGAGAATCGCGATGACCATATGAGTGAAGGACATGAAGATGAAGTTGGAGATGATGATTGGCTTAGATGGAGAGCGTAGGTAGATGTTAGCTTAGAGGAGGTTTGTGATGGAATGCAAGAGTTATTGGTTTACCAATGAAGTATGAGTCAGTTCTACACGGCTTTATATCCCGCTCTTTACGAACCTCCAAGTGAGGCTTTCATGGACCATCTTGCCTCTTGAGCCTTACGTCGTTCTAAAAGGCGTTCTTCCTGTGAAAATCCCGGACCTTCCAACTCTAGGAACCCTTCTACTTGATGGCTTTGCTTCATTTAGCCTTTTCCCTGCTTTTTTGTAAGTTGTTGATTGTTCTTACATTGAGGAAAATGCATCATTTAAGCATGGGGGGAGGTCATTTTAACTTTAATGTTTTTGTATAGTTATTTCAATTTTGTTCTTTTAAAAAAAAAAGAAAAAACAAAAAAATGATAAAAAGATACCCGCTAAGTCAAAAACCTGTAAAGACGGCTTAGGCAAGAATTGGGGGCCCAGTTAGGTTGAAAACCCAAAAGGGAAACCTAAGAAAAAATGCAGCTATTGAGCAGGTAAGGTGGTGAGATTTGAAAGAAAAGAGAGGCTAGGATGAAAACCCGAAAGGGCTCCTAAGCAAAATGAGATAAAAAGAGAGAAATTTTCAAGAATAGAAATTTTCAAGAAATTTTCACATATATTTGCCGGAGTTGGTGTCATAAGTTGGAGGAGATATAAGGAGGTTTTGGTTAGGTTTCATCTTGATGTTCTTGGTGTTAGTTAGAGGTTGGGTGGATCTATTGTTTCATCTTAGAGATTTTAGGAGCGTGAGTTATTTTCCTTGTGTTTAATGTGGAAGTGGTTTATCGTTGAAGCATGGAAGAGTTAAATTATTCCCAACTTTTTCAAGCTTTCACTTCTTTTGGTGGTTTTAGAAGAATCATATACTCACCGCTAGGAATTAGTTTGTTCTAAGGTGGATTTGACATGAAAAGAAAAAAAAGAGAAGAGAAAGTCAAGGTGTGAAGTAGTAATAGCGCTATACCTCGGCAATAAGGTGGAGAGGGACTATTATGAAGATGCAACGAAAAAGCCATGGTTTTTCAATGTCACTTTGTTCCGTCCTTTTAATCAACTCAAATCCCTCGTTTTATCAGGAAATGGCATCAACGGTTTGGTAGAGGATGACGGTATGATCTGCCCACTATTTCTTCTTAAATTTTTTCAAGGCTTAACTGTGACATTATGTTTTCTTTCAATCTCATCATAAGTAACACTTATTTATAGGTTCCACAAACATATCAACTTTGAAGAACCTTCAAGTATTGTTCCTGAGTTTCAATAATTTTCAGAATGGATCCATTTCAGTAAGTGATCTTACGTCACTTAGGACATTGGATCTTGAGGAGACTGGGGGGTGTAGTTATGATGTGCTTGAGCTTGTCCCATCCGCTTATGGCTAGATATATATACATCAATCTAGACTAATTTGTGAAGTTGTTTTGTCTTTTGAGATAAAAGGAAGAATTTTATGTCTGTCAATTTTATCTTTTGAAAGTAACGGATGTGTTTCTATAGTAGATAGGACAAGTGGATACCAATGAAGGTTCAAAACATTATTTATTTACCTGCGAATACACTCAGGAACCTCTTAAATGCTGTGTTCAAAGAATACTTTGCTTATCGGTTCAAGCTTGTATCGCATGGAAGTTTCCACAGCCTTGAATAATTGATCATAATCCGTCATCCTATAATTTGAAATTGTAGACTACATTAACATTTGAAAATTATTTTATAGACCAACTCCACCATACTCACTGCAATCGTGGACCATAGCCTAAATAGAACTTCTACATGTTTATGTCCATATTAAAGGCCTCAGCTCGCACGGTCATATTAAAGGCCACCAGGGAATCATATGCGATTGAATTTTTAATTACTACTTCACTTATGAACTTGATCAAGCCATTGCATAAAAGTTCAAATTGCATTGTTTAGTGTCTCTAAGTCGTATTGTGGAATCAGGACTGGTAGTGCTGCTCCCTTAAAGAAGTCAAGAATAATAACAGCCTTCACCACTTTATATCCTTCAAGCCTCATTCCCTGGTGAGTTCGTGTAAATTACTGGCCTGACTAACCTACATACGTGACACCACCGGTCACATTGTAAATCATTCTCGTACTTGGATTTTTTAAGAGTAGACAAAAACTAGTAGGACCTTGATAATTCAAAATAATATGTCAATATTAAAGGTCATTAGTAATATAAATATTAGTTATTCAAAATAAATGTTTATAAAGATCATATGGGGAGTATACACCGGTGCTCCCTAGGATGTTAATTGCTCGTAGCTTATACAAATGTCTTGAAGTAGGGAGAACAACTTGTCCTTCATGGTGGCATCAAACTCTTGTCTAATCTCTTCTCAAAGTTGAGCCTTTAAAGTCTCCTAATCTTTTATTTAAACGCTTAGACTTGGTTGGCTCAATCTCGGTGGAGGAGGTCTAAAAAATTTTCTAAACCCAATATTGGTCTCTCTTAGTCTAACGCAGCGTTCGAGGTGATCTTGCTTCCTAACGACCATAGATGATGGATCTTGGGCCCTCACGAAAAAGAATTCCCCTTGAATTTTCTTGTCTCGGAACTCAAACTGGAAAGAAAAAGTTAAAGATTAGAAATGAATGTCAGATATTATAAAAATTGGAAACTTTAGTGATTTGCAAATAGAATTCTTACATATTTTTTAGCCACAGCCTGTGTCTCCTCGTTTAGAATGACTCTCTCCCCAGTTTTCTTGTTCTTCTTATTCCTTAAACAAAATGATTCATCTCCATGGCTTATCTGTGTGGTTCTTGATTCCGTAGAAGAAGCTCTCGCGCAAAAGGGATAGAAACCCTCTACTATCCACTATTGCCTTGCATCGTTATAGCTTGATTGTCCAAGGTAATGGGGATGAATGTTTATCTTAGCACTCTTGCTCGCCTTTTTGCATTTGGCCTATCAACAACAATAAAGGCCGTAATTACCTTATAAAGCATTTTTAAAACTAAATACATAAAATTATTCAACTTACCACTACAGCTTTAGAAGTCTAGTTCTTGACAAAGGTTGCCTAATCACCTTCCTTAATATGTTTCCAGATTTCATAAGGAAACATGTTAACTTCTTTCTTGGATACCTTACTCGTCTTGGTAATCCAACTGGTCACCAATTTCTATTTGAAGTCTTGAAATCTATTGGCGACTGAAGATAAAAATAACTTCTTCAGCTAGGGGTTGTATGGAATGTGAAAAAGCCTGAAATAGAGAAATTGGATTAGTTTCATTCAAAAACATAGTTTACACAAATATTTAAATAATTTAGATTAAGTCAGGAATGGGTACCATTGTGTCCACCCATAAGGTTTGCCGAAAACCCTCATTTACTCTCGATCACTCCCAATTGATGTTGAATATACAAATAAGAAGGCCAATATGTAGACCGTACTCTAGATGCCACCTACCAATAGGCCGATTTAAATGGTCAAACTCTAAATGCATGGCCTTGGACACTCTAAAGCTCCTAGTTGGATCTCTAGGTCGACATAAGCCCCAAGCACCACCTTTCCCCCTCCCTCTCCCGGAACCCGAACACGAGGGGATGTCAATGTTCATGTTTACATCATCCCCTAAACTTGCTACCGCTTCAGTTATATTCTCATGTTTGTTGAACATTCTATTGATTTTATGAGCTTCTAACTCAGCAACTATGTCTTCTGGATCACCTTGATCATCTCGAGGTGAAGATCGTACTCAACGTCATCATCATCAACACTAAAATCTTCGTCACTAGCCATGATGTAAGACAGAAAGTGCATCAAAGAACAAGAAAAAAATGCAAATCAAGTTAGTGAATCGTCCAACCTCAGGGTTAAAAAGAAAATAAAGCAGACATTGACGTAACTACAAAATAATAAATAGAAAATGAATAGTACTCATCTATAGTAATTCCTTTATGGTTATCCATTCTCATATAATTTGTTTTCGTTTTAGGTTCATCCATGTCATCATTACATGGCATTGAGAACGATGGGAGATCATCAAAGTCATCATAGTCTTCCTCATCAGTGATGTCACTAATTCCAAGGATCTGTCGTTTATCAAGGACAACATCCCAATGAGGGTTATTTGTATTTTTGATGTAGAATAGTATAAACGGTTCCTTCCTATCATGTATACGACTCATGTTGGCTAAAGTCTAATTCGATTCATCTTTCTTCACTAAACCACGTTGACAGATATCTGCCCACTTGCATTGAAAAAGGAGAACCTTAAAGCTACAATCTTTAAATTCCCATATCTATTGAATTATCCCATAATAAGAAAAGGTTGCATCAGCTGGTGCTTTAGCTTTTGAGCTAGCATAATCTCGAGAAGAAGCCACTGTTAAAACACCACTATTTTGAACAGACTTTGATTTCTTATCCTGAAGTTCAGTGTAAAAGGTATATCCTTTGATATCATACCCCTCAAAAGATCAAACAGTTGTTTGAGGGCTATAAGCTAACCGCTTGATTGCATCAGAAATGTTTTGGCCCATTTTAGACAATTCATGCATAACTAGTTCATGAAACCAATCAATGAAGGTGTAGGTATATTCTTGTATTAATGTTTGTTCACCTTTAGAAGGGTACTTCACCTTCAATTTATTCATATGACTTTCTAAGTAAGGATGAACCTCCGTGATATGGTGCAAAACAAATAAATAAGCTTCTCTCTCTTTCGGCAATGGAATTAAGATCTCCTTATAACCCACGGTGCCGTGCCCTTCAAGCCTCCCTTCTTACCTTGATTTTTATAACCCAATTGCTTCCTCCTTAGATAAGAACTCACTAAGAAACTCACCTACCTCCTTCGTGTCTATACCTTCTGGGTGTGTTGGGTTCTCAACTTCTTCTTTAAAGTACCCATGTATCTCTAGAAAGGATAAGCCCATCTTAGGAACATTAGACCAAACACCTTGATTTCTCGAACCAAATGAACAACTAGATGTACCATAATATCAAAGAATGGAGGTGGAAAATACATCTCTAGTTGACATAAGGTCGTAACATCATTAGCCTATGACTCATCTAAACATGATGGATGAAGCTCCTTGCTGCATATTATATTGAAAATCAAATAAAGTCTAGTGATTCAATCCCTAACATGATTGGGCAAAATATGGCGGATGGCATTGGGTAGAAACACTTGCATCATAACATGACAATTATGAGACTTCATACCCACTAATTTCAAATCTTTCATGGACACAAAGTTCTTCAAATTTTATGAGTACCCACTAGGAACTTTAATCCCATACAAACACTTAAAGAATATCCTTTTCTCTGCTTGGGAAAAAGTTTAACGAGGAGGAATATATGTGGATTTCCCTTTTCCATTCTTATGCATTCTGTCTTTAGGCCACAACTTAGATTGAATCTTCATTTTCTTCATATCTTTCCTGATATTAGGACCATCCTTAGTCTTACAAGGTATATTCAACTGCATCCCTAAGATGGAATCACAAAATTCTTTTCTATATTCATAACATTAAGACAATGTCTAACGGGTAAATACTTCCAATACTCAAGTTTCCAAAAGATTGACCTTTTCTTCCATAACCCTTAAGCATCTCTGGGTTTTATAATTTTCCCGAACACATTATTCATTCCTTTCACAAGGTCATAAACCTCACTATCAGTCAAATGGTATAAGGGCTCTACGTACCACAACTTAACCATAAAATAAGGTCTTTCTCTTATGATAAGGATGAAACCTATTCAAGAACCTCTGATACATGAGATACACATGTTTTCCTCAATGTGGCAAGTATGTTGAGTCCATTTTATTCACACAAATTGGGCAGGCTTTCTTTCCCTTCACCTTATACCCTGACAAGTTATCATACATTGGAAAGTCATTAATAGTACAAAATAACATGACACAGAGTGTAAAAGTCTCTTCAGCATATGCATTATACACAAAAATACCTTCATCCCACAACAATTGCAAATCTTCAATGAGGGGAGCAAGATAAACATCAATGTCATTCCCAAGTTGCTTAGGGCCTGAGATTAGAAGCAATAACATAACATAATTACGCTTCATGCACAACCAAGTAGGAAAATTATAAATTTACTAACAAAACTGGCCAAATGCTATGTTGACTGCTTAAGGTACCAAAAGGATTCATTCCATCTGTTCAAAAAACAAGTCTTAGGTTCCTGTCTTCCATGCCAAAAGCCTTGAAAGATTCATTAATTGTTTTCCACTAGGGAGAATCATCAGGATATCGAATCATCCCATCTTTCTTCCTCTTCTCTGTATGCCATCTCAAATTCATTGCGTCGCTCTTAATAAGAAATAAACGCTTCAACCTTGATATTATGGGAAGGTACCACATCACCTTTGCCTAAGGACCTTTAATCTCTACTTCAGGCTCTACTCCATATAGGAGTTTGTAACATGAATGCCCACATTTAGGACATTAAATGAACTCTGCATACTCATTTTAATACAATATGCAATCATTTGGACAAGCATCAATCTTCTTATACTCTAAACCTATGGGACATATTATCTTCCTCGCATAGTACGTGGATATAGACAAAAAATTTCTCTCTGGAAACATGTCTCCTAATACTTTCAATAAAGCCGTAAAACTTGTATCACTCCAATCATATTTCGCTTTCAAGTTAAACAACATTGATATAGAAAACAACTTAGTGTATTTACATCCAAGATACAACACCAACCTCCCACAAATGCTCAAACATATGATATTGACTACCAAATTGATCATAACCCCTTCAAGTATTTCATCTATTCGATCTTCATCATCGGGGTCATTATCCTCTAATTCATGCTCCCCATCATCTTTCTTCTGGGCATCAACGTCTTCACCGTCATCAAATTCTAATTGGGCATGATGCTGTAACTCATCATGATGAATGGGAATGATGTTTGAACACAATCCCATGTGATTAGAAGCAAGAACTTCACCGTGCTATACTCATACGTGGTATTTTTGCCTAAACCCACGCCGGATCACATGGTCCCTCAACTCTCTCATACTACTAAATGTAATAACATTATCGCAATCAACACAAGGGTAACACACTAGATCATCTCCAATATTATTTTGTTGTTTCAACACTTATTCACAAAACTCCTCAACTCCATTCATGAACTCTAATAAAGCACGATCACCATACATCCAATTTCAACATGTAAGAGATCAAATAACGATCTAATCAACACTCAACTTATGCATAGTTATATATATGTACCTAAAGGTCCTCAAGTAGCATGCTAAAAATAAGGTTAAGCAAAATCCCTAATGACCCACAAACAATTGCTCAATGGTTTAAGTTACTAAATTCTTATAGCGATTTCTGTTCTACGCTTTGTAAATCACTATAAATTCTACAAAATATTTTTCAAAGTTTCCTATGTAAACCCAACATTTCCCATTTTTGAAAATTAATTTTCAAACCTATTTATATGCATTTTAATACAACCACAACCAACGCACAATGTCATTTTACATCTAGATAGGTAACCTAATGAATATCTAATAATAAGTTTAGTAATTTTACATTAAAGAGAGTAGAAATACCATACATAGATAAAGACTACGACTTTGGCTACTACTAGGATCGAGGCTTCATAGAATGAGAATATCATGAAAGAGAGCTGTAATGAAAGGTATACGAGCAAGAAAGAGCAAATTTCAGTGGAAAATTATTATAGATTAATACTTCTGTGGAAACTTATTAGTCTAAATTAAATTGAAGGATGCTTCACATATAGGCATATGCCCAATCTCCATTTATAGTGCATGAAAGTCATGTTTGCTTACTTATAGTTATTATTTAGCATAATATAGATATCATTAACGTTAGAAAAAGCGCCTACCTAACCCTATATTGTTAATTTCATGAACCAATTTAACAACAAGTTCATTCTTTAAAGCTTAAATGTAAATATTGCTCGAAACCCCAGTAAATAATGCCCCTATTCTTTGATTTAACAAATTAGAGCTCAAATCATCAACCCATTAATAAAAAAGAAGTAAATTTTGATAATACTAATAAAACCCTCAAATTTATTATATATATCATATGAGTTTATCAATAATTATTAGATACTAAATGATACTATGTATTAACAATAGTTATAAATAGTAATTGCGAAGGATACTATCGAATGATATCAATAAAAATAGGTAATTTATTGATAAAAAATCAACTACTTTCGAATTTAGCACATAAATTTTTATATCTTATAACTAATGATTTTAGGACTATGGTTATAAATTATTGAAGTTCTAGTAATATACTCTGTACTATGTATCTAAGTACGCACTATATGTTTATGTATATGACTTGGGAACAAAATTACAGTAGTTGAAATCAAATATTCTGTTGTTGTTTGCTTTCCTTGAACAATAAGGACTTTAGTTGTTTGAGACTTTGGGTTATATGGAAGTAGATACTTAGTTGAATTTGTAAATTCTATCCTCTTCAATTAGAAATCTATTTAACATATATGCCATATTTTTAATTTTGAGACAACATGATTTCTCCGTTCAATGATGGGATCCCCATAGAGGTGATCAAGGAGGATAGGTTATCAATAGGGCCATCCTAGTAGATAGGGTAATTTCGGTGGAAAGGATGGGTTTTTACCAATTGGATGGGCAATTTTGAATTTCCACCCCAATAGGATTTTGGTGGGAAGGTCAAGTCTTTACTGGTAGGAGGGATAATTTTTGAATTTTACCCCAATAGGGTTTCGATGGTAAGATCAAGGTCTTACCGGTGCAACAATTTAGAGGTAAATTAGAATTTTTATTGGGAGGCAAAGGGGTAAATTTAGTATTTTACCAAGGACTTGGGACATTTCAAAGATAATTTTGGGGTTTTACTTGGGGCATGAGGCATTTTTAGAGGTAATTTTGGGATTTTACTGGGAACATAAGGCATTTTAGAGGTAAGGTAGGCTTTTTACCGTTGGTAGGGACATTTTGAAGGTAAATTCGGGATTTTATTAGTGGCTTTGAGGCATTTCGAAGGTAAGGTAGCTTTTTACTGGTTTTGATAGCTTTGGGTCATTTGGGAGATGAGGTTAGACTTTCATCATTTTTGAGGCAATATGAGAGGCAATGTTGAGATTTGAGTCATTTTGTGAGGTAAGGTTGAGTTTTTACCGTGTTTGGGTCATTTTTGAGAGGTAAGGTTTAGATTTTACCGTGTTTGAGTCATTTTTCTAGCGTAAGGCTAGGATTTTGGGCTACATGGTTTGTCATAACGCGGGCATAATGGGACATAAGGGACGGACATGATGCAGTTTTGGCACAGTTTAGATGCATGAAATGATGCGTATGTTCCTAATTGGTGATCGTGGACGAAGGATGCATGTAATTCATTTTTAGGGCATTAGGTTTCCCTAGGGGTTTGCAAAGATAGATTCTAAGCATTAGTGCAAAAAACATTATAATAGCACACAAATTCACATAGTCACGGTAACATGCTTGAAAGAATTCGACATATACAAGTCTCCCACTAGCCAAGGTTCTAACTTTAACATGAACTAGGGTTGGTTATGTGTCAAAGGGTGCATGGATTTGAGGAAAACCCCTAACACAAGGCCATGAGCACGTGCCAAGTGCCATAATTTGGTAAGCTTTAGAAAAGCCAAATGTCAGGCCATGAGCCGTTCTTTTGTCTCGAATGTAGAACACATTGATAACCATTCTTTTAGCATCGTTTTACTAAAAGACTAGTTATGCAAGTAAACACCCTATACTACTACAACTAGTGTAATGGTAAGTCGGGGGTCGAACCACAAGGATAAGGTGTGATACGTTTTAGACTTAATGTAAAGGGGTTATTTGGGGATTTGATAGAACTATACTAATAACAAAAAAATAAAGAAAGATTTAATATGCTATGGAAGGAAGTCGGTACAGATCAGTTCCACCCTAGGAATGACAATCGAACTATCAATATGCTAAATTAGGAGAAATCAGTCAACAATAAATCATGACACTCAAGATGACGAGAGGAAGTTTGTGACCCTATAAATCACATGAACAACCTATAATCTCCCTATGTCTCCAAAGGAATGGACTAACAAAACCGACAATTATTCTATCAAAACTGTAAATGGAGCAACAATAATAACAAGAGAAATGAAATTCACGAAAACAATACTTTAAAGCATTAAACGAAATAAAACAGTAAAGAATCGATACCTTACATAAATGAAATTGCGTGAACGAAAGAGAATCCAAACCCGAAATACAAAGCTTGAAAACGAGAACAACGAAAGCTGTAAATCTAAATTAATGCTTGAATGAAATGAAAAGAATTAAATGTGATGTTCTAGGTTGAGGCACAAAAGCTCTGAATGTAGGCATAAGGGTTATTTACAGAGCAAGAGGGTATTTATACCCTAGGAACATAAGGGGTGAAACCCTAGAAAAACCCTTGAGGGCCAACTAAAGAAAGATCCAAAAACTGCGGTGATGAAGAATATTCGGCTGAATGGAGTAGGGATTCGGCCGAATGAGTGGCCATTCGGCCGAATGAGTATGTCATTCGCCTAACACATCAGCTTCGAGTTTCTTGGCTCTGTCCACCATTCGGCCGAAAGAGGAAAACCATTCAGCTATTCCCGAGAGCTTGAGTCATGTGTTTGAATCCCTGTCTTTCATTCGACCGAATGGATGTTAGATTCGGTCGAATCTGAACCTGAACCTTGCTGAACAGCTCCTTTTAAGTGTCTAGTGGCTTCTGGAGTTTGTGGAATCTTCGAGATTGACTTGGAACGTGTGCGCAAGCTATGATACGCGCATCTAAACTCTTGATAAGAGTCTCAAAGCCTCAAACACGTCTCATTTTACCTCAAAATCATCGAAAGTACCTGAAATAGCCTAAAAACAGCTCGAGGACAAGATCAAGGTGAAAGAGAATGTAATGCGCATAAAACCAATATAAAATCACGAGACTCGACACTAAAATGGGGTTATAAACATGCTCTAAAACGAGCACATCAACTTCCCCCAAGCCAAACCTTCACTGTCCCTAGCAAATGAACTAGCAAGGCAACACCATGAGTGAAACACATGAAAAGCAAGGTGAGTGGAAACTAGACAATGCCAGCCATGTACGCGCAAAACTCTTCCCTAGCCATTGGTGTACAAGTACACTGGGCTCAAAAGAGCATAATACCAAGATGAACAATATTTTTCATAGACTCGGGATTATTGGAGAAGCTACAACACAGGCCATGCCACCCACTACCTAATGAGGTCACAAATCTACGCTCCCTATGCTATTTCCCATAAGATGTGGGAAATTTCTAATACGCTCATGTATTTAATACGGTATGTGTTTCATTCAGAATTATCCGACTTAAGATGAGTCGGGAATTAAACACTCAATCAGGGAGAAATCTTAGGGATTGTATCTTATCTACTCTCCAGCACATAACTTGCTAATCAGGCCAAGTCAAATAGGTTTAGAAATGGTTGTAATGTAGGCTAGGATCAAGGTAGGGTTAAATTTGGGGATGTGGAGTTCAAATAGAGGATAGTAAGCAATCCAAGGTAATCAAACCAAGGACGGCTATAACTTCCGATAACAATGCCACTCCCAAAATTCTCTAGATACGCATAAATGAACTCATTACACCAACTTTATTCTCGAATTTTTCTTTTTCCTATTTTTTTCTGTTTCTTTTCTTTTTCATTTCTTTTTCTTTTCTCTTTTTTTTCCTTTTCGTTTTTGTTTTTCATGCTAATGTTTCTGAAATAAACTGAGAGTAATGTAAAGAGTCATATCATATGACAACGACTTTTCAAACCGAAATCTTTCACCACAATGCAACGGGCACCACTTCACTATGATTACTTGACTATCCTGTAGGTAAAAAGAGGGAATATTTGGCTTATGTGGAGTTAGGTGGTGTGGCTACAAAGAAAAAGTTAAGGCACAAAATTGGCTTACCCTAAAGTCAATCGATATTCATGGTAGGAAATTTGGACATGTAGCTGTAACTACAAACATGTTATCATCCCTGACCTTTAGAAAAGCAGACTGTGCTGGAGGAGAACAGACACAATACTTAGACTCTCTAACTAGCACTCGATAATATAGGACTCATAATGGAGTCCTAGAAGGCTCAATCCTCATTAGGCTAGTCGAAATTCGCCTCAACAGGTAGTCATCCAAGCCACAAACCAAGCAAGACCAGATCCCCCAAGTCAGGTGGAAAACAGTCAATCATTCGGTCCCAAAATAGGCACAAGACTGGGAAAGCATGAGTATACATAGGACCACTATAATGTACACGTTAGAAGCTCGCATGTTGGTTTCATAACTCAAGCATATTAACTTGACACACCTAAACATGCAAAGAAAAACTAAAACAAAAACCACGGCAATAGTTTCAATAATGCGGATCTTTCAAAGCTTTGAAAACACAAGGACCCTCCCCCAAGCCAGCTTAAGAGCCGTCTTGGCACTTGGGAGAAGAGAACCAAGAGGGATAAAGATCAGCATTATAGAAGCTATTGCTATACAAATAAACAAACAAAAAAAACACTGGGTTATCTCCCGTAAGTACTTTTATTTAACGTCGTTAAGTTTGACACATTTAGGGACAAGTTCATACAAAAAAAGAAAACAATGAAATCATACCTGCCGTAGGAGTGGATTCACTCCTAGCATCTTTATCACCTCCAGCGTGGGGAGTCAAAACTCTCCACCAAGCCGCAGTGGTGGAAGTAAGCAACAGAGAAACAGGGTCATCAGTAGGTGGGTTATAATGCGGGGCTCCCCCAAGCCAGGGTAGAGCCATCGGTCTCTTTTTAGATTTTCTTTTTCTAGCCCTTTTCTGTTTGCGGGCTGGCTTGTCAGTTCCCTCAAATTTGTAATACATCTCCGTTGGAAGAGCAATTCCCTTCGCAACCTCAAAAATAACACGCTCCCTTACCTCCTCCTCATCTGACACCTCAACATTTAGGCAGCAAAAACATTACACCTCTCAACCTTTTTCGCACTTGTATTCTCAACAACCCCAAAGGAACAAATCTGCTCAACCATGGGTTCCTTGGAAGACTTATCAAAGGCAAACACAACCTTCTCTTAGGCTACCCTCACAGTTATAGTTTCTGATTCACAGTCAATCAGGGCACCCAAAATCTTCAAAGCATCCCTCCCTAAGATGAAGGGAGTATAAGGATCCTCAATCATATCAAGCACCACTAAGTCACATGGAACCACTATGTTCCCTACTTGGATTGGAAGGTCCTCAAACTCCCCACATGGCACTTTTATACTATGGTTGGCCAGTTGGATTGTTTTCTTCAAAGGCTTGAGCTCACAGGTTAGCTGTTTGGCAATGGACATTGGCATTAGGCTAATGGAGGCCCCAAGGTCAGCAAGTGCTCCCTTAGAATTGAGTTTTCTAAGGGTAACTGGGAGCATAAAGGGTCCTCTAGATTTTTCTTTCTTTGTCCACGTGCCCTGAATGATGGCACTTACCTGCTCTGGCAAACTAATCACCTTGCCCTCAAGCTTTCTCTTGTTCCCTAAGAGGGTCTTCAGATACTGAGCATATTGCAGTATTTGCTCCATGGCCTCTAAGAATGGTATTTTTATTTCAAGTTGCCTCATATGCTCTAGGAGTTTAAGAAACTTTTCTTGTAATTGTTTCTCTACCTTTTTGTAAGGAAAAGGTAGAGGCGGAGCATGTTGATGCTCAAGTTTCCTCCGTTCCTGTATCTCCCCCCATCTCTCATCTTCATCCTTCTTCTTCCTCTCATGCCCATTTACTTCGACATCGTTTCCCTCATCCTCTTCGCCACCTTCCTTTTCTTCTCTCCCCTCAAGATTCTCCTTGCGCTCATTTTCTCTTAGACAACCATTATCCTTCGAGGAATCTTTCCCTAAATCATCTCCATTAGCTACAACTGGAGCAGGGTATGAGGTTCTAGATCTTAGGAAGATCGCCTTACAGGTGTGATGCTTAGGGTTGGAGTCAGGAGGGTTTTATGGTGGAGGTTGGGTGGATGGGTTTTGTTGAGGGTGAGAAGGAAGTAGCAATGGTGGGGGTGGACTAGCCATCTATGCAAGTTGTGATTCAAACAACTTCTGTTGCGCTTGAAGTTGTTGCATTTGATTTATCAAAGTTTGATTGATTTGTGAGAGGGTTTGATTTTGCTGCGCAAGGGAGTTCACTTGGGTGGAAAGGAAATCATTATTTGGAGACAGGTTTGGTTGTGGTTGTGTAGATGAATAGGATAGGTTGGGGTTGGGTCTTGGCATTTGAGGGTATGGCCTATTCCCATTCGGCCGAGGAAAACTTCCATTTGCTTGATTGGTGGAGTTGTACCCTTGGTAGGAGTTTCTTTGGCTAGCATTTGGATTGAAGGGAGGTCTAAAGGGTTGATTGTGGTTAAGACCCTGTTGAGCAAACCCTTGGTTTTGACCGCCATACCCCATAACTGCCACATAATCGGGATTGTACCCATAACCATCATAGTTCATGCCCGGGGTTCCTTCTTGGTTATACCCCCCATAGTTAACAGCAGCTACATGTTCAGATTTTGAACCCCCACAATAGGATGTATCATGATTGGTGCCCCCACAGATTCTATATGAAAAGGGCATCTCTTTAACCGATGATACATTGGAGCTACCTTGGGCAAATTTGAACTTGCACAGTTTCTTATCCATGATAGCCTCAATTTTTGAACTAATCGTGTCCAAGTTGCTTGAATCCATCCCTCCTCTTGGTAATTCATTACCCCTTGCTCCTGACCAAGAGCTATTTTTGGCAACCTCCTCAATCTTAGCTTTCACCTGATTGCATGGGACCTTAGAGAGTTGGCCACCAACAGCCAAGTCTAGAAGTGCCTTGGTGGAGTCATTTAGACCATCATAGAAGAATGTATTAAGATGGTTCTCCCCGTACTCATGATGGGGGAATGCTCTAATCATTCTCTTAAACCGACTCTAAGTAGCACTAAGGTTCTCATCATCCTATTCAGTGAATGACGCGATTTTTTTACGCCAATCTTGTGTTCGAACTATGGGATAGAACCTCTCTAGAAAAGATGTTTTTAATTAAGCCCAATTAATGATTGAGTTTGGCTCTAAGCATTTATACCAATCCCTAGCATCACCAGCTAAACTACAATGAAATAAATGCATCCGCACATAATCCGGGCTATTAAGGCATGGAGGAATGAGACCGCAAATATTTGAGAATGCCTCCAAGTGTTGGAGAGGGCATTCATTTCTCAAACCGCAAAAAGGGGTCTCCTTCACCATCCAGGTGAATTGAGGATGTATGTGATAAGGGTTTGGGGCTATGGATAACACTACACCTCCTTGAAATTCTTGGGACCCAGATGTCCCAAATTGACCAAATAATTGTTGTTTTTCGTCCATTGGTGGTGTAGGGGGGTTGGAAGTATTTGGTTGTGATGAGTTTTGGGTTGGAATTCTTCGTTTACTACGTTGAACCTCAGGGTCATATGGTTCTAGTTATTGATTTGATCTACGTGTGCTATAGGGCATGCAAACAACACTAGAGACCAAGTATAAGTACTTACAAGCAAATTAAGAAACAATAAAATAAATTAACAAAAATGAAATACACTAAGACTATAATCTAAATACAATGCCTTGTCCCCAGCAACGGCGCCATTTTGATAATCGTTCTTTTAGCATCGTTTTACTAAAGACTAGTTATGAAAAAAATATTTGTAAACACCCTATACTACTACAACTAGTGTAATGCTAAGTCGGGGGTCGAACCACAAGGACAAGGGGTGATAAGTTTTAGACTTGATGTAAAGGGGTTATTTGGGGATTTGATAGAACTATACTAATAATAGAAAAATAAAGGAAGAATTAAAACGATAATATGCTATGGAAGGAAGACGGGGACAGATTAGTTCCACCCTAGGAAGGACAATCGAACTATCAATATGCTAAATTAAGAGAAATCAGTCAACAATAAATCATGACACTCAAGATGATGAGAGGAAGTTTGTGACCCTATAAATCACATGTACAACCTATAATCGCCCTATGTCTCCAAAGAAGTGGCAGGACAAGATTCGCATCGAATATCAATCAATCAATCATCAACAATCTCAAACCCTAACTCTACGCATGAAGAACGAGCCAACCTAGGGTTTCACCAATGAAACCCTTAAGAAAACTACACACACATAGTAACAAAGACTAGGGCATAAACAATGAAAAATAACATGATTGAAAGCATAAACAATTTGAATGTAAATGAACAAGAGAACGAAAAATGGAAAATGAATAACTATAAAAAAACCGACAACTATTCTATCAAAACTGTAAATGGAGAAACAATAATAGCAAGAGAAATGAAATTCACGAAAACAATACTTTAAAGCATTAAACGAAATAAAACAGTAAAGAATCGATACCTTACATAAATGAAATTGCGTGAACAAAAGAGAATCCAAATTCGAAATACAAAGCTGGAAAACGAGAACAATGAAAGCTGTAAATCTAAACTAATGCTTGAATGAAATGAAAAGAATTAAATGTGATGTTCTAGGTTGAGGCACAAAAGCTCTCAAAGTAGGCATAAGGGTTATTTACAAAGCAAGAGGGTATTTATACCCTAGGGACATAAGGGGTAAAACCTTAGAAAAACCCTCAAGGTACGACTAAAGAAAGAACAGCTCCTTTGAAGTGTCTAGTGGCTTCTGAAGTTTGTGGAATCTTTGATATTGACTTGGAACACGTGCCCAAGCTATGATACGGGCATCTAAACTCTTGATAAGAGTGTCAAAGCCTTAAACACGTCTCATTTTACCTCGAAATCATCGAAAGTACCTGAAATAACCTAAAAACAGCTCGTGGACAAGATCAAGGTAAAATCAAATGTAATGCGCATAAAACCAATATAAAATCACGAGACTCAACACTAAAATGGGGTTATAAATGTGCTCTAAAATGAGCACATCACATATTCATATGAGCTAGAGTCATAGGGTGTAACTTCCCCACTAGAGAGTTACATGCATGGAATGCAAGTATGCCTAACATAGTCTCAAGCCAATTGCAAGCACACAAACCAAATTTTTCCGGTTACTCATTCGCATGCGTAGCCAAGTATGATTTAGTGTTTTTTAGATGGAAACTTAAAAGAGGGGAGTGAATTGGAAGTGATGGAAATTTTAAATTTTTGCGGGATTAGATCAATTGGAACAAAGAAATTTAATGGAACAACAGAAAGGAACAATAGGGTTTTTGCATTTGGAAATTCTTGCACCCATCCTAAGAGAAAAAACCATAACCCAGCTTTGGGATTTTAAAGTCTTTACTAATGGGAAACATCTAATACATTCTACTAGGATTTCTCCCTTTTTCTCTCACTTGTTCCACTTAGAACAATGTGTTCCAGTCTCTCTTTCTATCTTCTCTTTACCTCCTCTGACTTAGCTCTAAGTCACTCACTCTTCTCTTATATTGAACTTAACTCTAAGTTCTATAACTCACTCCAACTATTGCATAACTTATACTATAAGCTTACATAGAAAATTACAATTTCTTTAAGGCATATAGGATGAGAAGTAAATGGAATAGACTCAGCTCAAGGGGATGTTTTCGTTGAAAGCTCTGTGATCTTTGGTCGATGAAGTGCATTTAAGAGATAAGGGGTGTACTTATATACACAACTCCATAAGTTCAACACCCCTATATTTTTTCATAAAACAAGGAAAGAGAATACAAAGTTAGTTACCCATTGTATTAAAAGTGCGGTTGGGTTAACTACTTTGTACTAACAAAGTCCTTTTGCATTACTATCCGAAAGTCCTTTGTTTACATGTGAGAAAACAAGGAAAAGTGGTGGAAAATCAAGGCTGAAATCTTCCAATATGATAAAATCATGATTTTCTTTCTAAGCTTCCAAAACACAATTCCTTTGAAAAACATATTTTAATGTAAAACAATTTGAACTAAGCTTAAGCCATGAATTTTGCATTATATATGCTACATCAACCCTAAAATAAAACTCATGCTAGGGCCTCATTTTGATCCTTGAAGTCTAGTAAGCTGTTTGGAACAGCCTCCCATGGCAGATTGGAACTCCTCATCAAGCTCTAATAAAAGTGATGTACTGCTCTTGCATTACATTAAGGGCTTTATTCTCCTTATGGGTAGACTATGTAGAGTTATTGTAGATCATCATCTCTTTACTACTACTTTGGAAGACATGCAATGAACTACACACAGCTAAATTAAGCACCTATTAGGAATAGGGACTTTGTCATTGCCAAAACACATAGAAGTATCAACAATATTCCCTGCTTTCGGTGATGGCAAACTCTTGCATGCTATGAGCAAGAAGCATTTATTAAGAAATAAAAGAGAATAATATGAAAGATTAGAGAAACAAAATAACTAATGATTAAAAATAAAACTTACCAACTATCAAAATAAGAGCTTGAAATAAAAACCACTAAAACCTAATTAAAACTTACTAACTTTCAAAATAAGAGCTTGAAAGAAAACTACTAAATTTTAATTAAAACTTACTAAATATCAAAATAAGAGCTTGAAAGAAAAAAATAATAGAAAATGGAATCTAGTTAAATTTCGTAAGTACCTTTCCAATCATCAAAATAAGAGCAATTGGAATAGGTAAAATTCACAAAAAGTTAGTAACCTACACTTAGGAGTTTGCTTCTTCATAGGTTGCTACTGTTTTCCCCTTTTGGCATCAATAAAAATAGTATGCAAGTAACAAGAGAAGAAAACTATCTCACTAAGGAGTGAGGTCAACCAAAGCACAATACCAAGCAAAGCTTAAAACAGACTCCACACACAAAGATATATAAAATACTAGTCATAATATATTAGTTCCAAACATCCATCCACAACATAAGCAAAAGAAATAAATATAAGTTTGACCAAAGATGAAGTTTAGTACAAATCAAATATTAGTAGATATAATTAAGATAGCACACATAAAGCTAAAAAGATATTAATGTTTAATGCATGTTGATTCACGAGGATAAGAAGGATGGGTTCATTTAGAGGTGGCTTTTAGGGCATTTGAGTTTGATACAGAAGGATCCCAAGGAACAAAGGTGTTATGTGAAACACCTGAAGGCTATGAAACAACATCAATGGTGTCAGCAAGAGGGTTTTCATCTCCTTTGATTGAGACAAATTCAATTTCATCAATACTCTCTAGAATGGACTTGACAGCAGTGCAACATTCATTTGAGTGTGTCTTTACAATCTACTCCAGATACTCAACAGTCTTAGTCAGGGTACTCACTAACTTTTGAACACATAACATTTTTGCATTGACCCTATTGATGCTCTCAGTTAATGCAAGAAGTAGCTAGTTTATGTTGGCCAGATTTTTCTTAACAATTTTCACAAAGTCAATTATGTTCACATTTCCATCAAGTTGTATATTCGAAGGATTGATAGATGGCTCTCCCCTTTCTTGAACAATCTCATCATTATCGAGGTGTTCCTTGAAATTCACATTATCTTCCTATTCTGACCTTTCCCTCTCTGGTTCAACCCTTTGGAGTCCTTCAACCTATTCTTGAATCTCATGATTTAATTG
Source organism: Dysphania ambrosioides (assembly GCA_026401315.1). Taxonomy (NCBI): domain Eukaryota; kingdom Viridiplantae; phylum Streptophyta; class Magnoliopsida; order Caryophyllales; family Amaranthaceae; genus Dysphania; species Dysphania ambrosioides. The sequence continues at coordinate 4,129,926 of CM048669.1, read as the reverse complement.
AGCATCAAACTCATTTTTACCCTACTCTTCCTCTTCTTATTCTTGAGATTCCTCATTAGTTTTTTTCCTCCTTAGGTAACCTTTCCACACCTTTTTTCTTCATCAAGTGGATTCTCTTCCCTGGATTATTCTTTGTTAACCTCTTCCTCTAGATGCTATTCTTCACTTTCTTCGTGTGCGATTTTAGTCTCACTTTCTTCTTCTTCCTCATTATCTTCATTGGTCATGTCTACAAAAATAGCAAGAACAAGTGCCTTTAGTTGCATGGCAACCTATATGCTCCTTCTTATAAATGAGGCACTCTTAGTTCCTTTTGCAGCCGGTTTCTTGTTAGATTTTCTAACAATCTTCTCCTTTTGCTTACTCTCTTCCTTCTTTATAGCAGGAAGCTTTTCAGATTTCTCTGCTGGCCTCTTAATATCTTTATAGCAGGATATTTTGGTGACTTCTCTACAGATAACTTCAAGCTTTTCTTGGCAATTAATTTCAATGATTTCTCAGCCAGAAGATTTCCACTTTTCTTCCCTTTCATCAATACTATAGTCTTTGCATCATTCTCTGTCTCAGACGCAATACCTTGGGTAAACCCATTAACCACTTTTATTTAATACACCTCTGGCTTGAATGGGATTGCACCATACTTGTTCAAATCAACACTAAAGTCTTCAAACACTATGGTTAATAGAGATCCCTACCCGATCATGTATTTGGGAACGTAATGGTTTAGGTGATGAATCATCAAATAAGGGAAGTTAATCAATACTTTGTTTTCTAACCAATATATAATTATGGAATCAACAATATTTGCCTCCCCTCTCTTTTGAGTTCTTGGTAGAACTCCTCTCCGCACAAAGTTGAATAATAGTTTAACTAAAGTTGTCGAGAAGTTACTTAGATTGGTGGTAGTTGAGGTTTCGTGTCCCCCCCCCCCCCCCCCCCCCACACACACACAAATTCAATTACTTGCTCTATATTGATTTCCCTTGAAATTGTACTAGACTTGTATCTAAAATACTCAGAAAAGCCATTCTTCAGAACACTAAACAACCAACATAAAATAAAATTTCTATGGTCCCAACCCAACTTGAACATACACCATCATTAAATTTAAAATTCTCAATGAATTCCAACATTACATCAGTGTATAATGGTTTGTAAGCAAGAGTGAAAAATAATTCAACCCAACCTCAATATTTCAGAATATAAAGAAGTTCAAGAATTTTACATGATTTGCACCAATTTATATCAATGGTAAAACTTAGAGTCAGTCGTTTTGTTTGTGCCTCAATTTCCTTGAGATTAGGCAACTGTTCCCCTTGAGATGTTGCATCCATTTTCTTCTTTTTCTTGGCTTCAGGCTTTTCCCTTAGAGTCAATAGGCAAGGAACTTTCTTTTAATTTTAATTCCTTTAGTTTAAGGCTTGGAAATTTTATGGGTTTAGAGGATGGAACTGTAGACATAAAATCGTGTCTCCTACGTAGCGGTCTTATGAAAAAATACTCCTAAACATAAACTCGAGCCCAATACTCTTACCTTTGCCCAAATACAAAACCCAAGTCACAAAATCACATCACCAAATTCACGAAAACACCCGTATAAGCTAAAATTTGGAGCTCTTTTGCTTAGCACAAAAGCAAATAAGGACTTCAAGCCACCCATTCTAAGGCGTGAAACGCTGGCCATAGGCACCAAGCGCCTCCCTTAAGGGCGTTAAACGTCCATATGGGTGTTGGAGACACATCTCTCCAGAGTTTGGCACCCATCTACACTCTAGCTCATCTTTGCACTAGCTCTATTCTAGCTCATTCCTCTTCAAACGCTTGCCGCACTACTTCGGGCGCTTTATGATCAAACCTAGTGTCTGACGCTCAAAATCTTGAACTAAAAAGGAATCTAATAAGTTTTTAGCCCCAGCATCTAATGCACAGCCTTAGCGCTTGATGTTCAATCCTAACGTCCAACGCGTTACACAAGTCTGACGCTTGAACTGAACATTCAACGCTTAATCCCAGCATTTGACGACCAAACTTCAGAACCAAAAAAGGAATATGATCAATTGTCAGTTATAGTGCTTGACGCATAACTTCTATGTTTGACGCACATCAAGCTCTTTACGCACACACTCGGTTCCTTCTCCGTATTTGGCGTTCTAACCCGGCGCTCAACACCCAGGAAATCGATCCTTTTTGCCTATTAATACCCCCTAATTTGACAACCCAAGAGGTTGGCACTTTGGCTCCCAATCTAAAGAGTTATCATTCATCTCAAATACTCTCTTAATACACCCTTAAACACAATCCAAAACCTTTTAAACATCCTTCATACTTACCAAGGATTAATCCAAGCATTTGACACAACCAAGCAAGGAAATAATACCCCTTTAACACATACCCAAGCAAAGACACAAGAAAAAGTACACTCCTCACTAATAAACACCAAGAACCCCTCTTAATCTACTCTTTTCCTTTTATGGTATGTCTAGTTCTACTCCTTTCACTGCTTAGTCTTTGGATCTAGTAATTTTCATCTACTCAAGATCCTTTAATTAGATTTATTTTATGATGATTGTGCGAGGTGCAAACCCCTCTCACATGAACACTAATTTTAATTTTTGCAATCTTGTTGAGCCTTGATCTAGCAAAGAGACCTCACTTTTACTGCTCTATTTAGACCAACTCATACACCTTTTCTTTAAATGTCTTATTATACCTACGATGTGAAGAGCAAGGAGCAACTCCTTCTTCACTAGGTCATGTCTCAAGATTCTAACTTTAAGCATCTCATTCAAGGAACCATCTTTATAGATTAGTCTCCTCTCAACCATTTTAAGAAACCCCTCTCCCTTGCATTCTTTTTATTGCAATCCATTTACATTAATACATGTTTTATTTTACCTTTTGATGAAGAGATTTGGACATCTCCATTCTTTTTACGCTTAATGAATACTTGACCCATTTTCATGAGCAAACCGTAGATGTACATCATACTTGAATGTACATTTAGGAGTTATCATTAAGGCTTATTTCTTTTTCAAGTATCATAAAGCATATTTTAAACTTGATTTTTCCTCTCTTCATCAATGATGTTCTAAGACTAAAGCACTCAAGTCCTCATGAACTAGGCTCTTAACTCTTATCTCATTAGTTGAAGTATATCATGGAGAAAGGTCTCTCTAGGCCTAAATCTTCATTTGATAAGTAAATCTTCAACTCATTATCTAACAAATCTGACCAATTGTCTCTTGACTTTATTGCTTTATTTAAATTATGGACTTTTACATAATCCTTACTTTGTATTGCAATTATAGGATCACATTTATCTTGTGCTTATAATCAAGATATAATGATTCAATTCCATGCCTAGTAAGATAAACATTGGATGACCAGACTTAGGTACCCATTAATCTTGTGGATATTTAACCAAGTGGTCACCAACTATATTTTTGTGTGCATAATTCTTAACTTTCCAACCCACTAAATTAAGAGTGAGCTTTTCATTGATTTTTTATGTTTATCTAGGAACTAAATCCGATTCTTCTTCATCTCTATGCCTCTTATTTGGATGCACCTCAAATTGAAATAAGCCGCTCAATACCAAAACTTCTCATGGTTCATAGACCATTTATGTGAGTCATTTTAGGGTTAAAGCCCCAAGGTTTCCAAACAATCCATAAAATGTTTGGTGGCGACTCCTGACCCTTTTTATGTCTCTAAAAGTCACATAGCAAATCCTTACCGATGTGCAAACATGTAGGGAAATAGTGGGGGAGAGCTCCTCCCTCTTTTCTTCACCAAAAAGGGGAGGTTGAGTTGCAAAACTTGAGCTTTCTAGTGGCAATTTATTCATCAAATTGCCCACCCAAAACCTAGTTGGGTTCTTAGACCCTTTGAATAATTTAGCCCCTATAGGAACACTAGGTGATAGAGATAATTTAGGGCTTAAAATAGTTTTCTATGAGGGTGATGAAGAAATGGTGTTTCCCTTAGAGTTTGTTCCCTTTTTCGCCATTGTTGTGTGGCAGAGAAGGAAGAGGAACAATTTGAGAGTATATTGGAATTCCAGTTTTTGGAGGAAGGTTGACACTTATTTGAAAATGAAAGAAAATGTTAGAAAGAGGGATAATAATGGGAAGGTGGTTGAAGAAGTGACAGTTTCTTTAGGTTTGAGAAACATGGTGTATGGAACAATTAAAATAATTCAAGCCAAATGTGTAACTTCTCCATTTTTGCACAAGTACAAATTCGTACTCATGATTAGGACTACTATAGGTGACTATTGATATAGATAGGCTTTTAAATGTGAAGAGTATAAAACTAGATAAGTAAGATATTTTTAAATATTTTAAGGTACATAAGTGGTAGAACTTTTTACAAGAGTTATGGACTTTAGTAACTATTTAATATACTAGTACGTACTTAGGAAGTACTGAGTGTATAGAATAATTTTAAATAGTTAGTGCAAGATTGTAGACTTATAGTAGTACTAGTTAAATGGATGGAACAAGGAAACATTATTTGGAATACATTCATTACTCAAGCATTTCCATGTATCAAAGCAGACATACATATGGATAATATTTGCTAGGCAAGACTTTAGGTATGCATTAAAGCATGAAAATTTGTAAAAGGCTTGTAGTAAAAATATTTTTAAGATCATACTTTTGGGTGGATCAGGAGCAACTAATAAATTCGCATCATCCCAAGTTTCAATCTCATATTGTCATGTTTATCCCTATTTGATGGTTTAGTCAAAATATCAGCATTTTGATTTTCAGTTTTGCAAAACTCTAGTTTGATAAATCTTTTTTAACATTATCCTTAAGAAAGTGATGCCTAATATGAATATACTTGACTCTATAATGATGTATAGGATCCTTGGATATACATATAGAACTAGTGTTATCACAAAAAATAGGAACACAATTTTGAATCATACCTAAGTGTCTTAACTACTGTTTTATCTACAACATGATACTGCAACTACATACTCAGCTTCAGCTGTAGATAAGGCAACATTGTTTTGCTTCTTAGAACTCTAAGACACTAAATAAGGACCAAGATATTGTAATATACCTAAGATACTTTTCCTATTTACCAAATCTTCTACATAATCTGCATAAGCATATCCCTTAAGATAAAAAATATCACGTCTAGGATAATTGATAGGGTTAGATATCGGTCGTCATGACACCTACTATCAACAAAACCTTGACTTAACCTATTACAAGTAATAGGTAAGTAAGGGTCGAATCCACAAGGAAAGCCTACTAATAGATATCGAATTCAAGTAGTTCAACGATAAGCTAGCTTAGGCTAAAGCAAGGATTAGGATTAGATCTGACTAAAATCTAGTTTGAGGTTCTAAAAGACTTTTTCTATAAAGGTAAAAGCTTTAAAGGTTCAGGATTCAACACCGATTCCTAATACTAATGAGCTAAACTGGGAATTAGACTCAAAATGAGATATTTTGAGGCTCACTAACTTACTATCAACCTATAAATTGAAAATTATCATGCTGCAAGGAAGGGGTTTAAACCAAGAACCAACCTCCTGGTTATATTAAAGGAAGAGCATTATAATTGGGATTTCTCGCTAATCGTATTCTAAAGCATCCAAGCAACGCAATAGAGTCAAATCAACAATCAATAGCTTGCAAGTCAACAACATTTAATATCGTGTCACTACCTAAGTTTGAATTTCTCAATGTCTTTAACCTAGGAACTCACATGGAAGAAATCTATATAGCCAATCTACACTCCAACCAAAACCCAACATCAAATCACATATAAATCATTAAGAAAAAAAACTCCATATTTTATACATCAACCATGCTCGGGATCGGGTTTTCACCCTATACCCTACCTATTCTAACTACTCATGGTTAATACTAGAAAACATTGCAAAATTGAAATAACGAGACATACTAGCAATTCACGAATAACGATAGACAAAACTATGCAAAAAAACTAAAAATAAGTAAACATAAATTAATAAAAGTAGAAAATAAATTGAAACTACAAAATATAAAGCAAGAGAAAGTGAAGAAATATAGATATATTAATTAAGAAACGATCTCTAACGAGCATTGAACACAAATCTGTTAAAAGTAGCAAAACTGATGAAAAATCTACTAATAATCTTAATTTTTTGTGAATGGAAAATTAAAGAAACCCTAAATTATGCTCTCTAGGTCTAAACTAGGCTAAAACTAAGAATAATGAGTGAATAATGAATCTGTCGTGCCTTGCTGCTTTCTTAATCCCTTAGAAGAGTTTCAGTGAAGCATAGAATCACCAACATAGAGCTGAGCGGGTGCTCAAATCAGAGTCAAGCGCCAGCTCATAAGCCCAAATCTCGGATTTAGGTGAACTGAGCAGCCGTTCAGTACAACCATGAGTAGACACTTAGGCCTCTAAGCGCCCTCTTGGAATCCGCTTGACACCCGCTCGTAACTCTCTGCCTATCTACTTCCATTGAACTAAGCAGCCGCTCAGGACTAAGCAAGTGCCCGCTCAGGCCTTTTTCTCTTGAGAGGCCTCTTGGTTTAATTCTTGAGCGGCCTCTTATCTTCTCTTCTCGACTTTTCTACTATGCACTCCTATTCCTAGTTTCTTATGTTCACGCTAACTAAATACCTGCATCCAACCACGAAAACACGCAAAAAAGTACAAAAGATAGCGGGAAATCAAGGAAAACACAAAAAGAACATGAAGAAAACTCCTAAGCCTAAACCATGCACAAAGTGATGCAAAATAGGATAAAATGAGATGAACATGGGTCAAAAAGAGTACAAAACTTTGCTACGAAGATGTAAATAAGTGACATAAATGTCACTCATCAAATTCTCCAAAGCTTGGCTCTTGCTTGTCCTCAAGCAAAACTTTAGGACAAAGGATAGGAGACATCAAACACTAACAACTCTAACTAAGGAAAATAATAAGCCTAACTCACTTTCATAAAAATCATGGTTGATTTTAGCATCAATCAATAAGCCCTTTAAACCCCCTTAATTCCTTAGGAGGATGAGTGCGCTCTCGTTAGGGTTTAATCCATAACTCTCACAATAAAAAAAGAATAAGGTAAGAATTTTAAAGACTAAAAAGAAAGAAACTAAAAGAAATGAAAAGAAGTAACAAGAACTAAAAGAAGTAAAAAGAAGATGCTACAAGTGGGCATTCATGAGACACCGTCGTGATAGATATTCAACTTTCTAAACAGTAAGAGAAAACACGCCAAAGAATGCATAGGAATGAATAAAGGATAACCAAGAAAGAATAGGAAATTATAACTTTCATGCACCTAAACTAAGACACAACCACACTCTTCCAAAGCTTCATTTCCATCCTTAAGGAATTAGCTTCTCATTACTCCTTAAGGGAGTTGAACAAATAAACTGTATGGGTAACGACTTATGACTCGACATCTTAACAGCCATACTCACTCATTATGCTCGACCTTTACCTCCCTACACCGACAATGACTCAACTTCCTAGAGTCGAAAGGACTTCGGGATAAAATATAGGTAAAATAAGGAAAGGATTAGAACAAAATAAGGAAAGGCATGTGTAATGGTGTGAGGCTTAGCTTCATGAACAATGGAATTATGTTACCTTAACCTTAACCTCATTTCAAAGACTTGAGCCCTCATATTCGATGGAATGCTAACTAGTCTCCTCCCCTAAATACACTAGTAGAAAAGCATAAATATGTGGCGGGGTTTTTAGTGCCATATGTGGCGTCAAAAGGCTAGCAGCAAATTAATCTATTTAATTTGCGGCGTAAAAAATACGCCGCATTTTAGGTATCAATTTGCGGCGGTTCTACGCTAAGTGACGCCGTATTAATTAATAAAATGCGGCGTCACTTAGTCTAGAACCGCCGCAAATTGATACGTAAAATGCGGCGTATTTTAGCTAGAACCGCCGCAAAATTTAATTAAATCAGATTGAAAAGTGGCCTGTATTAGTACAATATGCGGCGGGTCTTGGGGACACCCGCCGCATATAAGGTGTTTATTTTTTTAAACGCATGAATCTGATCCCTATAATGCCTAATTTCAAATTCAAAACATGCTTATTACATTTGCAATTTCTGCAACCCAAGATACATATATACACATGATCCATCTCTCATTTATGCGTACTAATAGGGTCGTAAAAACATCCATATATTAAGTGACATAAAAAATACAATCCAATTAATGAAATTGACGTATAAATTACAAAATACACAAGAATAAGGTAATTTACAAAATCTAAAAAAAGTTATCTGTCCAATACTTTGCAAGTTTGTTGCGAACGACATAGATTTCTTCGTTGGAGAAGGGCTCCTCGTTGAATACTTTGCATACCTAATATAGATTAACATATCATTAACATGTATATCAAATGCAATGCATATGAAATCGATGTATTTCAAGTGTTTAAGTCACTTTCTACACAAAACCAATCCCATTTGACCTATATTGACTCAAATCAACGTGTTTCAAGTGTTTAGGTCAATTTATACCCCAAACCGATCCCATTTGACCTATATTGACTCAAATTGATGTGTTTCAAGTGTTTAGTTCACTTTCTACCTGAATTCGATCCCATTTGACCTATATTGACTCAAATCCATGTATTTGAAGTGTTTAAGTCACTTTCTACCCGAAACAAATACCATCTGACCCATATTGATTCAAATCAATGCATTTGAAGTGTTTAGGTCACTTTCTACCCGAAACTGATCCCATTTGACCTATATTGACACAAATCCATGCATTTCAAGTGTTTAAGTCACTTTCTACCCGAAATCGACCCCATTTGACCTACACTTACACAAATCGATATATTCAAAGTGTTTAGGTCACTCTCTACCCGAAACAGATCCCATTTGACCTATATTAACTTAAATCGATGTGTTTCAAGTGTTTAGGTCACTTTATACCCGAAACCGATCCCATTTTACCTATCTTGACTAAAATCGATGTGTTTTAAGTTTTAAGATCACTTTTTACCCGAAACCGATCCCATTTGATCTATCTTGACTCAAATTGATGTGTTTTACATGTTTAGGTCACTTTCTACCCCAAACCGATCCCATTTGACCTATCTTAACTCAAATCGATGTAGTTCAAGTGTTTAGTTCACTTTCTACCTGAATTCGATCCCATTTGACCTATATTGACTCAAATCCATGTATTTGAAGTGTTTAAGTCACTTTCTACCCGAAACAAATACCATCTGACCCATATTGATTCAAATCAATGCATTTGAAGTGTTTAGGTCACTTTCTACCCGAAACTGATCCCATTTGACCTATATTGACACAAATCCATGCATTTCAAGTGTTTAAGTCACTTTCTACCCGAAATCGACCCCATTTGACCTACACTTACACAAATCGATATATTCAAAGTGTTTAGGTCACTCTCTACCCGAAACAGATCCCATTTGACCTATATTAACTTAAATCGATGTGTTTCAAGTGTTTAGGTCACTTTATACCCGAAACCGATCCCATTTTACCTATCTTGACTAAAATCGATGTGTTTTAAGTTTTAAGATCACTTTTTACCCGAAACCGATCCCATTTGATCTATCTTGACTCAAATTGATGTGTTTTACATGTTTAGGTCACTTTCTACCCCAAACCGATCCCATTTGACCTATCTTAACTCAAATCGATGTAGTTCAAGTGTTTAGTTCACTTTCTACCTGAATTCGATCCCATTTGACCTATATTGACTCAAATCCATGTATTTGAAGTGTTTAAGTCACTTTCTACCCGAAACAAATACCATCTGACCCATATTGATTCAAATCAATGCATTTGAAGTGTTTAGGTCACTTTCTACCCGAAACTGATCCCATTTGACCTATATTGACACAAATCCATGCATTTCAAGTGTTTAAGTCACTTTCTACCCGAAATCGACCCCATTTGACCTACACTTACACAAATCGATATATTCAAAGTGTTTAGGTCACTCTCTACCCGAAACAGATCCCATTTGACCTATATTAACTTAAATCGATGTGTTTCAAGTGTTTAGGTCACTTTATACCCGAAACCGATCCCATTTTACCTATCTTGACTAAAATCGATGTGTTTTAAGTTTTAAGATCACTTTTTACCCGAAACCGATCCCATTTGATCTATCTTGACTCAAATTGATGTGTTTTACATGTTTAGGTCACTTTCTACCCCAAACCGATCCCATTTGACCTATCTTAACTCAAATTGATGTAGTTCAAGTGTTAAGGTCACGTTTTACCCAAAATCAATCCCATTTGAACTATCTTGACTCAAATCGATGTATTTGAGTGTTTAAGTCACTTTCTACCCGAAACGAATCCCTTTTGACCTATATTAAATCAAATCGATGCATTTGAAGTGTTTAGGTCACTTTCTACCCGAAACAAATCCCATTTGACCTATATTGACTCAAAACAAGCAGTTTCAAGTGTTTAGGTCACTTTCTACACCAAACCAATGCCATTTGACCTATCTTGACTCAAATCGTTGTGTTTCAAGTGTATAGGTCACTTCCTACCCGAAATCGATCCCATTTGACCTATCTTGACTCAAATCGATGTATTTGAAGTATTTAACTGACTTTAAACCCGAAACCAATCCCTTTTGACCCATATTGATTTAAATCGATGGATTTGAACTATTTAGGTCACTTTCTACCTGTAACCGATCCCGTTTGACCTATATTGACTCAAATCCATGCATTTGAAGTGTTTACGGAACTTTCTACCCGAAATCGAGCCCATTTGACCTATATTGACTTAAATCGATATATTTGAAGTGTTTAGGTCACTTTCTACCCGAAACCTATCCCATTTGACCTATTTTGACTCAAATCGATGTGTTTCAAGTGTTTAGGTCACTTTCTACCCGAAACCGATCCCATTTGACCTATATTGACTCAAATCTATGTGTTTCAAGTGTTTAGATCACTTTCTACCTAAAACCGATCCCACTTAACCTATCTTGACTCAAATCGACATGTTTCAAGTGTTTAGGTCACTTTCTACCCCAAACTGATCCCATTACACCTATCTTCACTCAAATCAATGTATTTGAAGTATTTAAGTCACTTTCTACTCGAAATCGATCCCTTTCGACCTATATTGACTCAAATCGATGCATTTGAAGTGTTTAGGTCACTTTCTATCGAAACTGATCCCATTTGACATATATTGACTCAAATCCATGTATTTGATGTGTTTAAGTCACTTTCTACCCAAAACTGATCCCATTTGACCCATATTGATTCAAATCGAGGCATTTGAAGCATTTAGGTCAGTTTCTACCCGAAAATGATCCCATTAGACCTATATTGACAAAAATCCATGCATTTAAAGTTTGAAGTCACTTTCTACACGAAACCGACCCCGTTTGACCTACATTACTCAAATCGTTATATTTGAATTGTTTAGGTCACTTTCTACCCGAAATAGATGCCATTTGACCTATATTGACTTAAATCGATGTGTTTCAAGTATTTATGTCACTTTCTAGCCCAAACTGATCACATTTGACCTATCTTGACTCAAATCGATATGTTTCAAGTGTTTAGGTCACTTTCTACCCAAAATCGATCCCATTTGACCTATCTTGACTCAAATTGATTTATTTGAGGTGTTTAAGTCACTTTCTACCCGAAACCGATTCCTTTTGACCTATATTGACTCAAATCGATGCATTTGAAGTGTTTAGGTCACTTTCTACCCGAAACTGATCCCATTTGACCTATATTGACTCAAATCAATGAGTTTCAAGTGTTTAGGTCACTTTCTTTCCCAAACCAACCAATTAGACCTATCTTGACTCAAATCGATGTGTTTTAAGTGTTTAGGACACTTTCTATCCAAAACTGATCCCATGTGACCTATCTTGACTCAAATCAATGTGTTTCAAGTGTTTAGGTCACTTTCTACTCGAAACCGATCCCATTTAACTTATCTTGACTCAAATTGATCTGTTTCAAGTGTTTAGTTCACTTTCTATCCCAAACTGATCCCATTAGAACTATCTTAACTCAAATCAATGTATTTGAAGTGTTTAAGTCACTTTCTAGTCGAAACCGATCCCTTTTGTCATATATTGACTCGAATCGACGCGTTTGAATTGTTGAGGTCTTTTTCTACCCCAAACCAATCCGTTTTGACCTATCTTGACTCAAATTGACATGTTTCAAGTTTTTAGGTTACTCTCTAGCCGAATCCGAACCAGTTTGACCTATCTTGACTCAAATTGATCTATTTGAAGTGTTTAATTTACTTTCTACCCAAAACTGATTCCATTTGACCTATATTGACTCAAATCGATGTGTTTCAAGTGTTTAGGTCACTTTCTACCCGAAACCGATCCCATTTTACCTTCCTTGACTTAAATCGATGTGTTTCACGTTTTTAGATCACTTTCTACCCGAACCGATTCCATTTCACCTGTATTGACTCAAATCAATGAGTTTTAAGTGTTTAGATAACTTTCTACGTGAAACCGATCCCATTTAACCTATGTTGACTCAAATAGATGTGTTTTAAGTGTTTAGGTCACTTTCTTACCCAAACTTATCCCATTAGACCTATCTTGACTCAAATCATTGTATTTGAAGTGTTCAATTTACTTTTTACCCGAAACCGATCCCTTTTGACCTATATTGACTCAAATCATTGCATTTGAAGGGTTTAGGTCACTTTCTACTCAAAACTGATCGCATTTGACATATCTTGACTCAAATACATGTATTTGAAGTGTATAAGTCACTTTCTACCCGAAAAAGATCCCATTTGACCCATATAGATTCAAATCAATGCATTTGAAGTGTTTAGGTCAATTTTTACCCGAAACCAATCCCATTTGACATATATTGACTCAAATTCATGCATTTAATGTGTTTAAGTCACTTTCTACCTGAAACCGACCCCGTTTGACCTACATTGACTCAAATCACTATATTTGAAGTGTTTAGGTCGCTTTCTACCAGAAATAAATCCCATTTGACCTATATTTACATAAATCGATGTGTTTCAAGTGTTTCGATCACTTTCTACCCGAAACCGATCCCGTTTTACATATCTTGACTGAAATCGATGTGTTTCAAGTTTTTAGATCATTTTCTACCTAAATGTATACCATTTGACCTATCTTGACTCAAATCGATGTGTTTCAAGTGCTAAGGTCACTTTCTACCCGAAACCGATCCTATTTGATCTTTCTTGACTCAAACCAATGTGTTTCAAGTGTTAAGGTCACTTTCTACCCCTAACCGATCCCATTTGACCTATCTTGACTAAAATCGATGTGTTTCACGTGTTTAGGTCACTTTTCACCCAAAAGCGATCCCATTTGACCTATCTCGACTCAAATAGATGTATTTGAAGTGTTTAAGTGACTCAAATCGATGGATTTGAAGTGTTTAGGTCACATTCTACCCGTAAACGATCCCATTTGACCTATATTGACTCAAATCTATGCATTTGAAGTGTTTAGGGAACTTTCTACACAAAATCGATCCCATTTGGCCTATATTGACTCAAATCGATATATTTGAAGTGTTTAGGTCACTTTCTACCCGAAACCGATCCTATTTGAACTATATTGAATTAAATCGATGTGTTTCAAGTGTTTAGGTTACTTTCTACCCGAAAACGATCCCATTTAACCTTTCTTGGCTCGAATCGATGTGTTTCAGGTGTTTAGGTGACTTTCTACCCCAAACTGATCCCAGTAGACCTATCTTGACTGAAATCAATGTATTTGAAGTGTTTAACTCACTTTCTACCCAAAATCGATCCCTTTTGACCTATATTGACTCGAATCGATGCATTTGAAATGTATGTGTCAGTTTCTACTCGAAACCGATCTTATCTGACATATATTGACTCAAATCCATGTATTTGAAGTGTTGAAGTCACTCTCTCTACCCAGAACCGATCCCATTTGACCCATATTGATTCAAATCAATGCATTTGAAGTGTTTAGGTCACTTTTTACCTGAAACCGGTCCCATTAGATTTATATTGACCCAAATCCATGAGTTTGAAGTGATTAAGTCACTTTCAGCCCGAAACCGACCCAGTTTGACCTACATTGACTCAAATCATATATTTGAAAAGTTAAGGTCACTTTTTACCCGAAACAGATCCCATTTGACCAATATTGACTTAAATCAATGTGTTTCAAGTGTTAAGGTCACTTTCTACCCCAAACCGATCCCATTTGACCTATCTTAACTCAAATCGATGCGTTCCAAGTGTTTAGGTCACTTTCTACCCCAAACCGATCCCATTTGACGAATCTTGATAGAAATCGATGTGTTACAAGTGTTTCGGTCACTCTCTACCCGAAATCGATCCAATTTGACCTATCTTGACTCAAATCGATGTGTTAAAAGTGTTTAGATCACTTTCTACCCAAAATCGATCCCATTTGACCAATCTTGACTGAAATTAATGTATTTGAAGTGTTTAAGTCACTTTCTACCCCAATTCTATCCTTTTTGACCTATATTGACTCAAATCGATGCATTTGAATTGTTTATGTCACTTTCTACCCGATACCGATCCTATTTAACCTATCTTGACTCAAATCGATGTGTTTCAAGTGTTGACGTCACTTTCTACCCCAAACCGATTCCATTTGACCTATCTTGACTCAAATCGATGTGTTTCAAGTGTTTAGATCACTTTCTACCCGAAATCGATCCCATTTGACTTATCTTGACTCAAATTGATGTATTTGAAGTGTTTAAGTCACTTTTTACCCGAAACCAATCCCTTTTGACCTATATTGACTCAAATCAATGCAATTGAATTGTTTAGGTCACTTTCTACCCGAAACCTATCCCATTTGACCTATCTTTACTAAAATCGATGTGTTTCAAGTGTTTAGGTCACTTTCTACCCGAAACCGATCCCATTTGACCTATATTGCCTCAAATCGATGTGTTTCAAGTGTTTAGGTCACTTTCTAACCCAAACTGATCCCATTAGACCTATCTTGACTCAAATCAATGTATTTGAAGTGTTCAAATTACTTTTTACCCGAAACCAATCCCATTTAACCTATCTTGACTCAAATCGATGTGTAAAGTGTTTGGGTCACTTTCTACTCGAAACCGATCGCATTTGACATATATTGACTCAAATCCATGTATTTGAAGTGTTTAAGTCACTTTCTACCCGAAATCGATCCCATTTGACTTATCTTGACTCAAATTGATGTATTTGAAGTGTTTAAGTCACTTTTTACCCGAAACCAATCCCTTTTGACCTATATTGACTCAAATCAATGCAATTGAATTGTTTAGATCACTTTCTACCCGAAACCTATCCCATTTGACCTATCTTTACTAAAATCGATGTGTTTCAAGTGTTTAGGTCACTTTCTACCCGAAACCGATCCCATTTGACCTATATTGCCTCAAATCGATGTGTTTCAAGTGTTTAGGTCACTTTCTAACCAAAACTGATCCCATTAGACCTATCTTGACTCAAATCAATGTATTTGAAGTGTTCAATTTACTTTTTACCCGAAACCAATCCCATTTAACCTATCTTGACTCAAATCGATGTGTAAAGTGTTTGGGTCACTTTCTACTCGAAACCGATCGCATTTGACATATATTGACTCAAATCCATGTATTTGAAGTGTTTAAGTCACTTTCTACCCGAAAAAGATCCCATTTGACCTATATTGATTAAAATCGATGCATTTGAAGTGTTTAGGTAACTTTCTACCCGAAACCGATTCTATTTGACCTATATTGACTCAAATCCATGCATTTGAAGTGTTTAAGTCACTTTCTACCTAGAACAGACTCCGTTTGACCTACATTGACTCAAATCACTATATTTGAAGTGTTTAGGTCACTATCTACCAGAAACTGATCCCATTTGACCTATATTGACATCGATGTGTTTCTAGGGTTTAGGTCACTTGTTACCCGAAACCAATCCCGTTTTACCTATCTTGACTAAAATCGATGTGTTTTAAGTTTTAAGATCACTTTCTACCCGAAACCGATCCCATTTGACCTATCTTGACTCAAACCGATGTGTTTCAACTATTTAAGTCATTCTCTACTCGAAATCGATCCCATTTGACCTATCTTGACTCAAATAGATGTGTTTGAACTATTTAAGTGACTTTCTACCCCAAACTAATTCCATTTGAACCATATTTATTCAAATTGATGGATTTGAAGTGTTTTGGTCACTTTCTACCTGAAACCGACTCCATTTTACCTATCTTGATTAAAATTGATGTGTTTCAAGTGTTAAGGTCACTTTCTACCCCAAACTGATCCCACTAGACCTATCTTGACTCAGATCAATGTATTTGAAGTGTTTAAGTCACTTTCTACCCGAAATCGATTCCTTTTTTACCAATATTGACTAAAATCGATGCATTTGAATTGTTTATGTCACTTTCTACCCGAAACCGATCCTATTTGACCTATCTTGACTCAAATCAATGTGTTTCAAGTGTTTAGGTCACTTTCTACCCTAAACGGATCCCATTTGACCTATCTTGACTCAAATCGATGTGTTTCAAGTGTTTAGGTCACTTTTTACCCCAAACCGATCCCATTTGACGTATCTTGACTGAAATCGATGTGTTTCAAGTGTTTAAGTCACTTTCTACCCCAAACCAAACGCATTTGACCTATCTTGACTCAAATCGATGTGTTTCAAGTGTTTAGATCACTTTCTACCAGAAACTGCTCCCATTTGACCTATCTTGACTCAAATTATTGTACTTGAAGTGTTCATGTCACTTTCTACCTGAAACCAATCTCTTTTGACCTATATTGAGTCAAATTGATGCATTTGAATTGTTTAGGTCATTTTCTACCCGAAACCGATCCCATTTGACCTATCCTGACTCAAATCGATGTGTTTCAAGTGTGTAGGTCACTTTCTACCCCAAAACGATCCTATTTGACCTATCTTGACTCAAATCGATGTGTTTCAAGTGTTTAGGTCACTTTCTACGCCAAACCGATCCCATTTGATCTATCTTGACTTTAACCGATGTGTTTCAAGTGTTAAGGTCACTTTCTATTCAAAATTGATCCTATTTGACCTATCTTGACTCAAATCGATGTGTTTCAAGTGTTTAGGTCACTTTCTACCCAAAACCGATCCCATTTGACCTATCTTGACTCAAATTGATGTGTTTCAAGTGTTTAGGTCACTTTGTACCCAAAACCGATCCCATTTGACCTATATTGACTCAAACCGATGTGTTTGAAGTGTTTAGGTCACTTTCTACTCGAAACCGATCCCATTTGACTCAAATAGATGTATATGAACTATTTAGGTGACTTTCTACCCTAAACTAATCCCATTTGAACCATATTTATTCAATATGATGGATTTGAAGTGTTTTGGTCACTTTTTACCTGAAACCGATTCCATTTTACCTATATTGAATAAAATCGATGTGTTTCAATTGTTTAGGTCACTTTCTACGTAAAATCGATCCCATTTAACCTTTCTTGATTCAAATTGATGTGTTTCAAGTGTTAAGGTCACTTTCTACCCCAAACTGATCGCACTAGACCTATCTTGAATCAGATCAATGTATTTGAAGTGTTTAATTCACTTTCTACCAGAAATCGATCCCTTTTTTCCCAATATTGACTAAAATCAATGCATTTAAATTGTTTATGTCACTTTTTAGCCGAAACCAATCTTATTTGACCTATCTTGACTCAAATCAATGTGTTTCAAGTGTTTAGGTCAGTTTCTACCCCAAACCGATCCCATTTGACCTATCTTGACTCAAATCGATTCGTTTCAAGTGTTTAGGTCACTTTCTACCCCAAACCAATCCCATTTGACGTATCTTGACTGAAATCGATGTGTTTCAAGTGTTTAGGTCACTGTCTACCCCAAACCTAACGCATTTGACCTATCTTGACTCAAATCGATGTATTTCAAGTGTTTAGATCACTTTTACCCGAAATTGATCCCATTTGACCTATCTTGACTCAAATTGATGTATTTGAAGTGTTGATGTCACTTTCTACCCGAAACCAATCCCTGGTTACCTATATTGACTCAAATTGATGCATTTGAATTGTTTAGGTCACTTTCTACCCGAAACCGATCCCATTTGACCTATCCTAACTCAAATCGATGTGTTTCAAGTGTTTAGGTCACTTTCTACCCCAAATCGATCCTATTTAACCTATCTTGACTCAAATCAATGTGTTTCATGTGTTGAGGTCACTTTCTACCCCAAACCGATCCCATTTGACCTATCTTAACTCAAATCAATGTGTTTCAAGTATTTAGGTCACTTTCTACCCCAAACCGATCCCATTTGACGTATCTTGACTGAAATCGATGTGT
The DNA here is from genome assembly GCA_026401315.1 of Dysphania ambrosioides. NCBI lineage: Eukaryota > Viridiplantae > Streptophyta > Magnoliopsida > Caryophyllales > Amaranthaceae > Dysphania > Dysphania ambrosioides. The sequence continues at coordinate 4,111,564 of CM048669.1, read as the reverse complement.
TTAATGTGTTTAGCTCACTTTCTACCCAAAAACGATCCCATTTTACCCATCCTGACTCAAATTGATGTGTTTCAAGTGTTTAGGTCACTTTCTACCCCAAACCGATCCTATTTGACCTATCTTGACTCAAATCGATGTGTTTCAAGTGTTTAAATCACTTTCTACCCCAAACCGATCCAATTTGACCTATCTTGACTCAAATCGATGTGTTTAAAGTATTTAGATAACTTTCTACTCAAAATCAATTCCATTTGACCAATCTTTACTCAAATTGATGTATTTGAAGTGTTTAAGTCACTTTCTACTCGAAACCTATCCTTTTTGACCTATATTGCCTCAAATCGATGCATTTGAATTGTTTTTGTCACTTTCTACCCAAAACCGATCCTATTTGACCAATCTTGACTCAAATCGATGTGTTTCATGTGTTGAGGTCACTTTCTACCCCAAACCGATCCAATTTCACCTATCTTGACTCAAATCGATGTGGTTAAAGTGTTTACATCACTTTCTACCCAAAATCGATCCCATTTGAAATTTTTGTGTCAGTTTCTACTCGAAACCGATCTTATCCGACATATATTAACTCAAATCCATGTATTTGAAGTGTTGAAGTCACTCTCTGCCCGAAACCGATCCCATTTCACCCATATTGATTCAAATCAATGCATTTGAAGTGTTTAGGTCACTTTTTACCTAAAACCGATCCAATTAGATTTAAATTGACTCAAATCCATGAGTTTGAAGTGATTAAGTCACTTTCAGCCCGAAACCGACCCAGTTTGACCTACATTGACACAAATCATATATTTGAAAAGTTAAGGTCACTTTTTACCCGAAACAGATCCCATTTGACCTATCTTGACTCAAATCAATGTGTTTCAAGTGTTTAGGTCACTTTCTACCCCAAACCGATCCCATTTGACCTATCTTAACTCAAATCGATGTGTTCTAAGTGTTTAGGTCACTTTCTACCCCAAACCGATCCCATTTGACGAATCTTGATTGAAATCGATGTGTTACAAGTGTTTCGGTCACTCTCTACCCAAAATCGATCCAATTTGACCTATCTTGACTCAAATCGATTTGTTTAAAGTGTTTAGATCACTTTCTACCCAAAATCGATCCCATTTGACCAATCTTCACTCAAATTAATGTTTTTGAAGTGTTTAAGTCACTTTCTACCCAAATTCTATCCCTTTTGACCTATATTGACTCAAATCGATGCATTTAAATTGTTTATGTCACTTTCTACCCGATACCGATCCTATTTGACCTATCTTGACTCAAATCGATGTGTTTCAAGTGTTGAGGTCACTTTCTAACCCAAACCGATCCCATTTGACCTATCTTGACTCAAATCGATGTGATTCAAGTGTTTAGGTCACTTTCTACCCTAAATCGATCCCATTTGACGTATCTTGATTGAAATCGATGTGTTTCAAGTGTTTAGGTCACTTTCTACCCCAAACCAAACACATTAGACCTATCTTGACTCAAATCGATGTGTTTCAAGTGTTTAGATCACTTTCAACCCGAATCAATCCCATTTGACTTATCTTGACTCAAATTGATGTATTTGAAGTGTTTAAGTCACTTTTTACCCGAAACCAATCCCTTTTGACCTATATTGACTCAAATCGATGCAATTGAATTGTTTAGGTCACTTTCTACCCGAAACCGATCCCATTTGAGCTATCTTTACTAAAATCGATGTGTTTCAAGTGTTTAGGTCACTTTGTACCCGAAATCGATCCCATTTGACCTATATTGACTCAAATCGATGTGTTTCAAGTGTTTAGGTCACTTTCTAACCAAAACTGATCCCATTAGACCTATCTTGACTCAAATCAATGTATTTAAAGTGTTCAATTTACTTTTTACCCGAAACCAATCCCATTTAACCTATCTTGACTCAAATCGATGTGTAAAGTGTTTAGGTCACTTTCTACTCGAAACCGATCGCATTTGACATATATTGACTCAAATCCATGTATTTGAAGTGTTTAAGTCACTTTCTACCCGAAAAAGATCCCATTTGACCTATATTGATTAAAATCGATGCATTTGAATTGTTTAGGTAACTTTCTACCCGAAACCGATCCTATTTGACCTATATTGACTCAAATCCATGCATTTGAAGTGTTTAAGTCACTTTCTACCTGGAACCGACTCCGTTTGACCTACATTGACTCAAATCACTATATTTAAAGTGTTTAGGTCACTATCTACCAGAAACAGATCCCATGTGACCTATATTGACTTAAATCGATGTGTTTCAAGGGTTTAGGTCACTTGTTACCCGAAACCAATCCCGTTTTACCTATCTTGACTAAAATCGATGTGTTTAAAGTTTTAAGATCACTTTCTACCCGAAACCGATCCCATTTTACCTATCTTGACTCAAACCGATGTGTTTCAACTGTTTAGGTCACTTTCTACTCGAAATCGATCCCATTTGACCTATCTTGACTCAAATATATGTGTTTGAACTATTTAAGTGACTTTCTACCCCAAACTAATCCCATTTGAACCATATTTATTCAAATTGATGGATTTGAACTGTTTTTATCACTTTCTACCTGAAACCGATTCCATTTTACCTATATTGAATAAAATCGAGGTGTTTCAAGTGTTTAGGTCACTTTCTACCTAAAACCAATCCCATTTAACCTTTCTTGATTAAAATTGATGTGTTTCAAGTGTTAAGGTCACTTTCTACCCCAAAGATCCCACTAGACCTATCTTGACTCAGATTAATGTATTTGAAGTGTTTAAGTCACTTTCTACCCGAAATCGATCCCTTTTTGACAAATATTGACTAAAATCGATGCATTTGAATTGTTTATGTCACTTTCTACCCGAAACCGATCCTATTTGACCTATCTTGACTCAAATCAATGTGTTTCAAGTGTTTAGGTCACTTTCTACCCGAAACCGATCCCATTTGACCTATATTGACTCAAATCTATGTGTTTCAAGTGTTTAGATCACTTTCTACCTAAAACCGATCCCACTTAACCTATTTTGACTCAAATCGACGTGTTTCAAGTGTTTAGGTAACTTTCTACCCCAAACTGATCCCATTAGACCTATCTTCACTCAAATCAATGTATTTGAAGTATTTAAGTCACTTTCTACACGAAACCGATCCGTTTCGACTTATATTGACTCAAATCGATGCATTTGAAGTGTTTAGGTCACTTTCTATCGAAACTGATCCCATTTGACATATATTGACTCAAATCCATGTATTTGATGTGTTTAAGTCACTTTCTACCCAAAACTGATCCCATTTGACCCATATTGATTCAAATCGAGGCATTTGAAGCATTTAGGTCAGTTTCTACCCGAAAATGATCCCATTAGACCTATATTGACAAAAATCCATGCATTTAAAGTTTGAAGTCACTTTCTACACGAAACCGACCCCGTTTGACCTACATTACTCAAATCGTTATATTTGAATTGTTTAGGTCACTTTCTACCCGAAATAGATGCCATTTGACCTATATTGACTTAAATCGATGTGTTTCAAGTATTTATGTCACTTTCTAGTCCAAACTGATCACATTTGACCTATCTTGACTCAAATCGATGTGTTTCAAGTGTTTAGGTCACTTTCTACCCCAAATCGATCCTATTTGACCTATCTTGACTCAAATCAATGTGTTTCATGTGTTGAGGTCACTTTCTACCCCAAACCGATCCCATTTGACCTATCTTAACTCAAATCAATGTGTTTCAAGTGTTTAGGTCACTTTCTACCCCAAACCGATCCCATTTGACGTATCTTGACTTAAATCGATGTGTTTAAAGTGTTTAGATCACTTTCTACCCAAAATCGATCCCATTTTACCCATCCTGACTCAAATCGATGTGTTTCAAGTGTTTAGGTCACTTTCTACCCCAAACCGATCCTATTTGACCTATCTTGACTCAAATCGATGTGTTTCAAGTGTTTAAATCACTTTCTACCCCAAACCGATCACTTTTGACCTATCTTTACTCAAATCGATGTGTTTAAAGTGTTTAGATAACTTTCTACTCAAAATCGATTCCATTTGACCAATCTTGACTCAAATCGATGTATTTGAAGTGTTGAAGTCACTTTCTACTCGAAACCTATCCCTTTTGACCTATATTGACTCAAATCGATGCATTTGAATTGTTTATGTCACTTTCTACCTAAAACCGATCCTATTTGACCAATCTTGACTCAAATCGATGTGTTTCATGTGTTCAAGTCACTTTCTACCCCAAACCGATCCAATTTGACCTATCTTGACTCAAATCGATTCGTTTCAAGTGTTTAGGTCACTTTCTACCCCAAACCGATCCCATTTGACGTAGCTTGACTAAAATCGATGTGTTTCAAGTGTTTAGGTCATTTTCTACTCCAAACCAAACGCATTACACCTATCTTAACTCAAATCGATGTGTTTCAAGTGTTTAGATCACTTTCTACCCAAAATCGATCCCATTTGACCTATCTTGACTCAAATTGATGTATTTGAAGTGTTTAAGTCACTTTCTACCCGAAACCAATCCCTTTTGACCTATATTGACTCAAATCGATGCATTTGAATTGTTTAGGTCAATTTCTACCCGAAACCAATCCCATTTGACCTATCTTGACTCAACTCGATGTGTTTCAAGTGTTTAGGTCACTTTCTATCTGAAACCAATCCCACTTGACCTATATTGACTCAAATCAATGTGTTTCAAGTGTTTAGGTCACTTTCTAACCCAAACTGATCCCATTAGACCTATTTTGACTAAAATCAATGTATTTGAAGTGTTCAATTTACTTTTTATCCGAAACCAATCCCATTTTACCTATCTTGACTGAAATCGATGTGTTTCAATTTTTTAGATCACTTTCTACCCGAAACCGATCCCATTTGACCAATCTTGACTCAAATCGATGTGTTTCAAGTGTTTAGGTCACTTTCTACCCCAAACCGATCCCATTTGTCGTATCTTGACTGAAATCGATGTGTTTCAAGTGTTTAGGTCACTTTCTACCCCAAACCAAACGTATTTGACCTATCTTGACTCAAATCGATGTGTTTCAAGTATTTAGATCACTTTCTACCCGAAATCGATCCCATTTGACCTATGTTGACTCAAATTGATGTATTTGAAGTGTTGATGTCACTTTGTACCCGAAACCAATCCCTTTTGACCTATATTGACTCTAATTTTGCATTTGAGTTGTTTAGGTCACTTTCTGCCCGAAATCGATCCCATTTGACCTATCTTGTCTCAAATCGATGTGTTTCAAGTGTTTAGGAAACTTTCTTCCCCAAACCGATCCTATTTGACCTATCTTGACTCAAATCGATGTGTTTCAAGTGTTTATGTCACTTTCTACCCCAAACTTATCCCATTAGACCTATCTTGACTCATATCAATGTATTTGAAGTGGTTAAGTCACTTTCTACCAGAAATCGATCCCTTTTTGATCTATATTGAGTGAAATCGATGCATTTGAAATGTTTAAGTCACTCCATACTCGAAACAGATCTCATTTAAAATATATTGACTCAAATCCAGGTATTTGAAGTGTTGAAGTCACTTTCTACCCGAAATCGATCCCATTTGACCCATATTGATTAAAATCGATGCATTTGAAGTGTTTAGGTCTCTTTCAACCTAAAACCAATCTCATTTGACCTATATTGACTCAAATCCATGCATTTGAAGTGTTTAAGTCACTTTCTACGTAAAACTGACCCTGTTTGACCTACATTGACTCAAATCACTATATTTGAAGTTTTTAGGTCACTTTCTACTCGAAACAGATCCCATTTGACCTATATTTACTGAAATCGACGTGTTTGAAGTGTTTAGGTCTCTTTCTACCGGAAACCGATCTCATTTTACCTTTGTTGACTGGAATCGATGTGTTTTAAGGTTTTAGATCACTTTCTACCCGAAGCTAATTCCATTTGACCTATCTTGACTCAAATCGATGTGTTTCAAGTGTTTAGGGGACTTTCTACACCAAACCGATCCCATTTGATCAATCTGTACTCAAATCGATGTGTTTCAAGTGTTTCGGTCATTTTATGCCCTAAACTGATCCCATTGGACCTATCTTGACACAAATCGATGTATTTCAAATGTTTAGGTCACTTTCTGCCCGAAACCGATCCCATTTGACCTATTTTGACTAAAATAGATGTATTTGAAAACTTTATTTGACTTTCTACCGGAAACTGATCCAATTTGACCCATATTGATTCCAATCGATGGATTTGAAGTGTTTAGGTCACTTTCTACCCGTAACCGATCCTATTTGACCTATATTGGCTCAAATCCATGCATTTGAAGTGGTTAGGGAATTTTCTACCCAAAATTGATTTGATTTGGCCAATATTTACTCAAATCGATATATTTGAAGTGTTTCGATCACTTTCTACCTGAAACCGATCCCATTTAACTTATCTTGACTCAAATCGATGTGTTTCAAGTGTTTAGGTCACTTTCTACCCCAAACTGATCCCATTAGACCTATCTTGACTAAAGTCAATGTATTTGAAATGTTTAAGTCACTTTCTACCCGAAACCGATCCCATTCGACATATATAGATTCAAATGCATGTATTTGAAGTGTTTAAGTCACTTTCTCCCCGAAATTGATCCCATTTAACCCATATTTATTTCAATGGATGTAGTGTTTAGGTCACTTTCTACTCGAAACCGCTCCCATTAGGCCTATATTGACTCTAATCCATGCATTTTAAGTGTTAAAGTTATTTTCTACCCGAAACCAACCCCGTTTCACGTACATTGACTCAAATCGTTATATTTAAAGTGTTTAGGTCACTTTCTACCCGAAATAGATCCCATTTGACCTATATTGACTCAAATCAATGTGTTTCAAGTATTTAGGTCACTTTCCACCCGAAACAGATCCCATTTGACCTATCTTGACCAAAATCTATGTGTTTCAAGTGTTTAGATCACTTTCTACCCGAAACCGATCCCATTTAACCTATCTTGACTCAAATCAATGTGTTTCAAGTATTTAGGTCACTTTCTACCCCAAATTGATCCCATTAAACCTATCTTGACTAAAGTCAATGTATTTGAAGTGTTTAAGTCACTTTCTACCCGAAACTGATCCCATTTGACCCATATTGATGTAAATCGATGCATTTGAAGTGTTTAGGTCACTTTCTACCCGAAACCGCTCCCATTAGACCTATATTGACTCAAATCCATGCATTTGAAGTGTTTAAGTCACTTTCTAACCGAAACGAACTCTATTTCACGTACATTGACTCAAATCATTATATTTGAAGTGTTTAGAGCATTTTCTACCCGAAATGGATCCCATTTGACCTATATTGGGTTAAATCGATGTGTTTTAAGTGTTTAGGTCACTTTATACCCAAAACTGATCCCATTTTACCTATCTCGACTAAAATCGATGTGTTTCAAGTTTTTAGATCACTTTCTACCCAAAATCGATTCCATTTCACCTATCTTCACTCAAATCGATGTGTTTCAAATGGTTAGGTCACTCTCTACCCCAAATCGATCCCATTTGACCTATATTGTCACATATCAATGTGTTTCAAGTGTTTAGGTCACTTTCTACGCGAAACTGATCCCATTTGACCTATCTTGACTCAAATCGATGTATTTGAAGTATTTAAGTCATTTTCTATTCGAAACTGATCCCTATTGACCTATATTGATTCAAATCGGTGCATTTGAACTGTTTAGGTCACTTTCTGCCCGAATTCGATCCCATTTGACCTATATTGATTCAAATAAATGAGTTTCAAGTGTTTAGGTCACTTTCTACACGAAACCGATCTCATTTTACCTATGTTGACTGAAATCAATGTGTTTCAAGTTTTTAGATCACTTTCTACCTGAAACCGATCCCATTTGGCCTACCTTGACTCAAATCGATGTGTTTCAAGTGTTTAGGTCACTTTCTACCCCAAACCGATCCCATTTGACCTATCTTGACTCAAATCGATGTGTTTCAAGTGTTTAGGTCACTTTCTACCCCAAACCGATCCCATTTGACCTATCTTGACTCAAATCGATGTGTTTCAAGTGCTTAGGTTACTTTTTACCTGAAACCGATCATATTTGACCTATCTTGACTCAAAAAGATGTATTTGAAGTGTTTAGGTCACTTTCTACCCATAACTGATACCATTTGACCAATATTGTTTCAAATCCATGCATTTGAACTATTTAGGTAACTTTCTACCCGAAATCAATCCCATTTGGCCTATATTGACTCAAATCGGTATATTTGAAGTGTTTAGGTAACTTTCTTCCCGAAATCGATCCCATTTGACTTATATTGACTCAAATCGATGTGTTTCAAGTGTTTAGGTAACTTTCTACCCGAAACCGATCCCATTTGACCTAACTTGATTCAAATCTATGTGTTTCAAGTGTTTCAATCACTTTCTACCCGAAACTGATCCCATTTAACCTATCTTGACTCAAATCGATGTGTTTTAAGTGTTTAAGTCACTTTTTACCCCAAACTGATCCCATTAGACCTATCTTGACTAAAATCAATGTATTTAAAGTGGTTAAGTCACTTTCAACCCAAAACCGATTCCTTTTGACGTATATTGACTCAAATCAAGGCATTTGAAGAGTTTAGGTCACTTTCTTTTCCAAACCAATCCCATTTGGCCTATATTGACTCAAATCAAAATATTTGAAGTGTTTAAGTCACTTTCTACCCTAAACAATTCCCATTTGACACATATTAATTCAAATCAATGCTTTTGAAGTGTTTAGGTCACTTTCTACCTGAAACCGTTCCCATTAGACCTATATTGACTCCAATCCATGCTTTTGAAGTGTTTAAGTCACTTTCTAACGGAAACCGACCACGTTTGACCTACATTGACTCAAATCATTATATTTGAAGTGTTTAGGTAACTTTTTACCCGAAACAGATACCATATGACCGATATTGACTTAAATCGATGTGTTTCAAGTATTTAGGTCACTTTCTACCCGAAACTAATCCCATTTTACCTATCTTGACTGAAATCGATGCGTTTCAAGTTTTTAGATCACTGTCTAACCGAAACCGATTCTAATTCACCTATCTAGACTCAAATCGATGTATTTGAAATATTTAAGTCACTTCTACCCAAAACCGATCCCTTTGGACCTATATTGACTCAAATCGCTGCATTTGAAGTGTTTAGGTCACTTTCTACTCGAAATCGACCCATTCGACATATATTGACTCAAATCCATGTATTTGAAGTGTTTAAGTCACTTTCTACCCGAAACCGATCCCATTTGACCCTTATTGATTCAAATCGATGCATTTGAAATGTTTAGGTCACTTTCAACTTGAAACCGATCCCATTAGATCTATATTGACTCAAATCCATGCATTTGAAGTGTTTAAGTCACTTTCTACCCGAAACCGACCCCGTTTCACGTACATTAACTAAAATCGTTATATTTAAAGTGGTTAGGTCACTTTCTACCCGAAATAGAACCCATTTCACCTATATTGACTAAAATCGATGTGTTTCAAGTATTTAGGTCACTTTCAACCCGAAACTGATCCCATTTTACCTATCTTGACTAAAATCAATGTGTTTCAAGTTTTTAGATCACTTTCTACCAGAAACCGATTCCATTTGACATATCTTCACTCAAATTGATGTGTTTCAAGTGTTTAGGTCACTTTCTACCCCAAACAGATCCAATTTGTCCTATCTTATTCAAATCGATGTGTTTCAATTGTTTCGGTTATTTTCTACCCTAAACGGATCCCATTTGACCTATCTTGACTGAAATCGATGTGTTTCAAATATTTAGGTCACTTTCTACCCGAAACCAATCCCATTTGACCAATCTTGACTCAAATAGATGTGTTTGAAATTTTTAAGTAACTTTCTACCCGAAAATGATCCCATTTGACCCATATTGATTTAAATCGATGAATTTGAAGTTTTTAGGTCACTTTCTACCCGTAACTGATCCCATTTGACCTATATTGACTCAAATCCATGCATTTGAAGTGTTTAGGGAACTTTCTACCCATAATCGATCCTATTTGGCCTATATTGACTCAAATCGATATATTTGAAGTGTTTAGGTAACTTTCTACCCAAAACCGATCCCATTTGACCTATATTGACTCAAATCGATGTGTTTCAATTGTTTAGGTCACTTTCTACCCGTAACCGATTCCATTTGACCTATCTTGACTCCAATCTATGTGTTTCAAGTGTTTCGATCACTTTCTACCCGAAACCGATCCCATTTAACCTATCTTGACTCAAATCGATGTGTTTTAAGTATTTAAGTCACTTTTTACCCCAAACTGATCCCATTAGACCTATCTTGACTAAAATCAATGTATTTAAAGTGTTGAAGTCATTTTCAACCCAAAACCAATCCCTTTTGACCTATATTGACTCAAATCGATGCATTTGAAGTCTTTAGGTTACTTTCTACTCGAAACCAATCCCATTTGACATATATTGGCTCAAATAAATGAGTTTCAAGTGTTTAGATCACTTTCTATTCGAAACAAATCCCATTTGGCCTATATTGACTCAAATCGATATAGTTGAAGTGTTTAAGTCACTTTCTACCCGAAACCGATCCCATTTGACCCATATTGATTCAAATTGATGCTTTTGTAGTGTTTAGGTCACTTTCTACCCGAAACCGATCCCGTTAGACCTATATTGACTCATATCCATTCTTTTGAAGTCTTTAAGTCACTTTCTAACGGAAACCAACCCCGTTTGACCTACATTGACTCAAATCGTTGTATTCAAAGTCTTTAGGTCCCGTTCGACCTGAAACATGTACCATTTGACCTATATTGACTTAAATCGATGTGTTTCAAGTATTTAGGTCACTTTCTACCCGAAACTTATCCCATTTTACCTTTCTTGACTGAAATCGATGTGTTTCAAGTTTTTATATCACTTTCTACCCGAAACCGATTCCATTTCACCTATTTTGACTCAAATCGATATATTTGAAATATTTAAGTTACTTTCTACCCGAAACTGATCCCTTTGAACCTATATTGACTCAAATCGATGCATTTGAAGTGTTTAGGTCACTTTCTACTTGAAATCGATCCCATTCGACATATATTGACTCAAATCCACGTATTTGAAGTGCTTAAGTCACTTTCTACCCGAAACCGATCCCATTTGACCCTTATTGATTCAAATCGATGCATTTGAAATGATTAGGTCACTTTGTACCCGAAACCGCTCCCATTAGACCTATATGGACTCAAATCCATGCATTTGAATTGTTTAAGTCACTTTCTAACCGAAACCGACCTCGTTTCATGTGTTTTAAGTGTTTAGGTCACTTTCTACCCGAAATAGATCCCATTTGACCTATATTGACTAAAATGGATGTGTTTCAAGTGTTTAGGTCACTTTATACCCAAAACCGATCCCATTTTACCTCTCTTGACTGAAATCAATGTGTTTCAAGTTTTTAGATCACTTTCTACCCTAAACCGATTCCATTTCACCTATCTTAACTGAAATCGATGTGTTTCAAGTGTTTAGGTCACTTTCTACCCTAAGCTGATCCCATTTGACCTATCTTACTCAAATCCATGTGTTTCAAGTGTTTAGGTCATTTCTAACCAAAATCGATCCCATTTACCTATCTTGAATGAAATTGATGTGTTTCATGTTTTTAGATCACTTTCAACCCTAAACCGATTCCAATTCACCTATCTTGACTCAAATCGATGTGTTTCAAGTGTTTAGGTCACTTTCTACCCCAAACCGATCCCATTTGACCTATCTTGACTCAAATCGATGTGTTTCAAGTGTTTAGGTCACTTTCTACGCGAAACCGATCCCATTTGTCCTATCTTGACTCAAATCGCTGTGTTTCAAGTGTTTAGGTCAGTTTCTACCCCAAACCAATCCCATTTTACCTATTTTGACTCAAATCGATGTGTTTCAAGTGTTTAGGTTAGTTTCGATCACTTTCTACCCCAAACCGGTCCCTATTGATCTATATTGATTCAAATCAATGCATTTGAAGTGTTTAGGTCACTTTCTACACGAAATCGATCCCATTTGACCTATATTGAGTCAAATCAATGAGTTTCTAGTGTTTACGTCACTTTCTACACAAAACCGATCTCATTTTACCTATCTTGACTGAAATCGATGTGTTTCAAGTTTTTAGATCACTTTCTACCCGAAATCAATCCCATTTGACCTATCTTGACTCAAATCGATGTGTTTTAAGTGTTTAGGTCAGCTTTGACCCAAAACCGATCCGATTTGACCTATCTTGAGTCAAATAGATGTATTTGAAGTGTTTATGAGACTTTATACCTGAAGCTGATCCCATTTGACCCATATTGATTTAAATCAATGGATTTGAAGTGTTTAGGTCACTTTCTACCCGCAACCAATCCTATTTGACCTATATTAACTCAAATCCATGCATTTGAAGTGTTTAGGGAACTTTCTAACCAAAATCAATCCCATTTGACTTATCTTGACTCAAATCGATGTGTTTCAAGTGTTTAGGTCACTTTCTACCCGACACCAATCCTATTTGAGCTATATTGACTCAAATCAATGAGTTTCAAGTGTTTAGGTCACTTTCTACACAAAACCGATCTCATTTTACCTATCTTGACTAAAATCGATGTGTTTCAAGTTTTTAAATCACTTTCTACCCGAAATTAATCCCATTTGACCTATCTTGACTCAAATCAATGTGTTTCAAGTGTTTAAATAAGTTTCTACCCTAAACCAATCCCATTTTACCTATCTTGACTCAAATCAATGTGTTTTAAGTGTTTAGGTCAGTTTTGACCCGAAACCGATCCCATTTGACCTATCTTGACTCAAAGAGATGTATTTGAAGTGTTTATGTGACTTTATACACGAACCTGATCCCATTTGACCCATATTGATTTTAATCGATAGATTTAAAGTGTTTAGGTCACTTTCTACTCGTAACCGATCCTATTTGACCTATATTGACTCAAATCCATGCATTTGAAGTGTTTACGAAACTTTCTAACCAAAATCAATACCATTTGACTTATCTTGATTCAAATCGATGTGTTTCAAGTGTTTAGGTCAATTTCTACCCGAAACCGATCCCATTTGACCTATATTGACTCAAATCGATGTGTTTCAAGTGTTTAGGTTACTTTCAATCCGAAACCGATCCCATTATTCCTATCTTGACTCAAATCTATGTGTTTCAAGTGTTTCGATCACTTTCTACTCGAAACCGATCCCATTTAACCTATCTTGACTCAAATCGATGTGTTTCAAGTGTTTAAGTCACTTTCTACCTCAAACTGATCCCATTAGACCTATCTTGACTCGAATGAATGTATTTAAAGTGTTTCAGTCACTTTCTACCTAAAAGCGATCCCTTTTGACCTATATTGACTCAAATTGATGCATTTTAAGTGTTTAGGTCACTTTCTACTCGAAGCCAATCCCATTTGAGATATATTGACTCAAATAAATGAGTTTCAAGTGTTTAGGTCACTTTCTACCCTAAACCAATCCTATTTGGCCTATATTGACTCAAATCAACATATTTGAAGTGTTTAAGTCACTTTCTACCCAAAACCGATCCCATTTGACCCATATTTATTCAAATCGATGCATTTGAAGTGTTTAGAGAACTTTCTATCCGAAAACGATCCCTTTAGACCTATATTGACTGAAATCCATGCTTTTGAAGTGTTTAAGTCATTTTCTACCCGAAACCGACCCCATTTGACCTACATTGACTGAAATCGTTATATTTGAAGTGTTTAGATCACTATCTGCCCGAAACAGATCCCCTTTGACCTATATTAACTTAAATCGATGTGTTTCAAGTATTTAGGTCACTTTCTACCCGAAACTCATCCCATTTTACCTATCTTCTCTGAAATCGATGTGTTTCAAGTATTTAGGTCACTTTCTACCCGAAACCGATTCCATTTCACCTATCTTGACTCAAATCGATGTATTTAAAAAACTTAAGTCACTTTCTACCCAAAATCGATCCCTTTGGACCTATATTCTCTCAAATCGACGCATTTGAAGTGTTTAGGTCACTTTCTACTCGAAATCGATCCCATTCGACATATATTGACTCAAATCCATGTATTTTAAGTGTTTAAGTCACTTTATACCCGAAACCGATCCCATTTAACCCTTATTGATTCAAATCGATGTATTTGAAATGTTTAGGTCACTTTGTTCCCGAAACCGCTCCCATTAGACCTATATTGACTCAAATCCATGCATTTGAAGTGTTCAAGTCACTTTCTACCCAAAACCGACCTCGTTTCACTTACATTGTCTCAAATCGTTAGATTTGAAGTGTTTAGGTCACTTTCTACCCGAAATAGATCCCATTTGACCTATATTGACTAAAATCGATGTGTTAAAGTGTTTAGGTCACTTTATACCCAAAATCGATCCCATTTTACCTATCTTGATTGAAATCGATGTGTTTCATGTTTTTAGATTACTTCCTACCATAAACCGATTCCATTTCACCTATCTTGACTCAAATCGATGTGTTTCAAGTGTTTAGGTCACTTTCTACCCAAAACCGATCCCATTTTACCTATCTTGACTCAAATCGATGTGTTTCAAGTGTTTAGGTCACTTTCTACCCAAAACCAATCCCATTTTACCTATCTTGACTGAAATCGATGTGTTTCATGTTTTTAGATCACTTTCTACCCTAAACTAATTCCATTTCACCTATCTTGACTCAAATCGATGTGTTTCAAGTGTTTAGGTCACTTTCTACCCCAAACCGATCCATTTGACCTATCTTACTCAAATCAACGTGTTTCAAGTGTTTAGATCACTTTCTTTGCGAAACCGATCCCATTTGACCTATCTTGACTAAAATCGATTTATTTGAAGTATTTAAGTCCCTTTCTACCCGAAATGATCCCTTTTGACCTATATTGACTCAAATCAATGCATTTGAAGTGTTTAGGTCACTTTCTACCCGAAACCAATCCCATTTGACCTATATTGACTAAAATCAATGAGTTTCAATTGTTTAGGTCACTTTCTACCCCATTTGACCTATCTTGACTCAAATCGATGTATTTGAAGTGTTTAAGTCACTTTCTACCCGAAACCAATCCCTTTTGACCTATATTGACTTAAATTGATGCATTTGAAGTGTTTAGGTGACTTTCTACCCGAAACCGATCCCGTTTGACCTATATTGACTCAAATCAATGATTTTCAAGTGTTTAGGTCACTTTCTACCCCAAACCAATCCCATTTGACCTATCTTGACTGAAATCGATGTGTTTCAAGTGTTTAGGTCACTTTCTACCCGAAATCGATCCCATTTGACCTATCTTGACTCAAATCGATGTGTTTCAAGTGTTTAGGTCACTTTCTATCCAAAATTGATCCCATTTGACTCAAATCAGAGTTTTTTATTCACAAATTCCCAAGAAAACCACACAAATCCTTCTCATCCCACTTCTTCTTTTCTTTTTTTCTTGCCCCTTTTTTATTTTTCTATACAACTTATTTTTCTTTTTAATTTTCTTTTTTTCTCTTTTTTTTATTACTAAAATATTCTATAACAAATGATTAGCTCTTAATTGAAAAGAAACTACTTCTACCCTTTAAAGCTTCACAACTACTAAATCACCATCAATACATCCATAAAAATTTCCTGTTCAAAGAATCCACTAAAAAATAAGGTGGTAAAGGTTCATATTAGGTCAATGGCTATTAGTAGTAATTTTGGTTGGATAAATATAAGCTCAATAAGGTAACAATTTATCGGAAAGATAGAATATACAAGAAATGAGGAAATGCGAATGGTTGAGGAGTAAGGAAATGGGTTCAAGAGTGTCTTTCTCATTCCCTAAGAAGTTGGGTCGCAGTCTCGGGTAGGTACAAGTCAAGTTCTTGATCAAAGCATGACAAATTAAGGATCCTTTCCACTCAATGCAAATCATGTTGAAGGCTTCAAAAAATTTCCTCAACATGAGGTTTGCAAATACAAATCCTAAGGATTTCTCTTAGCTAAGGAAAAGGTGGACGAGGTGCTTAAGGGTCATAATCACAATAGTTCATACCTTAAAAAAAGTCCATCCTAAAATCCTTCAAATGAAATTTAAGTCTAAACCATATAAGCTCTTAAAGTTTAGGAAGACAAACATTCAGTAAGACGAGTGTTTTATTCATGCCCAACTCAATGCAAGAAAAATAAACTACTTGCCTTGAAAAATAAAATAAATCTTTTTGGATTTTTCAAATTTTATAAAAGAAAAGAAGAAAAAGCAGGAAGATGCAATCATAAAAGTATGATAGGGGAAAGATTATCTAAGAAATATAACATAAACAACTAACCATGGTTATCAAAACTAATGGTTTCTAGTGAGCCAATCCTCAAAAACAGGCTAAATGCCTTTAATAATAAAGTGCCATACATCCTTGAATAATCAACTTTCCTACACTAAAAAGAAAGAAAAACACCCCAAAGAAAGCAATAAAAGGGGAGTAGGAAAGATTATACCTTGTCCTCTTGCTTTGTATTTTTGCTCATAATCATGAACAACCAATGATTAGCAAAATAAGTGAAACATAAGAATAATAATTTCTACTCTAGCTAAAAACACACAAAGAAAAGCAAAGAAAACAAAACTATTCATATATTCTACAAATAAAAAGGAGAAAGAAAGCTAAGGCCCGAATCTTTTTGGGAACAAACCCCCCCCCCCCCCCCCAAACTTAAGTAAAGCGCAGTCCTTGGTGTGGAAACCAAGAAAGAAAAGGGGAGGGTTGATCAATCAGGGTATGACTAGCTAGCATTGGGGCACTGCCTTTTTATTCCTCTCCTCATTGTTATGGGAGGAGAATTTGTAGGTTGGGTCGACATTAGGACTCGATACAATGGTGTAGGGCACCCAGTCATATCGCGGTTGATCGGGATAGTTCTCGAAGGATAGCATACTAAATGCGCTATTCCACGCACTTGTATAACCCGAGGGCTAACCCAGTCCATCATACGAATAGGCAAGGTGACCTCGGTAATCATTCCCCCCATTTAGGTGTGATCATAAGGGAGAAAAGAAGGGGGAATGACACAAGGGATAGTAGGACCCATCTAATAAGGGTAAGTGGGGTTGCCATCCCTAGACTAAGAAGGAATAGGACCGAGCTAAGGGGGATTATATGGATAGTTAACATAGGATATAAAGTCGTCATGTTGGACATGGTAGTCATAAATTTGATTCTTGCAAATCATACTACCCCTTTGGGCCTTAGCTTTCCCCTACATCATAATCGTGAGCTTCCTAAATTCCTCTTCTAAGTTAAAAGAGAGGGAAGGGACATAGGAAGAAGAGTTATCTCTCGAGTTTTGAGGTGGAGGCCTTTGATGAGCATGGATGATAGGGGCCTATGGTTGTGGCCCCGGATGAGTGGGAATCTTCTAGAGGTTGCCTTCCACTCACTCTATATTAGTGAAGGGGTTTGAAAGGTAGTAGTGGAATACTCTCCTCATCTTCCGCCCATAGACCTCAGGGTTTAGATTGTACAAGATGAAATTCATCCTCTTTATTGTATCAATATAGATGGAAATGTCATTTGCATTAAAAGTGGTAAGAAGCTTGCATTTCTCTGCAAAATCGAGAGCATGTGTTATGATAGTGACCATTACCGCCACGTGAAAGCCAACCCACCCCTTTCATTCTGAATGCATCGGGCAAAAAACTAGACCTTGAAATTGAGCATATCCCCTAATTTCTCTTTCTCATACACTACCATCTAAAGCACCTCTATCTCATCCCTAGCAGTTTTTCTGAGATCTTTGTTATCAAAAATTGTATACCCCAATATTCAATGAAAGATTCTAACACAGTGGTGAATGATGTGAGAGATGTAGTAAGTGTTGGATTTGTATTCCTAGCGATCAGTAATTTAACTCTACCAACGCGTATCACTATATTCCATAAATCTTCCCATGTTTAGCGCATGTATAGTGTTGGAGGGGTCCCATCTAAAGATTTGTTTCAACCTTTCTAAGGTGATAGTCTAGGGTTAGTTGAACAATTGGAAGGTGATCTAATAATCATTCTCACTATTTAAAGTTCTTGCTAGGAATTATAGGGTTAGCCTCTCACATGTGTAGTTCTTGAGTTCAGACAATTATGTCCAACCCTAGGCATTGAGTAACCCATAGAAGTCCTCTTTGATTATTAATTTCTCTAAAGACTTAGGTTTATAAAATCTGGTGCTTAAGATCTTTTGGTTTTTAATCTTCTCAAAAAAGGGTTTGTGATTTGGGTTGACAAATTTCAATAAAGGAACGGTAGGTTGTGAGGGTTGGGAAGATTGGGAAGCACTAGGAGCCTTAGAGGTCTTAGACTTCTTCCTAAAAAGAAATTTCCTCAATTAATTGTACATCCCAAATTTAACAACCTAATTCCTCAAAATACAATACAAAACCAACTACAACAAACCAAAATACAATACCAAAACTAGCAACCAAATCACTTAAGTATGATGACTATCCTATAATATTCTATGTTTAACCAAAGTTTCTATGTTCACCCTAAGAAAATACTCTAAAACATACTCAATTAAGCACAAAATTACCATAACATACTAAATATTACAAATTACCAACAAATTTCTCAGAAAATCAACAAAAAATATGAAAGTATGAAACAAGAAATGAAAAAGAAGAAGGGTTTAAGGAATACAAAAGTTTTCAATCAAAACCTCCTCGAAATCATTCTTTGAGTGCCAAATCAAAGCTTAGAAGCAAGAAACCTTGAAAATTCAACCAAAACTTCCTTAGAGTATGAATTTGGGGTTTCTCTCAATGGTTGATAATTTTGAAAAATTTTGGTGTCAATGTGTAGATTAATAAAGGAGGAGTATAATGGTGGTAATTTGGAGAAATAAGGATGAGAAATGGGTTAGTTATGGGGAAAAGATTGAGAGGGATTTATAGGGTTTTTTTAGAGAGAGAAAGTGAACTGAGAGGATGAAGATGAATAATGAGAGGAAGTAGGGGTCGTGTTTCGAGTTTAGAGAATCTAGAACTTGTCAAAAAAATTGCCTTAATTGGGCGCTTAGAGTTCTTTTGAGCGCTCGTTCATAAGCCCAGAAATCTAATTTTGTTCTACTGAGCGGCCGCTTGGTTCATGTGATTGGGCCCCTAATTTCTTCTAAGGGGGCGCTCACTGACCGCTAAATGCCCGCTCATAATTTTTTGACTGATCCTCAATACTAAACTGAGTGGGGGCTAAGTGTTAAGAGACGAGCGGCCGCTTAGCCCATTTTCCCAAAATGTAGATTTCTTTGCTTGTCTTTTTCTACTAAAGACACTTTTGCCTATGCTCTTGGCCCAATCTTTTTTCATTCCTCCTTAGCACTTCTTCCCTAATTTTTTCTTATTCAAGGATTTGTTTCCTCGGTGCATTATACAAAACTAAAAGAAAGGAAATTAAAAGAAAAGGATAGCAAAAGAATTATCTTCTAATTATAACTCATCAAAGCCCTCAACAGCTTGTCAAATGCCCTTGCATGCATCTCATAAAAGATCAAATATGATGTTAATAGATAAATAATGTACAAAAAGGAAAGGACTCTTTTACACACAAAAGTCATCGGTTCCTTTCAAATATCTTAAAATTATTTTTACCGCAATCAGATGAGATTCTTTTGGGACTAATTGGAACCTTGCACAGAGACCCACACTAAAGGCAATGTTTGGCCTGCTAGTGGTTAAATATAATAAGGATCTAATCATTCCTCTATACTTGGTTTGATCTATGCTTTTTCCTTTGGGATGTTCCCGTTCCCATGGGAGTATGATTCACTTTTACTGTTTCTAGCACATACCTTTTCAAAAGCTCTTTAATGTATTTTTGCTGGTGAATCATTGTTCCTTTCTCCGTTTGCTTGATTTGCAACCCAAGAAAGAAGTTAAGATCTCCCATCATAATCATTTCAAATTCTCTTCCTTTGAGATCCACAAAGTACTTTTATAGAGTCTTATTAGTGGCACCAAAATTAATATCATTAACATATTTGCACAACCAAAAGATGATTTCCTTTTGACTTCAAAAATAGACTTTTGTCAATATTACCTCTTCTAAAATCACTTTTTAAAATAAATTTTGACAACCTTTCATATCATGCTTTAAGAGCTTGTTTTAGCCCATAAAGAGCTTTGACAAGAGTAAACATGGTTGGGAAAACTTTGATTTTCGAAATCAGGTGGTAGTTCCACAAAAACCACTTCATTTAAATTCCCATATAGAAAAGCACTTTTTACATCCATTTGATACAATTTGAAATCCATATAAGAAGCAAATTCAACAAGAATTTTAATAGCTTCAAGTTTAGCAATAGGAGCAAAAGTTTCGTCAAAGTCAATACCTTCTTGTTGATTATATTATTTAATGACTAATCTTGCTTTGTTCCTAATGATGGTTCCATGTTCATCCACCTTGTTCCAAAATACCCATTTGAGGCCAATCATCCTTTAATGTGTTGGTTTTGGCTCGAGATGCCACACCTTATTCCATTTAAACCCATTCAGCTCTTATTGTATGCTAATTATCTAATCAATATATTTCAGAGTTTCTAGGTGATTATAGGGTTCTAAAGTTGATAGGAATGAATGAGAGCCATAAAATTTCTTTAGTTGAGACCTTTTTTGTGTTCTTTTCCTTACATCACTTATGATGAGATCTAAAGGATGGGAACTCTGAAGTTTCCAAGGTTGGGATTGGAAGTTTCTAATTAAAACTTATTGAATGCCTTTTTCACTGGTACTTGATTCAACATTTAAAACTTCAGGTTCAACTATTCCATTTGCTTCATTTAGATATGGGAACATCATTAGGTGCTTGCTCTGTTGGATTTTATCTTTCTTCAATAGTTTAATGTTGCTTTTCTTAGATTTCTTCTTCATCTAGGTCTATGGGTCACACCATACTTATCTTGAAATCATCTTACTCCTGTCTAGGATTCAGTAAGGAAGTTTCATCAAGAATAATATGTACACACTCTTCTATGCATAAAGTTTTCAAATGGTACATCCTATAAGCTTTACTTTTAGTGACATATCCTAGGAATAGAACTTCATCACTCCTTTCATCAAATTTTCCCAAATTCTTTTTATCATTATTATGCATAAAGCATCTACACACAAACACTCTAAAGTAAGAAATATTAGATTTTCTTCCTTTTAATAGTTCATAAGGAGTTTTGTTCATAATTGGTCTAATCATCTCTCCATTAATTACATAACAAGCCGTGTTGATTACTTCTGCCCAAAAACTTCTAGGTAGACCACTTGTGATCCAGATTGTTCTTGCCATATCTTCTAGAGTTTGATTCTTTCTTTCTACAACCCCATTTTGTTATAGTGTTCTTTCCAAAATCATCAAATTTGTAGTTCAGGAACTTGGTTCCATGGTTTGTTCTCATGTGAAAAATTTTGTTTTCTATAGTCCTTTGGATTTGATTAGGCCATGTAATGATATCATCAAAGGTTTCATCTTTGGTATTGAGAAATATTACCCAAGTAAAACATGAGTAATTAACAATAATAACAAGTATAAACTGCTTTCCACTTCTACTTTGAACACATATACAACCATGTAAATCCATATGAATAAGTTCCAATGGATTTGATGTGCTCACTATATTTCAGATTTGAAAGAACTTCTGACATGATTCACTTTCACACATGCGTCATAAACTTGATCAATTTGGAACTTTATTACGGATAAGCCTACAACCATGTCTTTTGACTTTATTTTTTTGAGCAGTGAAAGGCTAGCATGT
This sequence comes from Dysphania ambrosioides, assembly GCA_026401315.1. Taxonomy (NCBI): domain Eukaryota; kingdom Viridiplantae; phylum Streptophyta; class Magnoliopsida; order Caryophyllales; family Amaranthaceae; genus Dysphania; species Dysphania ambrosioides. Next base: position 4,089,719 of record CM048669.1, on the reverse strand, counting down.
CCAAATATTCTATGCCAAAGTAGTGGATCATCTTCCAAAACACTTAGACAAGTTAAGTTGTTCCTAGGAATCTCATTAAGGTTCACATTGTACATGTTCCCTTTACGAGTTCCTTCCAAAATCACTTCTCTAGTGTCATTCTTAAACACAATGTAATTTTTAGTAGTAAAACTTACAGAGTTTCCTTTTATCACAAAATTATGATATGTTAAGTAGATTGTGCATCAAACCTTCTATCGAAAATACATTATCTATAGAGTGGGAAATGGACCTTTCAACCTTTCCTCACCCTTCTTGTTGCCTCGAAAGGTCATAGTCCCATCATTGATGGTTACTAGTGAGAGGAATTTAGATTTGTCTCCTGTTATGTGCTTGGAACAATCACTGTCAATATACTACGAGTTGTTCCTCCTCACTAGGAGCTGCAAAACAAACTAGTTGTTAGGAATTGGAACCCAATATCCCTTAGGTTCCTCTTCTTTCTTAGTGACATAAGACTTTTCCACATATTTAACATTTTTGTTAACATAGTGTTCCCTTCAAGCACTAGTTCCAAACAATATCCAGTTTGACCACAGAAGGAGCAAAATTTTGCTATTAGGTAAATCTATATATTTGTTCCTTTTAACCTTCTTCTTGTTGTATGTAAATCCCAAACCCTCTATTCTTGTAAGATGAGCATTTGTAATCCATTTTGGAACTTGCACAAACTTTTTGCTTTTCCCCCTATGACATACTTCTAGTTCTTTTTGAAGCATTTTATTTAAAGTTCTTATATTTAGCAAATCAGTTTTAAGTGCTTCAAATTCTTTGTTAAAATGTTCAATTAGAACTTTAGTGATGTCTGAGGTGAGATTTAAGCTCAAAAGTTTATACTGAGTTAACTCCATATTAAGCATAAAATTTTAATTCCTAAGTCTAGCATAAGCTTTTTTCAGTTTCACATTCCTATCCATTAAATCAAAAAATCGCACTTGAACATTTGTTCTAACATTTGTAAGATAGGTCATGTGATCTTTACAAATTAGTACAGCCTTATTACTTTGATAAAGCTTGAGCATGATATTCTTGTTCCTTTCTTCCAGAGAGTGAACTAAAACTAAATTAACTATCTTATTTTTAGTTTTTAAACAAGAGAGTTAAAGGATACCTCATCATGTGTTGCCATTAGACATAGTTTTACACATTCCTCTTCTTAATGTTCCTCTTCTTCATTAGAGTTAGAGTCTCCCTAAGCAGCAATCATAGCTCTTATTGAATCAATCTTTGACTAGGTGTTCCTGTTAGGCTTGACTTATTCTTTTGTCTTTCTTGTATCTTTTTTAATCTATAACAACGGACATTCTCTAATGAAATGTTCCAAAATAACTTATTTTTGATAGCTTGAATCATTCTTAGAGGAATGTTTCTTCTTACCAAAGGTTTTCTTCTTGCGCTCACTAGCCTAGTAGAATCTATAAATCTTTCTAAATATTCTCACAAGCAAGGCCTCTTCTTCATCATATGACTTAGATCAAGACTCCTCTTTAGCTTTTAGAGCAAGCCCTTGATTTTTGGAACTCTCATCGTTATGAGTTCCCAAATGAAGTTCATGAGTCATGAGTGACCCTGCAAGCTGCTCCATATTAAATTTTGTGAAGTCTTTCGTCTCTTGAAGTGGTGTAACCTTGTCTCTCTATGTTTTATCTCAAAGGAGACTCCTCAATATCTTTCAAACTTGTTCATATGTGGAAATATTTATACCAAGAAAAACTAACTCATTTATAATGTTAGTAAACCTAGTAAACATATCTTGAATAGGTTCCATAGGCATCATTTCATATCTTTCATATTTAGACATAAGCAAATCAATTTTGGAACATATACTTCACTTGTTCCTTCATGAGTAATTTATAATAAGTTCCATATTTGTTTATCTGTTTTACTGCCCATTACTCTATTATGCTCATGAGGTCCTAAGCCATAGTGAAGTATTATTATAGCCTTATCATTTAATTCCATTTTCTTAAAATCTTTTTTATCAAATTCAGACATGGATTTTGGAACAACCTTATTGTTTTCATTAGTTTTAGTCACTTCAAAGTCTTCTACTTATATCATGCCATGCCTAGTAATTTTCTGCCTTTATTAAGATTTCCATTCTATTTTTCCAGTAAGTATAGAATTTACCATTAAACATGGGTGGATATTAGGTAGAGTAAACTTCTTTAGGCTTCTCCTAAGTATTCATCTTCCAATAAGAACTTTTCTCTTTAAAGCATCTTGAATTGATGAGAATTTTCTTTAATGCCAATTTGTGGAATTAGATCAACTGGAACAGAGAAACTAAATGGAACAACATAAAGGAACAATAAGATTTTTCACGTGGAAACTTTTGCGATCCAGCTCTGAGATTTTTAAATCTTCACTAATGTAAAACACCTAATACACTTTAGGATTTCTCCCTTTTTCTCTCACACTTATTCCACTTAGAACAATATGTTCCACTATCTCTATCTATTTTCTCTTTGCTCCCTTGACTTAGTTCTAAGTTCCTCACTCTTCTCTTCTCTTGCACTTAACTCTAAGTTATACAACTCACTCCACCTATCACATAACTCAATACAATAAGCTTATAAAGAAAATTACAATTTTTCTAAATGGGGCCAAGTTTCTAAGTCATAAGTACAGAATCGGCTTAAGGGGACTACCAACACTTAGAAATATTTCCATTGAAAACTCTGTGATCTTTGGCCAATTAAATGAATTTAAGAGGTGAGGGGTGAGGTACTTATATACACAACTCCATAAGTAAATAACTCATATTTTTTCATAAAATAAGGAAAGTGAAGTACAAAGTTAGTTACCCATTGTATTATAAGTACGGTTGAGTTAACTACTTTGTACTCACAAAGTCCTTTGCATTAATATCCGAAATTCCATTGTTTTCATGGGAGAAAATAAGGAAAAGTGGTGGAAAACCAAGGATGAAAATCCGATAAAATAAGGATTTTCGTTCTAAGCTTCTAAATCATAATTCCTTTGAAAACATATTTTAATGTAAAACAATTTGAGCCAAGATTAAGCCATGAATTCCACATTATATATACTACATCAACCCTAAAAGAAAATTCATGCTAGGGCCTCATTTTGATCCATGAAGCTTGGACTTCACTCAAATTCCAATGAGCTCTTCTTATTTGGATTAGCCCCCTGTGGCAGATTGGAACTCCTTATTAAGCTCCAATAAAAGTGATGTATTGCTCTTGCATTGTGTTGAGTGCTTCATTCTCCTTATGGGTAGACTATAAAGAGTTATTGTAGATCATCATCTCTTTGCTCCTACTTTGGAACACATGTAATGCACTACACACATCTAAACAAATCACCTATTAGGAATAGGGAGTTTGTCATTTCCAAAACACTTAGAAAGATAAAAATTTAGGCATACAAGTCCCTAGCAAAGTTGCCAATTTTATTGGAGCTTTTTACATGCAAAGGGTCAAGGAAGCCAACTAGGTTTTGGGTAGAAAATTCAATGAGTAAATCACCACTAGAGAGCCAAGTTTTTTTATAACCCAACATTCCTTTTTTAATGAAAAAAAGAGTAAAGGACTCTTCCCCACTAGTTTCCTACTATATTTGCACATCAATAAGGATTATCTACATAGCTTAGTGACAATGAAATGGGTCAAGGAGTCCCCACCAACATTTTAAGGTTGTTTGGTCACCCTTGGATTTGAATCCCAAAATTTACTCACGAAAGTAGTCTTTGAATCATCAAAAGATCTAGGAATGAGCAACTAATTGCAATCCAACAATGTTTGTAAACAATTGGAAAAAAGATGGAAAATAAATCATATTTAGTCCTAGGAAAACATACAAAATCAAGTGCTAAACACACTTTATATTTAGTTGGTTTGGCAAGTTAAGAATTATGCATATAAATCTAGATTAAGTGATCACTTTGTTAAGGGTCCTCAAGATTAATGGGTACCTATGTCCGATTGTCCATTATTATATCTTATTAGGAGTGATTTGCAACCAGTAAGTCTTGTTTATAAGCATAAATAAATGTAATCATGTAATCTCAATAAAAAGTAAAAAATCATGTATAAAATTACAATAACCATAACAAGTAATAAGAGGCAAGAGACAAGAGACAAGAGTCAAGAGTCAATAGGTTAGAGTTAGTTAAAATGCAATGTATGTATAATGTTAAGGCTTAAAGAGATCTTTCTCCATGATATACTCCAACTTAAGCAAAATGGGTCTAGTTCATAAAGAGTTATGTGTTTTAGTCATTGAACATCATTGAAATTCTACAATGACAAGATTAAGGTATGCTTTATGATCCTTGAATAAGAAATGAACCAAAAGGATAACTCCTAAATGTACATTCAAGTATGATGTACACTTAAGGTTTGCTCATGCAAAAGGGTCAAATATTGATTGAGTCTAGAGAGAATAGAGATATCCAAATCCCTTCATCATAAACTAAAATAAAAGAAAACTTGCATAATGTTAATAGATTACAATAAATAAAATACAAGGGAAGGGAGTTGCTTGAAAGATTTAGTTGAGACCAATATATGGAGATGGTTACTTGAATGAGGTACTCAAAGTTAGGGTTTTGAGGCTTAACCCAGTGAAGTAGGAGTTACTCCTAGCTCGTCGCATGATAGGAAAAAGAGACAATGAAATAAAAGTTGTTGAAGTTGATCACAAGAGGTCATCAAGGTTGATAACTCTTTGGTTGATCAAGGCTCATCAAATGTTGCATAAATATTGAAATAGATGTTCATGTGGAAAGGGGTTTGCACCTCCCACAATCATCATAATAATATTCTAGTCAAAGACCTTAGATAGATGTAAAACCACCAAGATCAAGGACTCGAAAGTGAGAGTATAAGTAGATAAATAAAATAAAAGAATTGAATTAGAGAGGGGTCCTTGGTATATGCATTGGACGCTAGGCTGAGCGCTTAATGCCCAAGGTGGGCGTTTGATGCCTTGGGTGTGTGTTTAATGCCTTCCCTGGTAGTATGATGCATTTCTTGCGCTTGACGCTTACTTTGCGCATCAAGCATAATGTGCTTTTTGGTGTTTTGATGATAAGTTTTTGTGACTTAAATGGGTTATGTATTTTGGGCCAAGGTAAGAGCCTTGGACTTGGGTTTGTGTTTCGGCCATTTTGGGGTTCAATTTCAAGGAGTTTTTGGGTTTGCACATACTCAATCTCTACCCAAGCTAAGTCCACTCATCAGGTTTGTTTTGTCATTAGACCGCTACATGGGGAGACATAATTTCAAGTCCATAGAAATCTTTTAAGACACCCATAGGTGTCTTTATAGTTCTATCTACTAGTTGTAGAGTGACGCAAGTGGGTTTCAAATCACCCAATCTGAGTTTCCTATATAGGGATGCAGGCATGAGGTTCACTCCAGATCCTAAGTCACATAACGTATTCTTGATCTTAAAATTACTCAAAGTGATTGGAATGGAGTAACTACTTGGATCTCCTCGCTTCATTAGAACCGTATTCTGAATCACTATACTATACTCCATAGTGAGAAGCATTATTCCATCTTCCTCAACTTTCCTCTTTTTTGATAGTATCTCCCTCAAGTACTTGGCATAGAAGGTATCTCAAAGATAACGTTAAGGAATAAAATTATTCGGACACAACTTCTTTAGAATATCGATGAATTTCTCGTAATTCTTCTCAAGCTTTTCATTTACCAATCTTTAAGGAAAAGGAGCATGCGACCTATATTATTCGACTATAGTACAGGGAAGCTCTTTCTTCCTATTCTCAACCTTTTCAAAAACTTATTGTTAAACCTTAACCTCTTTTGCAGCTTTCATTACGTTTATTGGCTAATACCAAGTCCTTAACACTCCTCAAAGTCATTGCATTTACCAGTTCCTTTGGAGGATTCTCGGTATTTCAAGTGAACTTCCCTGGAACCTTTAAGAGGTGACTCACTTGTTGAGCTAGCTGATTGAGGCAAGTTTCAACAATCTTGTTGTGACCCTTGAGCTCTGCAAACTACTTCTTAGTATTCTCTTTGCACCTAGTCTATTGGGTTACGAAAGACTCAAATACAGCTTCTAAGTTAGAAATCTGAGGTGCTTGGGGTTGTGGAAAGGGTGGTGGTGGATTAAAAGAGGGCTTCCCGTTAAATCCTGGCAATCTTTATGGCTGGTTATAGTTTTTCACTGCGGGGCTTGGTTTTGGATCGGATTCAGCATATTTTGGGTTTTTTTGTAGGAGAAATTTTGGTGCTACTATTAAACTTCATTATAGTAATTTAAGAATGTGTCAAATGGCATCTTTAGGTTATTGTACATGGCATTGACTTGCTTGCTACCCATACACTGAGTGACACTGACTCATATCATGCCCTATAATATCACAAACCTTGCAAGATGCAACTAAAGAAGGTTTTCCATGTATCTTTCCCACAGTTTCACTAAGAGCTTGCATGGAAACTATCAGCTTTAAGATATCCAAATTTGCTAATGAAGAAGATGACTTCTTTCTATAGTTTTCTTTTGATGCACATAAAGTATCAGTAGCAACCATCTTTTTAATCAGTTCTAAGGTGTCTTATGGATCATTCATTTAAATGTTACCCCTTGAAGCTGCAATGATGTACATCTTGGGTATTATGGTTCAAACCATTATAGAATATTTCAAGCAAAAGTCGATCCAATAACCCATTATGAGGACAACATTTTAGTGTCCTTTTAAACCGTCTACATGTCTCATGCATCAAAGTGACTTATCATACAACTACTGAAAGTTGTTGATCTCGGCTCTCAACTTAGCATCTTATCCTGATCCAACAACTTCATGAGAAAACCCTTAGCTAGCTTATCCCATGTGTCGAATGTACCCCAACCTTCATCTCTATGTCATTCACGTGCTCTATCCCTTAAACAAAATGGGAATAACCTTAATTTCACAGCATCTTCAGAATAATTCTTCATCTTTATCGTATCATACTTCTTAAGAAAGTTTTCAATGTGTGAAATAGGCCACTCTGTAGGAAGTCCTGCTAATGCATTGTTTGAGATGTAATGAATAATCACCAACTTGAGTTCAAACTGCATAGTTGTAACCTGTGATAGAGAAATACTTGACATTGTTTGAGGATCAAGGATGCCATACTCAAACAAAGTTTTCTAGGGCGGAGTTTTAGCCATGCGGTTGCTTTCTTTTACTATTTCTTTTAGATTCCTTGCTGAATTCTCGATATCAGGTTCTAGAGAAATAAGCTCCTTATGACCTGTACTTCTATTGTGCATGCAAAGAAAAGACTAGAAAGGAAAAAGGACCAAATCAAAAAACACGATAGTCGAAGGACGTACCTAATAAAGAAAAATATCCTAATAGAAATTTAAACTAAAACAGGTTGCACTAAATGGATTTACCATCAGGGTGTAAAATAATTGGTTGCAAGTGGATTCTAAAAAGGAATCTAGAGGTTGATGGCTTAGTTGATTAGTGTAAAACTCATCTTGTAGCTAAAGGCTATAGACAAAGGGAGAATGTAGATTTCTTTGACACTTATTCACTTGTAACTAGAATAACATTTATAAGAGTACTAAGATCTCTTGCTGCTGTTCATAATCTTTTAGTGCATCAGATGGATGTTAAAACTTTTTTTTGAATGGTGAGCTAGCTAGAAGAAGAAATCTACATCAATCAACTAGAAGGATTTGTGATCCTAAGATAGAAACACAAGGTATGTAAGTTGGATAAATCCCTCTATGGTCTTAAACAAGATCCTAATCAATGGTATAAAAGATTTAATAACTTAGTCATCTGGCATGGTTTTAAGATCAATGGTAGTGATAAAGGCATATATATTACGTTGAGAGTGACATTTGAACTATAATTTGTTTATATGTTGATGACTTGTTAATATTTGGTTAGAATATTCACGCTGTGAATAATGTGAAGTCATTGCTTAGTTTAGAGTTTGATATGAAAGACCTAGGGGAAGTGAGTGTAATCCTTGGATTTAAGATTACCATGTCTAAAAATGGAATTTCTTTAAATTAATCTCATTATATTGTGAAAATTCTCAAGAAATATGGTTATTATGAACATAAACCTGCATGTACTCCTTACGATCCTAGTGTAAAATTGTTAAAGAACACTAGTGATGCAATAAGGTAGTCAGAATATGAGAACGTCATTGGAAGTATTCGGTATGCCATTGATTGTACTACACTCGACATCACCTATGTCGTGGGATTACTTGGCAGGTTTACTAGTTGTCCCGATAAAGAGCATGGCACGCTATTGAGAGGGTCATGAGGTATCTGAAAAGGATCATGAACCTAAGATTACATTATGAGAGGTTTCCAGCTGTCTTAGAAAGGTATAGTGATGCCAACTTGAACACCTTATCGGATGACTCGAAAGCAAGTAGTGGATACATTTTCACTATAGCTGGTGGAGCTATATCTTGGAAATCTAAAATACAGACTATTTTGGCTCAGTCTCCCATGGAGTTAGAAATGATAGCACTTGCTATAGCAAGTGAAGAAGCAGGTTAGTTAAGAGGCTTGCTAGGTGAGATTCCCTTACGCAAAAAACTGTTGCCAGCTATGTTGATCCATTGCGATAGTACCGCGGCTATTGCTAAAGTTAGGAATCGTTATTACAATGCTAAGAGACAACAAACGCCATAATCACAACACTGTGAGAGAATACCTCTCTATTGGTGTTGTTAGAGTGGATCATATATGCACTCAGAATACTTTAGCAGATCCTTTGACGAAAAGGGTTAGCTAGAGAGAAAGTCCATAATTCTTCTAAAAGAATGGGACTATTACAACTAAGATTAGTCACACATAATGGTAACCCAACTTATATACTAGAGATCTTAAGAAATAAGTTTAATGGGTAATATATACTCTCTATTGGTGTTGTTAGAGTGGATCATGTTATGGACTGATATGTGTAGATTATACTATTGGATTCAAAGCATAAATTTCTAAAGAAAATAAGGATGAGTTAATAGAAACTCTTAATGAGATCTATACTCCAATTGGAGTGGAGTACCAAGCTACAAGAGTATTCTTGATGGACTCACCTATGTGAATGTGGGAGTGAAGCCGCTTCCTATGGAATGTTATGTTGCAAACATTTTTAGAGCTTTCAATATATTAGGATAAATATGCATGGTCGTAATTGCACGAGTCTAAGATAATCACCCATAATAGGTTGTGCATGGTACATTGAAAGAGATAGGGTTCAAAACTACGAGTTACCCTAGTTGAGTTTGAATTGTGCACACTACACAAAGGTTCAAGTAGAAAGACACTTTTGTTTATGCATGATATAAATATATATATATATACACCTCTTTATAAAGAGGTATGTTCACTCACTTGGTGTAAACCAAGGGTTACCTACTATTGTGCGCACTACATGCGCGTGCACACGCCTTGTTGAGCCGGGCTGGGCTGGGCTAGGTTGGGTTGGGTTGGGTCTTTAATGGGTGGTCATGAGCTTTTATCTTTTTGGACAGTTTTTAAATCAGTTTTAAACATAGTTAATTACAAAATTGTAAACTGTTACGTATTTAAATGCCTTGACTTTCTGCTTAACGTTTTAATAGATAGTTACTGATTTATGATGAGTTAATACTACAGTTTTATTACCATTTTCTATAACTGGCTCTTAATTACGGTTTTAATTCTTTGTTGTTTTCTTTTGATTGTCGTTGCCTATATATACTGCCTTCATTAACAGTTTCTAGGTACAACACAACATTTAGTTTTTTTTTCTCTCTTTTCTCTCCCTCAAAGAATTCGAGCAGTAGCTTAGCTTTCAGTGATTAGTAAGCTTGGTGGTTCTATGCAACGGCATCGATGCCATATTTTCAAAGACTATTTCATCTTGGGGAGCATCCGGTGATTCCCGAGCAACATAGTTCGTGACTCAGTCTATTCTCGGTAAAATTGTTCTTGTCATTTTGCAGTAATGTTTAGAACATGAACACATATGTTATATTTCTTCGGTTCCTTGAGATCATACGTTTTGATTCTCTTCAACTTAAATGTGGTGTTTAGACCCTGTTTTGAATCCCTTAGCTTGGACTTCGAGTGACTACTGCTGAGAGAACTTGCACACTTTTAAGCAGAATATAGCTATGATATCACTAAGATTTACGAGAAACATGAACATGGGTCACTCATCCAACTTACGAATAATAAGACGTTTAATTTGAGATACTTTATTACAAAGTATAATTAGAACACTATTATCAAAATATATGCAAAAGTGCTTACACTTGCCAAGGATGAGTTCTTACACATTTGGATACACACAATAATCCAATCTACTACACATTCCATGACATACAAAACTAGCCTTGAAAACATACAACAGCTTAATAAAAGCTCAAAACAAAATCATGCCAACGTTTGCTAAGGCAGTCATATGAAGCTCATTCCACCTGCGAGTACAAACTTATGCGTGAATGAAACCATACATAGGACGTAGGGGCTAGGAGTAACATAACGAGAATACCAAGCTAGAAAGTCATAGCTTCGAGGTTTGTCAGGTTCCAAATCGGTAAGGGCCGTCGCCCATGTAGCTACCATCCATGTAAAGGGCTGGATTGTGGGGGTGAATGCCATCCATTACCATAAACTGCATGTCTTCAGAGGGTTTCCAATGTCTTTTCCTCTGGTTTATGAACCAGTTGTTGATCTGTTTTTGGTCCAATCCTGTTGCTTCAGCCAATGCCACCTTCTCTGATTCCTGGTATTATCACCCCTAGTCAGTAAACCAGATTATGCACAAGGGTCGTTGTCTTAAAAGGGACAGGAAGTTATCAAATACTACGCCACTCCCAAATAATTTCATGGATGGTTTGAACATCGATCCTTTCACTTTATAGCGTCTCTTGTGCTGTCCATTATTACTTAAATTTCCTACACTACCATAATTCTATACGAAGCATTGTTACGTTGTCTCAGGTAACGTGAACGAGCTAACAAGAAGTAATCCCTTCACATTGAATCTGCAACACAAGTGAAAGATATAGAACACTTGTGGGCAGCTCCATCTAGTGTTAATTGCTCTTGTGGACAGTGATAGTTATCTAAAGATATAGACACTCCGTTCTTGTTAAGTGACGTAAATTTTGATTAAAAAAATACTAGTTTGGTTTAATTTGAATAAATCACATTTTCAAATCACTGCTTCCTGACATCTGAATCAACGTATGACACTTACTTTGGTGCCCAAAAAAAAAGTAAATGCACTAAGCAAGAAATAAGAATAAAGGGACTGATGAAGAAGAACTTACAGATGGATAAGGCCATTTGTAGTGCAACTCCCACCAACTGAGCAGTTTTTGACGAGCTTCTTTGGGGAGCTTCCCTTTCTTTTTCTTCTTGGAGAGCTCCTGTTTCAAACTACTCAAGTAGCCACTGTACTTCTTCAGAAGATGGTTTTTCAATTCTCGGTCTTCAGCTTGAGGATCAATCTCAGGAATTTCCGTTTCACCTCCACTATTTTCTTGATCCTCTTCAGAAGAACCAACCCCCTGATCGGTTTTATCATCTGCTCCATGTTCGCACCTCAATTTGTTAGCAATTTTAGTATTTTAGTGAGAATTCTAACGTCAGTTATAATAGCTGAAATAAGACAGTAGTACAAGACAACACATTAAAGATAGGAAGCTGAATTATGCCCTCTAATGTACAAAACACTCTTCTATAGGTTAAGGCTTAGAGTTCTTAGCTACATAAGCATACTTCGGTCCAATGTTTTCTAAAAAATTGGCTACTTGATCACAACAGTAAACAATAAACCTAGTTTGATTTAGCCTTTTCAAAACAATGTCAAAAGAATTGTAATCTTGTATGATGTAGCAGTCAATGGCGTATTCACGAAAGCCACAAATCAAAGCGGGTTTAAATCGTTACTTGGACAATACAACGTTTTGCATTGTTACATAAGATCCAACTAGGAGTTTGGGATCCTCCCCAACAAACAAAAAAATACACTTGAACACAGTACGTGCGATCACTCCGTCCCACTTTACTTGCTATGATCTTTAAACGTACCCTAGAATATGCCCAAAATCTACCAAATGCACAAGCTCTTCGTAACTTCATGTGTTATATGTATACCCTGACATGCACAAGGACCTCTCACTTGTATTTTAGTATACGATAATGTTAAACTTCACGCTGTCTATATCATTTTTAACCATCCAAAAAAAGGCAGAATACATTAAAAACTTCTTAAGCTTTATGCCTTTCATGTTTCAAGCAACAGAAATAACATTTTCCCTAATTCAAAAATTATTTGCGTGGGTTCTCTCAACAAAATACTTAACAAAAAATAGACTGACAAATCTGACTTAAAAATAAAATAATTGGCCAAGATTTCGTATGACAGGGGTATAGGCATAAGTTAGGAGGTAGCGATAGTAGACTAGTGTTAATGGTATTTTAAGTAGTTTTGGATACAAATTCTTACCGCAATATCAATGAAAATGTGTAAATCATATATATTTCATACTTTGTCAATATCAGAGAATAAATTTGCGGGGACATGAAATATTGACATTTGGTTCTCTTTGCAAAATCACATAAATTCATTTCCACTACCACCCTTTATTACATCATATAAAACAGCTGTCTAAGGACTATTTATTCACCTCTCTTAGAATTTTGCATATTCGTCTTCACTTTATCAACATCATCAATAAAAATTCCATGCAATAACTTTGAAAATCTTCATGTGCTTCGTGGTAGATATTTGATTCCACGTCTTAGATTTAGATAATTTTGTAAGAGCTTTAACATGATATTTTCAAAATACTAACCAACCCATGACACTAGATAGAATTAATTTATGCGTTTGACTCCTTTTTCTTAGGCTTAACGCTTGGAATTTTTGTCATTTTAACCAACTCTTAACAAATATGGAAATTAAGGCTCTATTCTCTATAACTTAATTTTGATGAACCTATTACTTTTATATTCATCTTTGGTTACACTCAACATATTTTTGCTGAATTTATTTTATTTTATTTGTTAAATTTAAATTTGCTAAACTAATCTAGTTTTTTCTAAAAACTAAATAATTAAATTGAAGAAAATAAAGCCTAAACTCATCAAATATTAATAGTTTGCTAATTAATGAAGCTGAATATTTAGTAATTGACCGCACACGTGTGAATGTAATAAAACATATGAAACCGTACATATTTGCTGATTTCCTACGGGTATAACATAAGGTGTAGACAAGATGTACGCAATGGATTAATTTTAATAAAACCTACTAGGACAAATTAAATTTTAGCTAGAGTTTTAGTACTGAATACTAGCATGATAGTTGTCATATAAGTTTAAGAGAAAAGTGATATAAAACTCTCAGTTAAAGGCCCATTTGTCAGAAGAAAACATGCATTTGCACAGGACAGGAAATGACATCACTAAGTAACTTGCGCTCGGGAATGACCAATTAGTTGCAAAAATATGAACATGAAAAAAAAGAAATATAAATGCGTAATTAAAATAATTAAAATAATACAGTGTCATTTTACCTATTATATTTGATTTTTCATAATCTACAAGACATAATTTAAAATATTTTTTCCTTTAAATTTATAATATAAAATTATGAAAACTCAATATCTTATAAATTGAGATTAAGATATTTCCAATAAATATTTTCTTAAATATATCATTAATTACAATATAACTAAAATTTATAATTAATATTTTTAAATTTTCACTCTAAAAATAAAAATATTATTTTTTAAGTATAGGAAGTAATATAATTCTTTAATTGAAGGGCTTGTCAAATGTCTTGTCTAGTGATTTAAGCTTAGCTAGCATTCCAGGAACTCTGCAGCTTCAATTTCCTAGAATATGAGCTTCATCTAGTTAAGGCCACAGCTACAGATTTTTTATGACGGGGGTAAGCAGTCCAAAACCAGCTTCTTATGTCAAAGCCAAGAGGAGGTACTCCAGACGTCGTTTGAATCTTGTTATAACTCTGCCTCCCCAAATAACAGTAGGTATATCTAGTTAATACTCCTCCGTCTCCTAAAGATTTACTCATTAGATTTTTTGCGGTATTCAAAACACAATTTTAAACATTTTTATTTTCAAATCTGTAACACATAAAATTATAAAAACTTGAAGTTCTAAAAATTTACATTGAGATATATTTAACAAAATTTCACTTAAAAATATTGTTTCTTATTTAAACTTTGACTGTATAAATGGAAATGAGGCAATATTTGGAAGACGGATGGAGTACTCCGTAACTAGCATCTTAACCCTAGTCCGATTGACTTATATTGTTTCAAACAGCTCAAAAATGCAGGGAGTATTAAAAAGTAAAAAAAATAATAAGCTAACAATCCATTCCAACTTTAGAGCTAAGAAGCAAGCTCTAACACTTTAATGCATAAAATAAACTGAAAAGATGTCAAGATTTTGTTCTCTTGAAGTTATTTTTATTTTAAGCAAATAAGGTATGATAGATTGACTTCAATATAGACAAGTTTAAGATAAGTTAGATGATTTATATATTCAAATTTTCACTTGGTTTAGATTTTTAGATAAGCGACTCAATTAAGGGCTATCATATATTCATATGTCCTAAAACTTTCCATTTTTCATTCGTTGGCTGACACAAGTTTGAAATCAAATGATTCATATTTCGAAGGGATAAAAAGATTATAAATCTGGTCCATATCCTTAGAAACATTACTATGATCCCGCAAATAGAGGTCTTATACACAATATAACACATCCTTATTTTAGGAAAATCATAATTAATTACCAAGGTTGCAAGAGAGAAAGTTCAACAAGTACACAACAAAGCTATTAACTGTATAGAAAGAAGACCCCTTGTGCTAACAATAGTATTGAATAATATTTAGTTTGTGTATTAGATGTAAAAAAAAATCGTTTTTAAGACCTGTAATTCATCCATCTTTCATTTATTTGATGAAAAAATTTTATTTTTTTTGGCAGTTGTTAATAAATTGTTTTTTTTTTTTGTGATGTAGATTCACTGCCAAACTCAAATCTTAACTCAAATTTTACAGTTAGATTTTTGCATGCGAAACGTACGGAAATAGTCATGCGGTACAAGGACAAAATAGAAGGGGGCCCTGGTCTTGTAAATTTTAGCTTTGCCAGGTATATATATGACTATATATCATAACGAATTCGTAGCATTCATAAGCAGGTTCTTATTTTTCTCTTTATCATATGATATCTACTGCTCTTTAATATGATTACCAATTAAATTTTGAAGAACACTACAATTTTCAAAAAATCTCATAAAATACAAGACTTGCATGTGACTTGATTAAAATAATCAGGCAACCGTGCAAGAGAGTTAATCGAACACTAGCAACCCAATGCAAAAACTAAACTAATATACTCCCTATGGTTTTTTTTTCTCATTTAGAATCATGGATTAAACCAATATAATTTTAAACATCATTAAAATTTTATAACAATAACTTAAATTTATTTAAAAATAAGATAATATTCTATTAAAAAATAATACAAATAGGTTTTGTATTAAATAATAGTAGAATTTCTAAAGTTTATTATATTAAAAAAAATTTCCTTAAAATTTTCGGATAGGAAAATGGGTAAAAAAAAAAAAACGAAGGGAGTAATGACTAGCATCATACAAACAACATTTCCTAAGGAGAGTATTGTACTAATGTTTGTGATAGTGCAACTCCATCTCCAAGCTATTTTACTAGTAAGTACTTTCTTGATAGAAATATCAAACCCCTCATTTCTATTTTCTTATATTTTTTTACATGAACTCATATCTATTGTAGAGGTGATATAAATAGATACTTTTAGATTGTAACATAAAATTAGAGCATGTAATATAGCATGAGAATTTTTTTTTTTTTTTTTAACCAAAGTCAGGAGATATCTTTAAAATACTAAATTTGTGGTACATATTATTATCACCATTTATACCACTTTATAGGACACGTTGTCCTGTCCTTAGTAACTAGATTTATATGTATTTCCACTATTTGACCTTTTTTTTTTTTTTTGTAAAACTTCAATAATCTTTCCATTTACCTTCATAGCACTTTTATCACCATAGACCAAGTTTGCCGCATGGATGGACTACTTATTATTATTTCTTTTACATATATGGACACATTTTATGTTACTCGAAATCCACCAAAAATATTTGAAATAGGTATATGTCCAAATCATACTGAAGTCCGAGTGTCATGTCCAAATATTGTACTAAATTCCGTGAGTTGAGTGTTGACAACGTGAAACAAAGAGTGTGAGTAAACTAATGACGTACGGATTATTCACTTCAGTTTGTTATCCAACAGAAATTACTGTTATATATTAAACTGGTTTGTAAAGATCAACTACCAGGTTTGCCTTTTAACTTCTAATAATAATAAATTTTGTTTTTAGAAGTACACATTCTCTTACTCCCTTGAGTCCTTTGGTTATATTTTATACGTTTTATTTGACTTTACGTAATTTGTAAGTACATATTTTAAAATATATTTTACTTTAGATTTATTAGAAAGAAAATTGTAAAAATTTGAGATTTAAAAAGTTTATATTTAAATATTTCTAACAAATCTCACTTAAATACCTTAATTTGTTCAATAAAATTATAATTTATGTGCAAAATTTTTAAATTATAACTTTAAAAATAAAAATATAGCTATGAAAAAAAATGGAGAGTAATTTATTTAGGGAAAGCCAAGGTCGAATAATTATTTTGGTTGCAGAGAATATGATCTAACTTCTCCATTTGGAAACAGACAAATTATTTGATTGAGAAACTAAAATATGGAATACTCCTTAATAAAAATGGCATACACATGCAGAATAAAATTTTCAGAAAACACTATATTTGAAAAAGAAAAACGGAGTGACAGTAGAAGTTAGACTAGTAGAAGAGTGGTAGTCTCATAAATATGAAAAGATGTTTTCTGACAAAGCGTACAGGGGGCTATAAACCACTGATTGTTCGACCATTGTAGCATAAGCATCCTAAGTTCAATTTTTTATATAATTATTAATTTTAACTCCAAAACACAAGATATTTTTATTATTCTTTATTCAAGCCTAATTATGAAATTATATTAAAGGAGCTTTATTAAAAGAAAGATTAAGAGAAATCCGCGGAGATTAATTAATGAAATAAGCTACAGTACAATTTTTTTAAATGTGAGCAAATTAAACGCGGGGATTACTTATTTATTTAACACTTAAGGTTTGGTGGACCGTTTAATTTAAGTAGAAAGTATGAAAAAATTATAATGCAGGGCACATCTCGCCAAAAATTCACCTGCTTAGTACAAAGTGCTTAAACCAAATTTATTAGCCATTTTGACAGCCCGGTACCCAAGAGATAAAGTAGTAAGGTTTTAAAGCTAGGAGTTAGTGATAATTTACAAACGAAAAATAACATATAACATATGATATTTATAAGAAAATAAACTTAGGCATTATAAGTAAAAATAAATGATAAATTCAGGCAATACTAAACAATCATGGATCCAGTATGTTAAGACAAATAAGTTAAATGAAATAAGAGCTACGTCCGATTAGCATTTTATGATAGAAAATGTATTTTAATTACTATTTGTTTGATCAATATGAAAACTTAATGCAAGTGAAACTACACATGTTCATAAGAAATTAATAAAAAGATGCATAAAAATATGTTTGATTTCAACCAAAGTAAAGAAAGTTACATAATATTCTCTCTCAAGTAATTCAAACTGGAAAATTAAATAAAATGTCATACATGATAGATCAACAAACTGTAGAAATGAAATAACTCGTAAAAAAACAATTCATAAGAATTCATCCCTCTTAAACCCATATTTAAGATAAGAGAAACTTAACTACCAAGTGCTTTATACTAGATTACTATCATTAGGTACTTCCTATTAGAAAAAGTCACTCTATATATTTCATCCGTTTCTTTTTATTATTCTCATTTGGAATCTATAGATTTTAGAGTCAAACGTTAACTATAAATTCTTATTAATCTATAACAAAAAACATAGTCATATGAGGTTTTAAAAGATTCGCCATCAATGCATATTTTCTAAATATCAACTTTTATAATTTTTGTAATATACAATTGAAGATATTCAAAATTTAAGTATGTAAGACCTGTGCAAAAAAATGAGGAGAATAAAAAGAAAGAAGAGAGTATTTAAATACTCTTTTATTTTTATTAATTGTTATTTTATTACTTTAATTTAAACATTTTATCGCATTTTTAACCATATTTGTTGCTTCATATAATAGAATTAGTCTTGATATATACATAATATTTTCATTAGGTCAATTTTTTATTAATTGAATAAAAAAATCAAGTACTTTGTATTTATAGATATTAAAATTATCCATTGAAAAAAGTTCTTACTTACGTGAAAATACTATTAACAATGGAAGGTATTTGAAGGTACATGACATATATACTAATGATCAATTCATCTGTTTCCTTTTGAAAAATGCTCGACCTTTAATGGAGGGAGTGCTAAAGTTTGTTTTAGTACAACAAGTAATAACATTTATAAACAAACACATTACTATGGTCTAACATCGATGTATAAACTTAGTTTTCATACCAAAAATTTCACTCCATATATATATTAGTGCTTCAAACAAACATTAGCAGCCAAATAAACCAAGAAAGATAGAGCACTAATAGCAAAGATCAAAATAAATTAGAAATTAGTGTATCAACTTTTCCTTTAGGGCAAGAACAGTAAAACATCTCATTCTAAGGAGAGAGAACTAAATATAACAAAGAATTGAGTAACCGAGAATTTTCCCGAAAATTTCTAAAAGGCTATTTCATTAGGTCCAAATTTTCCCTATTACCAAACAATTGAAGACTATTTTCATAATATAAGAATATGAAGGTTCTATGAAATTGACTAAATTCTGTATCAGATTAACTATACGATCAAATATTCATTAAGCTAGCTTAGTGTGGATTCTTAATTAAGAGTCAGTTTAATTTTGGATAAAACAATTTCAGATAAGATAAAATGATCAGATCAAATGAAATAGTTCAACCAAGTTAAAATAAAAATATAATCTATAAAGATTTAGACAAGATAATATATAAAAATTATAGCTGATGCAACCTTTTCATGGGAACAGTCTAAGCATGTATGGAATTTCTAGAATGCTCCATACCAAAACTAATGAGGATAAACGCTGTGGAGAAGAAATAAGATAGAGGATAATTAAAGTAATCGCCAACAATTAGAACTATCATTTACTTAGAACTTTGTATATAATACTTTATATTATGCACAGATAATATGTACTTTTACATCACTAATTCACCAGATAAGCCCTCGTTCAGGTAACCTGTAGGCGTAGAGTAGGGAAGAGAAAACAGTAGGCTCGAAATCTAGACGACGGTTGTCAGCTTCCTTAGAGCTTAATTTTTGAATTATATCTGATTCTTGTTCTTTACCTCTTTTTTGAATCAAAACAAAATAATACAAGTAACTCAATAGTAAAAAACAAAAAAAAAAAAAAAAAAACATGATGCAACCGAAACCCGACATGACTTAATGTTTGTGAGGTGTAAGAGTCTAAGACTAGTAATGCAAATTTAGGTAGCCTGATGAAATTAGCTTAAGCTTAACCAACCATTCTGTCTGTCTCCTTGAAAAAGAGAGAAAGAAAAGGATACCTGTAGAAAAGACACTGACACGACCATTGCCAAGAACATTGAGCTGAGCTTCGATCCTCCTCATAAAATCCATAGCTTCTTGGACTGGCCTCGTCAACTCCTCCCTATACTTTACCAACATATCATAATATGCTTCCTGCCACACAAATTAATTGTTATATTATATTCCTTAAAAAACAAAGTAATTATTGTCGATTATACGCAAACTCCCCTCTTAAATGATGGGTGTATTAAAAACCGTAGATCGAAAGTTGAAGAGAGCCAAATCAATTTCGCCATAGATTTTATTAAGATTATGGAGTACTTCGTGAATTAGAAGTGTTCCGTACTAATTAATAAAAAATTAGATGCAGTGGTTCACCATAAATTGGTCAAGTTCTGGGTCCCTGGAGGGGTCCGTACTAGTTGAGAAGGAAGCCCTTTGCCTAGCCTCAAACTCCTGCTGCGCCGCTGCTAGCCGTGCTACCACTTCCGGTGGAGCTCCCACCTGACCCAAAATCACAAAACCACCTTTCCTTAAACAGCTCATGTTTGGGTTTGCCATAAAAATAACTTTAGCCTCGAACATGACCATTATTATATCGTTTTAGGCTGATCCGGTTCGTATCTAGATTAGTCAGAGCAGACTCGAAATACTATAATTAGTTGGTTTACCTGAAAAGAACATTTTTTTTTTCTAGATATTGGTCTTGCCAATGAGATCTCACATAAAATTCATGACTAAATTAATGGTAATAGTTTAGAAAAATACCTTTTGACAAGCAAGGTAAGCTTCCAAAAGGTTGGAATACTGAGGATGAGATATTATCTTAGCTTTAATAGCATCAACTTCAAGACTATGTTGCTCACGGCCATCAACATCTTCTTGATCTTGGTGGCGGAGCTGAAGTTGCGGATGAAGAGTAGAGGGCGCCGGAGATTCGACGCGGCCGCTACTCGTAAGTAAAGGGTATTGAAATCTTGGATAGTGATGTTGCTGGTGTTGATGGAGGTAATGCTGAGTACCGGCCTCGGTCTTGACAACCGGAGGCTGTTGCTGGAAACAAGACTGATGATTAAACAATAATGTTGTTGATGTTCCAACGTATGATGAAGAAGAAGGTGAAGCTGAGGATGAATTATTTGGTCCCAAAATTGACGACGTTACATATGTGAAATTCCCCCTTTGTTGTTGATGTGCTCCACTGTTTTCGCTCAAATCATGATTATATTCTTCCATTTTATTAACTTATTGATCAAAACTAACTCGCAAAATAGACCCCAAAAAAAATCAGCCCTGCCCCTAATATGTTTTAAGTAAAACCTAAATTTTTCGGATTATAGACGGAAATCAACAGTTAGGAAACAACTACGACTATGACTGAGTCGTAAATAAAAGAATTTGAGATAGCATGTAAAAAGGAATACGGGGATAGGGTTAAAGATATGGATGGCGTGGAGTTACACTGCTGTAGGATGAAATGGTATGCGATGAAACAAGGATGGAAGTGATGATAAGTGGACTGCGTAGGATTAGTTAAATCGATAATAGAGATGGCTTTTTCTGGTTTGAGGTGATGAAGAGATTGATCTGCGATGA
Source organism: Dysphania ambrosioides (assembly GCA_026401315.1). Classification (NCBI taxonomy): domain Eukaryota; kingdom Viridiplantae; phylum Streptophyta; class Magnoliopsida; order Caryophyllales; family Amaranthaceae; genus Dysphania; species Dysphania ambrosioides. Next base: position 4,068,411 of record CM048669.1, on the reverse strand, counting down.
TTCCTTTGTTTTTTTGTTTTTTTTTTTTACCAAAAAAGGAATTATGGTTGATTACCAGTCAACTAAAAGAGGCCCATTGGGTAATTAATGAGATATGACATTTTTTAACATTAGTTTATTTTGTAGAGAATTGATTCGACTTCTGTGGGCTGTTCATTAAATTATACTGTTGTATTGTTGTTATTTTTGACCAATTAGTTGATTTTTATATAGACAATTAGAATGCACTCATAACAAAGTAAATAAAACGAACATTAACATATAATAAAATGAGTATGTTGATCAATTTTGATTATTAAATAATTAGATTATGTGTACCCGTGGATGGTAGAAACGAAATTAATCCAATAAAATTAGCGCACTTACCTAACAAATTTTCTCCTAACTTGATAAAAGAACCGAAACTAATCCAATAAAAATAGCGCACTAATTATCAATTAAGTCATGATATTCAAAAATAACTTAGTTAAATAATACAAATTATCATACTGGACCTAATTTGACCTATTGAGTGAAATATTTCAAAACATATTCATAATCTTTTACCCATGAAATTGTTTTAAGAGTTGTAACTCACTCATTCACAATCAACCCTTCAACTCGTTCACATAAGGGTAGAGAAGGGTATCGAGAAGATCCATTGATATTCGCGTTACAAGTAAAGCAATTTTTAATTTCTATGTCCTTGATCCTATTGATCATAGATGGGTTATTGTAATTGATAGAAAGAGATAAATACTTGGCATTGAAAATATGATCGACAAACAAGAATTTGATGAGTTATTTAATGAAATTTTGCCGTTTTGTTTAGATATTCCAGTGTTAGTATATGATAATGTTGAAACATTTCTTGCACATCAAATTGTAATGAAGGATTTTGTGTTTATAAAGATTTGTGTAACCCTATTTACAAATTACTTTAAATTATTTAATGAAGTGTTGAAGTTTATTAGACATTATTTTAAAAAAAATTCATTCTTTAACTAATCTTTTGTTTATATAAAATAAAGTTGTTATTCAAAAATATTAGCAAAACAACTATTGCTTGGAGTTTTCAAGGGGTATACACATGTGAGAGTTCTAACTACTTCTTTCTTTTTTTGACTTGATGATTTCTGACCAAGTTCTTCCTTGTGAATAGCTTCTGACACTTGTGACACTTCTAAACTACGTAGTTAGATTTGACTTATGAATTATTTTTGACTAATTTCTTGCTTTTTAAGATATTAATCCACAAGTTCCTATACGCATTTGATCATTCCCAAAGTTAAGGATGGTTTGAGTAGGCTAATCTAAGCTAAGAAGCAATTCAATACTCTAGCAATGTCATGCGACAAACCCAACAAAGCCACCAATGTCACAAATGATTTTAGCTTTAACGTAAGTTCCCCTAATTTGATGCTATTTACAACAATTAGAGCCAGCTAGATGATTGAACGTGAATACAAAGAGATATAAGTTCAATTCTCATCCAAGATTAAAACTTTGCAAAATATGAATCATGCAAGTATGTTGTTTTGTTAACAAACCCTAATACAAGTAATGATTTTCAATTACAAGATCAAATTATCTTTGTGATTTGATAATCCAGTTCCCAACAAGTCAATGTTGTGTAAATTTTTCCAATGGTTATTGATACAATTTAGGGTTAAGAAGGATCTGATTGATAGCCTAATCTAAGTCACGCAGCAACGGTTCAATCCACCAAGTCACGCAGCAACAGTTCAATCCACAAAGTCACGCAACAACTTTCTATCAACCCAGCAAGTTCATGAATGCAAGTGTGATAAATAGGACCATGTATTTTCAAGGTTATGTCTTATTATGGTTGTGTATGATTAGCATGTAAAGTGTTGAGGTCAAATTCCACTCGATTTAAATTAGGGCTACATAATGTACTTCTATGTAATACTTAATAGATTTCGACAATCCTATTGCAGATATTTAACTTTTAATTTAAGAAAAGATCAATTATTCGAGTGATCTAACAATCTAATGCAACAAAAGATTGACAAACAATATAACTTTTCATCCTACACAAAATGAAACAAAGATAGTTCAAAGGAACCAATTACCTTACAAAATTCATTAAGTAATTAAACCCTTCGGTCGTCCCTAAGAGTATTGAGATAAAAATTCATCACTCACACTTATTGAATATCACAAGACACGTGAATTCCAATAAACAATACTTTTTTTTGTCCATAAAATTTCTAATGCTCAAATCGGTTGGATTAGCTCCTATCATTGGGGTGGCTATCCACCTAAGCACCATGTTGGCATCATTCATAAGCTTTTTCTTTCCAACTAAGCAAAGCCAAAATACTCTTAGAACTTAAACTATGCCATCTAAGCAAAACAAGAAACCTAATGAAACACAACTAAGTAGTTGAGTTACAAAAAAAACTTCTTGGTAGTTTCAATTTGTTGGATTCCTCCAAGCTATGTGTCTATCGACCTTACATCTAATGTAACCCAAGACACGTACCCAAGGTAGCCATGCATTAGGGTTCCCATGTTCTTCAATAATCTCATTAGTCCTCTTGAGCCCTTAGCTATATACAATAGGTATCAATGTTTTTGATCAAATGCATAATGTTGTTATCTTTTTAATCTCATATATTAATCCTATTTATTTTTTAACGATATTTTAATTTTTTAAAGAGAGTTTCAAGTCCAAGAATATGTGATGTAAAAAGAGAAAGTCTTATCCATTTATGACAAACGATAGAAGGATTTCAAAACTAGATTGGTAGGCAATTAGATCACATGTCGTAAGAAATTCCATTTGTGACAAATGATTCTTTGACACTTAGTGCTTGTAATAGTAAGATATATAAGTGATTTTCTCTTAGTTAAAAGTATTAATTAGTGTATCCAACAACTCAGAGGAATTGAATATGGTTATTATGTGATTTGATATATGGTGCAAACATTTTAAAAGCACCAAAATAGTGAAGTCTGACTCACTGTTCAATTTTACAATTTTTGATGTTTTTTGTTTAATTTACAAATGTACGGTGGTTTTAATGTATTTACACTTTTTTTTTATTTTTTTATGTTAGGATTTCTGCAGAACAATTCCATGCTTTAATTTGATAAGGGAATAAATGAGATCCAAGATATTTGGGTGGAATATTTTGTATGCAATGTCAAAACGTAACCTTAAAATTGAACTTGATTTGTGCTAATATATGTAGTTATTTACGGTTTGTATTAGCTCGTGATCGGTGATGAATTTTGGCCATTATAGGATTTTGGCATAATGGTGTTTACCTTCTAAGGGTTGTATCGTGATGTATTTGTCCTTTTATAGGGTTTGTCATGATTAATTTTCCCTTAATATAGGTTTTTGAACATGTTGCTAACGAGGGATTTCCCTATGTATGTATGTTTATCAATAAAATGGATCAAATGTTGTTTTTTTTTTTAATTTCGATCTTTCCCTTTTTTTTAATTGACTTCTGATTTATGGGTTGAAAACATTAAAATGTGAATGAAGAAAATATGAATATATTCTTTAATTTCAAATGAAAAAACAGTAAAATATGAAATTATTTTATTTTAAAATAAGCTATTTGTGTCACGCTTTAGTAGAGTGATGCAAATGAGATCTGTTTTTCACAAATAAAAGCTAATTGCATCGCGATTTAGTAAACATACTACACAAATAAAGATATCAATTAAGCAAAGTCCAATGCTTAATAAATATTTAAAGCAAACAGAGATCATGCTAAAACTATTTGCATCGCTTTTTAGTAAATATTCGACATAAATAAGGTAACTTCATGTTGTAAATTTCACTCATTTGTGTCTTACTTTAGCTCACAGCCAACGCAAATGGACTTCTATTTGCATCATTCCCTAAGTAGTCAGGAATGACTCAAATGCTATTTGCGTCATAGGCAATTGTGTCACGCTAAATCCGACACAAATAGGGTCTACTAGTGAACCACAATAGTTGTTTGTATATTAAGATTTATTTTCATATATTACACGTGTAATTTTATTTATAAAGTTTAAATTTCAGATTTAGAACTTTAAGCATCATATTTAGTACATGTAATTTCAAATTTAGAACTTGTAATTTCAAACCATCAATTTCAATTTTTAAACATTTAATTTGAAATTTGGTACTTTTTAATATTACATTTAAAACTTGTAATTTCAAATCTGGTACTTTTAACATCAGATTTATAACTTGTAATTTCTAGTTTAGAACTTTCAATTTCATATTTCATATTTTATATTTTAATGTGATCTCTGATTTCTTTATTTTGACCTCCCTCTATTTTCTACATAAATTGCCATCCCATCAAGGAATAGTGTATTGAAAGAGTATTAATGGGGAGAAACTCCATGGTCACAATGCACCTAGAGTCTACATTGCCTTGCAAGGTGACTAGGAGGTCAATGTTTCCTTCAAGTATGATAGTAGCCCTTGAGAAGCCTATCTTTAAAGTGCATATGGTATTTAGATTCTTATCATTATGCTATCTTCTAGAGGGTTCTCTAGTATAAGAAATTTACAAATTTACCTCAGTCTAACAACACTTTGAAAATCGTGTTGCTAATAATAGTCTAGTTGTACTACAAGCAATTCTAAGTGAGGAAAAATTGCTCAATGACACATGTGGTATGTTAGATAGTCTTGTTTACTTAACGGAAAACACAATTTGGGAAGTTGAGTTATCTAAGATACACACCCCATTCTCCTATAGTTATGTAAATCACCTTCTTTCCCTTGTCATTTTTAGGCGCCTTAGGTTAGTCTCCCTTCCTATGGTTGGATCTTGACTCTTGGGCTTTCTTCTAGTCTCTATATTACTTACAATATCATTAACTAATCAAATCCTCATTGTTCTTTAGGCTGATACATCTTTAAGTTGAATAACTTTGTCATTTACCAATATTGCAGACATCATTCACCATACTTCATTCTTGCTTGGCAGGTGTAGGCTTTTGCCACTTTTCATCATCTACGAGCAATTCATAGGTCATAGCAAGCTCTAGACTAAAAAGGATACAACTATTATACTTTTTTAGAGAGGTCCTCTAAAGGTACCTTTATGACCATTCTTCAATGTGTTTTGCCCTTTCCCCTTTACATTATTTTCCTTATTGGCATTTGCCTTGACAAATTTATAAAACTTGTGATGAGATGAAAGAGCAATTACTTCATTATAATATTCATTAATTATGAACTTGTTAGCCAATCATTAAGCTTCTCTCAAGTATGTAATAGAATGCCAACCCATACTGCTTCTAAAGGCACCTAGTTGCATGCCACTTCTTATTGCATGAATTATCTTTCCTTTCTTTAGGGTAGGCATCATCTCCACTTTTCTATTGAATCTTTTAATGAAATATTAAAGGATTTCATTAGTATGGGGGGGGGGGGGGGGGGGGGGGGGGGGGATAAATTAACTAGTTGCATGGGTTGGTATAGCTCAATGATTGAAATACAACTAAAAGACTATCAAGGGCATAACCCAAAAATACAGCCTCATCACTCCTTTCATCAAATTTACCTAAGTTCCTTTTATCATTATTATGAAAAAAGCACTTACACCCAAAAGCTATAAAGTAGGATATATAAGGTTTTCTGCCTTTTAAGAATTCACAAGGAGTTTTGTTCACAATAGGTCTAATCATAACTCTATTTATTATATAACAAGCCATGTTTATTGCTTTTGCCCATTAATTCTGAGGTAGATTACTAGCAATCAACATTGTCCTTGCCAAGTCTTCAAGTGTTATATTCTTTCTCTCTTCAACCCCATTTTGTTAAGGTGTTCAAGGGGCTACGAAGTTATGACTAATACCGTGTTCCCTAAAAAATTCATCAAATTTCAGATTTTAGAACTCGGTTCCATGGTCAGTTCTTATGTGAGCAATCTGAGTTCTTGTAGACTTTTGAAATTTGTTAGCCTATACAACAAATTCATCAAATGTTTCATCTTTACTTCTCAAATAGATAACCCAAGTAAAATGTGAAAAACCATCAACAATAACAAGTACATAACGTTTACCACTTCTACTTTGGATTCGCATTGGACCGCATAAATCTATATGAATGAGTTCCAAAGGCTTTGTTGTGCTTACCATGGTTTTAGCCTTAAAGGAACTTATAACATGTTTTTCTTCCACACATGATTTACATACCTTATTCATTTGGAACTATACTGTAGGCAAGCCTACAACTAGTTCCTTTGATTTGAGTTTATAAATGAGTGAAATATTAGCATGTTTGAAGTGTCTATGCCAAAGTAGTGGATCATCTTCTATAACACTTAGACAAGTCAAATTGTTCCTAGGAATCTCATCAAGATTTACAATGTACGTGTTTTCTTTTCGAGTTCCTTACAAAATAACTTCCCTATTGTCAATTTTGATGACTTTGCAACATTCGAAAGTAAAACTAACAGAGTTACCTTTGTCACAAAATTATGATATACTTAGCAAGTTATGGATCAAGCCCTCAACTAAAAATACATTATCAATGGAATGAGAATTAGATCTTCCAACCTTTCTAACACCAATGATTTCTCCCTTTTTGTTATCTCTAAAGGTCACAATTCCTCCATTGTAAGCCACTAGTGAGAGACACCTAGACTTATCTCCGGTCATGTGTTTAGAACACCCACTGTCGAGACACCATGAACTGTTCCCCTTCATTAGGTACTGCGCAAAAATCAGTTGTTAGGAATAGGAACCCAGTCTAGGTTGGGTTCCATTTCATATTTATAGACTCCATACTCTTTTACTGAAGTTTACATAATGTTCCTATTAACACAATGTTCATTTTTAACACAAGTTCCAGACAAGTGCTCTGTATGACCACAAAAGGTACATACTATACTACTAGGTAGATTCACGTATTTGTTCTTTTTGACCTTTTTCATTTTGTAAGAGAATCCTAATCCTTTGGTTCTTTTTATTTAGGAACTTTCTATCCATTTTGGAAGTTCTACAAACTTTGCACTTTTACCTTTTCTAAACATCTCAAGTTCCTTTTCCAATGTCTCATTTGATCGTCTAACAGCTTCTAAGTCATTTTTTAGGTTTTCAAATTCTTTATTAAAGCTGTCCGTTGGAACTTCAGTGGATTTGAAACTAATATCAAAGTGAATAATTTTGTACTAAGGTAACTCAACTTTTAGCATTATATTTTCATTTCTATGTCTTTCATAGTCTTCTTTTAAAGAGATGTTTCTATCCAAAAATTCAAAAAGGTGTTCTTGTATAATTGCTCTTGTATTAGATATGTAAGATATATGATCTTTGGAAATGCTATTTTCTTTGTCCCTTTGTGCATTTTTTATGCTTAAATACTTGTCATCATCCATTACTAAACAAACAAGCTAGCTTTTGGACAAAGACATAAGAGAGTTAGAACTTACCTCATCATGAGTTGCCATCAAGCATAGGTTGGCACACTCTTCCTCTCGCTGTTCCTCTTTATCCTCTGTGTTCAATTCTCCCCAAGCTGCAATCATAGATTTCCTAGCATTTGACTTTGGGTATGAGTTCCTATTGGGCTTATCTTTGAATTGTTCCTTTTCTTTACCTCAACCGTTTTCATTTTCCCACTAAGGACATTCTCTAATAAAGTGATCCAAACTCCCGCACTTGTGGCAGTCTGAGTCAGCTTTGGAACCCTGGTTTCTTTTTCCAAAGATCTGATTACTTTGATCACTAGTCTTGATGGTTTTATACATTTTTTCGAATCTTCTCACAAGCAAGGCCTCTTCATTTTCATAGGATTCTAACTTTGAGTCTTCATTTACTTTCAATGCTAGTCCTCGTTGTTTGGAAATTTTAGCAGTTTCCAAATGTAGCTTGTGAGTCAAGAAAGATCCAAAAAGTTGTTCAATATTGAACTTGGTGAAATCCTTTGGTTCTTGTAATGTTGTGACTTTGGCTCACCACCGTTCATCTTGAGGAAGACTTCCTAATATTTTTGGTACCTATTCATTAGTAGAAATATTTCTACAAAGAGAAACTAATTCATTTGCTACGTTAGTAAACCTAATAAACATGTCTTAAATTGTTTCCTTAGGAAACATTTCCAATCTTTCATATTTAGACATTAACAAGTCTATCTTAGAACAATTGACACCACTTTTTTTTTTATGTGTGAATTATAAGAGATCCCAAATTTGTTTAGTAGTTTTATAACCCATAATTATATTATGTTCATTGGGACCCAAAACATAGTGAAGTGATTTTATAGCCCTTATATTAATTTCAATTTTTAAAGTCATCTTTGTCAAAATAAGAAAGAGGTTTAGGAACTACCTTATTATTAGTGTTTGTTATGGTTACCTCATATTCAAAGAATTTGAGATGGCATGTAGAGAAGAGGAAGATAGATGGGATGATTCGACATCCTACTGATTCCCCCTAGTGGAAAATAATTGATTCAGTGCTTTTTGCAAGGAAGACAGGAACCTAAGACTTGATCTCTACATGAATGGAATGAATCCTTTTAGTACCTTAATTAGTCAACATAGCACATGGCCAGTTTTGTTAGTGATATATAATTTTCCTCCTTTGATGTGCATGAAGCATAAGTATTTTATGTTATCGCTTCTAATATCAGGGCCCATACAACCTGGGAATTACATTGATGTTTATCTTGCTCCCCTTATTAAAGATTTGCATTTGTTGTGAGATGAAGATATATCTGTGTATGATGCATACACTAAAGAGACTTTTACACTCTGTGCCATTAATGACTTTCCAGCATATGGGAACTTGTCAAGGTATAAGGTGAAGGGAAAGAAAGCCTTCCTAATTTGTGTGGATGATATAGACTCAACATACTTGCCACATTATGGAAAACATATGTATCTCACGCATCAGAGGTTGTTGAATAGGTTTCATCCTTATCGTAAGAGAAAGACCTCATTTGATGGTAATGTTGAGCAACGTAGAGCCCTTATACCGTTGATTAGAAATAAGGTTTATGACCTTATAAAAGGAATGGATAATGTGTTTGGGAAAACTATAGAATACATAGTTTCTTAGGGGTTATGGAAGAAACAATCAATCTTTAGGAAACATAAGTATTGAAATTATGTACCCATTTGACATTATCTTAATGTTATGCATATAGAAAAGAATGTTTGTGATGCCATCTTAGGAACACTATTGAATATATCTGGTAAGAATAAGGATGGTCCTAAAGTTAGAAGAGATATACAGACAATGAAAATTTGATATAAGTTGTGGCCTGAAGACAAAACACGTAGGAATGGAAAAGGTAAATCCACATATCTTCCTCCAGCCTATTACACTTAGTCCCGAGTAGAAAAAAGGATATTTTATGAGTGGTTGTATGGGATCAAGGTTCCTAGTAGGTACTCATCAAATTTGAAAAACTTTGTGTCCATGAAAGATTTGAAATTAGTGGGTATAAAATGTCATGATTGTCATGTTATGATGCAAGTGTTTCTACCGATTGTCATCCGCTATATTTTTCCAAAGCATGTTAGGGATTCTATCAGTGGACCTTGTTCTTTTTTCAATACAATATATAGCAAGGAGTTTGATCTGTCATGTTTAGATGAGTTATAGGCTAATGTTGTTACAACCTTATGTCAACAAAAGATGTATTTTACACCTTTGTTCTTTGATATTATGATACATTTAGTTGTCCATTTGGTTTGAGAAATCAAGTTGTGTGGTCTAGTGTTCCTAAGATGAGCTTATCCTTTTGAGAGATACATATGTATTTTAAAGAAGAAGGTGAGAAACCTAGCACACCCTGAAGGTTGTATAATTTAAGGTATAACCATAGAGGAGGTAGGTGAGTTTCTTAGTGAGTTCTTATCTAAGGGGGAGGCAATGGGTTATAAAAATTGAGGCATGAAGGGAGGCTCAAAGGGCACGACACCATGGGTTCAAAGGTTGGTTGTGTCCTGAGGCCACTTCAGATGCAAAAATCTATGGCAACATCGAAGGAGATAAAGACGTACATCCATTTCGCATTCACGAAAGCATTACAAGCTAGGTTGAAGTTCATTTTCACCCCTATTTTCGAGCGGTACGTGTGAATCTAATGTGTGAACGTAATTCTAATTACTTATACATATACTTTAAAGTACGATAATGTATTAGTATGTAAACATAATGCTTATTATGCATTGTACACTAAAAGCTTTTAGTCATTTGTTTGGACAGTGGGAAAATCTACTTCTTTAATTCAGCTCGGTTAATGTGCAATACTAAGCTGAGAGAGATTATTAATTAGTAAGTGTTATCAATAGATTTACATTTCAAGCTAAGGTTGGTTGAAATTGAACTTTTAAAATATTCATTATCGTTTTCTAGTGTGTTAAAAAAACTTAAATTGCAGGGAGAATGAGTCGGAAAGAAGTATGGATAGAAGTGATGGTAAGTTGATTAACTAATCAAACTACTGTAAAATAATACTATCATATGACTAATATTTCTATTTTGTAATTCATAATGTGCTCAACAACATGGGGAAACTGAGTACGGCTACTTCGTGATGCGTTTCATGCTTGACGTCATCAACGGGTGTAGTAGTGGGATGCCCATAGTGGAGGTAAGAGCTTTTGCCCATAATTTCATCATTTTAAGTATCCTTAATAGTGTATTCCCCCTTAAAAATGCCTCAACCACTCCACATAGGATGGTCTAAGTTAATATAAGTTGAATAGGAGCAGTTTTTGGTACAAAAATGGCTTTCACACTTGAAATACATCGATATGAGTCAATATAAGTCAAATAGGAGTTGTTTTGAGTCGATATTGGCATATTTCCCTTGAATATTCCCCAAACACTTTGAATATGACAGTTTCCTTTATTTGTTTTACATGTCCTTCCACCTTCACCTTATTCCTCTACTTTTCTATAAACTGATCTGATTTCCTCTGTGCTTTTTAGAACTTTTATGAGAAAAAGATAGAGAATTTATTAATTGGAAAGTGGACCACGAATTAAAGAGCTAAAATGGTGATGGAACCAAACAAAAGGGCTCATCTTGATGTGGTTAGGAAGTGGTAGTCGATGAAAGAGGCTAATGAGGGTAGTAGTAGTCGAATAAAAGATAGAAATTTGAGGGTTTTAATGGATGACAATGAGGCTGTTGTGATTGATCAAGAAGAGTTTTTAAGATGGGTTTTGGGGTTCACGAGATTTAACCCCTCTTAAAAACTCTTCTTCATCAATCACAATAGCCTTATTGTCATCAGTCAAAACCCTCAAATTTTTATCTTTTATTTGGCCATGACCAACCTCATGAGTCTATTTCATCGATTGCCACTTCCTAACCAAAATAAGACGCGCCCTTTTGTTTCGTACCATCATCATTTTAGCTCTTTGACTCTTTATTCTCTTTCTAATAGATAAATTCTCCATCTTTTTCTCATAAAAGTTCCAAAAAGAACAGACCCAAATAGAGCATTTTATAAGGTAATTGAGGAATGACATGAAGGCAAAAGGGCAAGTGAACGAAACAAAGGAAACGTTATAAATTACTCCATAAATAATTTGGAGAATATAATGGGATAAAGACATCATTTTGAGAATGATATTGGGTAGAAAATGACCTAAACAATTGAAATACATCAATTTGAGTCAAAATCAGTTAATTGGGAGTGATTTATGGCAGAAAACTGCCCTAAACACTTAAAATATATCGATACGAGTAAATATAGGTAAAATAAGGTGGCTTTGGGTTATATTGGCATATTTCCCCTAAAACTTAACCTAAACACTTCAAATAGTATGATATGAATCAAAATAAGTCAAATGAGAGCGGTTTTAAGTAGAAAATGATGTATTTACCCTAGAACACTTGAAATACATGTCATAAACACTTGAAATACATCAATTTGAGTCAAAATCAGTCAAATGGGAGCAATTTTGGGTAGATAATGCCCTAAACACTTGAAATAAATGAATATGAGTCAATATAAGTCGAATAGGGCAGTTTTGTCTTAATATTAGCATATTTCCAATAGAACATGGCCCAAACACTTTGAATAGGACTATATGAGTTAAAGTAGGTCAAATGAGAGCAATTTTGGATAGAAAATGACGTATTTACCCTATAATTTTTGAAATACATGTCATAAACACTTGAAATACATCGTTTTGAGTCAAAATCAGTCAAATGGGAGCGATTTTGGGTAGAAAATGCCCTAATCACTTGAAATAAATGGATATGAGTCAATATAGGACAAATAAGACGATTTTCTCTTGATATTGGTATATTTCCCCAAGAACGTGGCTCGAACACTTCGAATAGGTGGATATGAGTCAAAGTAGGTCAAATGAGAGCAGTTTTGGGTAAAAATGACGTATTTACCCTAGAACACTAGAAATACATGTCATAAACACTTAAATATATGTCAATTTGAGTGAAAATCGGTCAAATGGGAGAAGTTTTTGGTAGAAAATTCCCTAACACATAAAATACATGGATATGAGTCAATATAGACTAAATACGGCAGTTTTGTCTCGATATTGGCGTATTTCCCCTAAAACATAGCCTAAACACTTATAATAGGACAATCTGAGTCAAAGTAAGTCAAATGGGAGCGGTTTTAGGTAGTAAATGATGTATTTGCTGTTAAACACTTAAAATACATGTCATAAACACTTGAAATACGTTGATTTGAGTCAAAAACAGTCAAATATGGCGGTTTTGTATAGAAAATGCCCTAAACACTTGAAATACATGGATATTAGTTAATATAGGTCAAATATGGTGGTATTGTTTCAATAATGGCGTATTCTCCCTAATACATGGCCCAAACACTTTGAATAAGACAATATGAGTTAAAGTAGGTAAAATGGGAATGACTTTGGGTAGAAAATGACATATTTACCCAAGAACAGGTCAAAAATACATGAACTGCATCATAAAAATCGGTCAAATAAGAGTAGTTTTGAGTAGAAAATTCCTTAAACACTTGAAATACATATATATGAGTCAATATAGATGAAATAAGGTGGTTTTGTGTCGATATTAGCGTATTTCCCCTAGAACATGGCCTAAACAATTTGAATAGGACAATATGAGTCAAAGTAGGTCAAATAAGAGCGATTTTGTGTAGAATATGATGTGTTTTTCCTAAGACATGTCATAAACACTTGAAATATATCGATTTGAGTCAAAATCGGTCAAATAGTAGCAGATTTGCATTGAAAATGCCTTAATCACTTGAAATACATCCATATGAGTCAATATAAGTCATATAGAGCAATTTTGGATTGATATTGGCGTATTTCCTCTTAGACATGGACCAAACTTCGAAGAGGTCGATATGAGTCAAACTAGGTCAAAGAGGAGTGGTTTTGGGTTGAAAATAACGTATTAACCCTAGAACATGTCATAAAACTTGAAATACATCAATTTAAATCAAAATCGGTCAAATGGGAACTGTTTTGGGTAGATTATACCCTATATAACTGAAATATATCAATATGAGTCAATATAGGTCAAATAGAGCAATTTTGGGTCAATATTGGAGTATTTCCCCTAGAATATGACCTAAACACTTCAAATAGAACACAATTTGAGTCAAAGTAGGTCAAATGGGAGCAGTTTTGGTTGAAAATGTCGTAATATACCCTAAAACACTTGAAATACATTGATTTAAGTCAAAATCGATTAAATGGGAGTGATTTTGGGTAGAAAATGCCCTAAACACTTCAAATACAGTAATATGAGTCAAAATAGGTCAAATAGAGAGATTTTGGGTCGATATTAGAGTATTTCTCCTATAACATGGCCCTAACATTTCGAATAGGACGATTTGAGTTAAAGTAGGACAATTTGAGTGTTGGGTAGATTAATGACGTATTCACCCTAAAACACTTGAAATAAATGCCATAAAGACTTAAAATACATTGTTTTGGGTCAAAATCGGTCAAATGGGTTCGATTTTGGGTAGAAAATGTCCTAAACATTTGAAATAAATGGATATGAGTCAGTATAGGTCAAATAGGGAAAATTTATGTCGATAATGGCGTATTTCCCCTAAAATATGACCCAAACACTTGAAATAGGAAAATATGAGTCAAAGATGGTTGTAATACATTTCATAAACAATTTAAATACATCAAATTTGAGTCAAAATCGGTCAAATGGGAGCAGTTTTGGGTATAAAATGCCCTAAACACTTCAAATAAATGGATATGAGTCAATATAGATCAAATAGGGTGGTTTTGGGTCGATATTGTTGTATTTCCCCTAGAAAATTACCCAAACCCTTCGAATAGGACAATATGAGTCAAATTAGGTCAAATAGGAGCAGTTTTAGGTAGAAAATGACGTATTTATTGTAGAGCAAGTCATAAACACATGAAATACATCGATCCGAGTCAAAATCAGTCAAATGGGAGCAATTTCGTGTAGAAAATGCTCTAAACACTTTTAATTCATGGATATGAGTCAATATAGGTCAAATAGGATGGTTTTGTGTCGTTATTGGTGCATGTCCTTTAAACATTGCCCAAACACTTTAAATTGGACGATATGAGTCAAACTAGGTCAAATGGGAGCGATTTTAGGTAGAAAATGATATATTCACCCGTGAACATGTCATATACACTTGAAATACATCGATTTGAGTCCAAATCAGTCAAATGGAAGTGGTTTTGCCTAGAAAATGCCCTAAACACTTGAAATACATCAATATGAGTCAATATAGGTCAAATCGGGCGGTTTTTGATTGATATTGGTGTATTTTCCCTAGAACATGTCCTAAACACTTTGAGTAGGGCGATATGAGTCAAAGTAGGTCAAATAGGAGTAGTTTTGGGTAGAAAATGATGTATTTACCCTATAACATGTCATTAAACTTGAAATACATCGATTTGAGTAAAATTGGTCAAATGGGAGCAGTTTTGTGTAGAAAATGCCCTAAGCACTTGAAATATATGAATATGAGTCAATATAGGTTTTATAGGGTGGTTTTGGGTCAATATTGGAGCATTTTTCCTAGAACATGGCCTAAACACTTGGAATAGGATGATATGAGTGAAAGTAGGTTAAATGGGAGTGGTTTTGGGTAGAAAATAATGTATTTACCCTTAAACATGTCATGTTTTGACTTTACTTTCTTAAATACATTGCATTTTACATATACTTTAATTATATGGTAATCAATGTTAGGTATGCAAAGGATTCAACAAAGAGCCCTTCTCCGCCAAAGAAATCGATGGGGTTTGGAACAAATTGGCTAAGTATTGAACATATAACTTTTTTTAGATTATTTAATTTACCTTTTGAGTCCAAATCAGTCAAATGTCAGTTAATGGGTGATTTTATGACCTTATTAGTATATAATTAAATTCCAAATCTTCATATGTAAATGTAATAGCATGATTTTTGTACCATTATAATTGTATTGTGGGTTTTGGAAATGAATACAACAGATTTGGTAATGAAGTTGTGTTTTAGTAATGAATACAGGAGAATTGGTGTTGTATGGACCAAAATAGAGCTGTTAAAAAAATTTATTTTATATGCAGCGGGTTTAAGGGAAACCCGCCGCTTATTAATAGTTTTTTTTTATTTGATCAATTATCTGCCATCCTAAATACTGTTAGCCTTTTGTCGCCGCATATTTTAAAAAAAAACCGCTACATATTAATAAATTTCTATTAGTGAACCTAGGCTTTAAATTCTTAACTTTCTTAGGGATGAATATTTTTAGAATATTAAGGTCAGATGGGACCATTTTAGGTTCTAGGGCTTTCTCTTTGGACCATTTAAGGTTTAAGGCTTAATATTTGGAACTTTACAAGTTTAGGCTTATGTTTGGGCTTTTCCAAGGGTGGTCTCAGGTTTGATACCCTCGTTCTTGAGATCGTCTTTGACACGTCCTATAAGGTGTAGGGCATTTTTAAGAGTTTGAAGGGTTGGTGAACCCATCTAGGTCTCGAGTGGATGATTCATTAAGTGAATCACCACTAGGGAGCTCAGTTTTTCACAACCCAACCTTCCTTTCTCAGTGAAGAGAAAGGAGAAGGACTTTCCTTCAGTAGTGCCCTACATATTTTGCTCATCAATAAGGATATGCGAGTTTTTAAAAATATTAAGGGTCAAGGAGTCGTCACCAAAATCTTAAGGGTGGTTTGGACACCTAATTGGGTTTAAAACCAAAAAAAAAGATTCGGTCTTTGCACCATGAGAAGGTTTAGGAATGAGCAATCTATTTCAACTTAAGAAAAATGTGCTAAAAATTCACTTTAAGATGGAGAAAAAATTAAGATTTAGTTCATATGAAAACATGAAAAATACAATAGAAAGCACACTCTAATTTAGTTGATTGGAAAGTTATGTATTATGCACACGACTCTAAATTGGGTGATCACTTTGTTTAATGTACACAAGTTTAAGGGTCCCTATGGTCAGTTGTCCAAGATTATTTCATTATTTAATAGGTTTTTATTAAGGGCTTAAGATAAAAGTGGTCACACAACTATTACATAATAAGCTTTATGAAATAAAAGTGAAAGATTGAAAAGAAAGCATTAAGAGGCAATGTTAGAAAATACATAGTATGAATTTATGCATGGCGATGAGTTGAAGGTTTGGTAATCAAATGAAGATTGGAGCCTAAAGAGGCCTTTCTGCATGATGAATTTCAACTAAGTAAAAGTCTAGTTCATGAAGAATTATGTGTTTAAGTCTTTGAAAATTTGACACAAAGATGAAAATAAGATATGTTTATACTTTATGATGCTTTAACATGAAATAAGCTTTAGAATAACACCTAAATATACATTTTAGATGATGTACACCTAAGGTTTGCTCATGAATTAGGTTAATTTTTTATTAAGTCTAGAGAGATTAAAGATGTCCAAATCTCTTTGTCATAGACCAAAGGAAAAGAAATGGGAAGAGATTTGAATAATATAAGTAAATTACAAGAAATAAAATGCAAGGGAAGGGGGTTATTTGATTAGGTAAGAGGAAAACAATCTATGTAGATGGTTCCTTGATTGAAATGCTCAAAGTTAGGGTTTTAAAACTTTTGTTAGTGACGTAAGGAGTTGATGAGTATGTGTTGAAGGAGTAATTATTCCTTATTAGATGAAAGTAAAGGTATGCCTTGAATGCTTGGGAATGTGTTTGAGTAAGCTATGTGAGGCTTTGAATTTGGGAGGTTATTTTGATAGAGTAACGGTGTGCTTTGAGCGAGAAGTTTCCATTTCTTTGCTAATAAATTTTTTTGGAATTTATATATAGGCAAAAATAAGTCGGCTTCTGAGTGTTGAACGCTAAGTTAAGGCATCAAGCACTAACTTTGGGCATTAAATGCTCCAATTGGGCATTAAAAGCTTAAAAAAAGAATCTTTTGCTTAGATGAAAATAAGGACGAAAGGAGACATGAGCACTTTTAAAGGAGTGCTCAAGGTTGAGCGTCAAACACATAAAGTAGGTGTCAAATGATCAAAGAAAGAGGAGCTAGGAAATATATTTACTTTCAGTGTTGAGGATTGGACACTAATGTGCTCATTTTAGAGCATGTTTACAACCCCGTTGTAGTGTCGAGTCTCGTGGTTTTAGATTGATTTTATACACATTACACTTTATTTTACCTTGACCTTGTCCTTGAGCTGTTTTAAGGTCATTTCAGGTACTTTCGATGATTTCAAGGTAAAATGTGACGTGTTTGAGGCTTTGGCACTCTTATAAAAAGGTTAAACGCGGGTATCGGAGCTTGGGCACGCGTTCCAAGTCACCCTCAAAGATTCCACAAAGTTCAGAAGCCATTAGACACTTCGAAGAAGCTGTTTAGCAAGGTTCAGGCTCAGATTCGACTGAATCTTATCACTATTCGGTCGAATGGATGATAGGAACTCAAGCATATGATATAAGCTCTCTAATATGGCCTAATCAAGTCCCATTCGGCCGAATCATAGCCCATTCGGCCGAATGAAAGCTGCCTTTGGTCGAATGGTGGATTGGTCCTTGACTTAAGTTGCTCTACTCTCTGCTTTGGGCGAATCAACCTCCCATTCGGCCGAATCCACTCCTATTCGTCCGAATCCACCCACCTTTCGGTCGAATGACCTTTGATTCTCATAAAATCTAACTCTTTGTAAGCCTACCCTTGAGGGTTCTTCTAGGGTTTTACCCTCTTATGTCCTCAGGGTATAAATACCCCCTTTCTCTGTGTAAAACCCTCATGCCTATTTTGAGAGCTCTTGTGCCTCAATTTGGAACATCATTTTCATTGCTTTTCATTTCATTCATGCACTAGTTTAGATTCAAAGCTTTCATTGCTCTCCTTTTCAAGTATTGTTTTTTGGATTCAGAATTTATTTCATTCAAGCAATTTCATTTACTAAGTTATCATTTCCTTTATTGCTCTATTTTTTTTAATGCTTTCACTTATTTCTTTTGTTGAATTCATTACTCTTGCTGTTATTATGTCTCCATTTATTCCTATGAGTGAGTAGTTCTCTTAGGGTTTGATTAGTGAAACCCTAGGTTTGGCTTATTCTTCATTCGTAGGGTTAGGGGTTGAGATTATCGATGATTGTTTAATTGACATTCGATGCGAATCTTGTCCGGCCACTCCTTAGGAGACATAGGGCGATTATAGGTTGTTCATGTGATTTGTAGTGTCGTAAACTTCCTCTCGTTATCTAGAGTGTCTTAATTGATTGTTGATCGATTTCCTAGAGTGGAGCTAATCTATTCCCTTTTGTCTTTCATTGCCTATCATCATTTTTATTCTTGATTTACTTTCCTCTTTTTTGCATATTCTAAACAATTCACATCTCAAATAAACTTTTACATCAAGTCTAGAACCTAGCATCCCTTTTCCTTGAGGTTCGACCCCCGACTTACCATTACACTAGTTGTAGTAGTATTAGGGTGATTATAAATATTATTTGTATAACTAGTCTTTTAGTAAACGACGCTAAAAACCGGTTATCAGACGCACAAGGGGATATGCGTTAGATGCCAACTTGTGGTTTTGAACGCCCAATGTGCATTAGGCGTAACAACTTGGCATTGGACGCCTTATGTTGGCGTTGGATGCTTGAAATTGAGCTTTCTTGAGTTCTTATCTCCAACGCTAACTTTGAGCACTAGGCATTAAAGCTTTGAGAAAGTTAGTTTTGTACAGATAAAGGGTTTATTTTACTATTTAAGGTTAATATTTTTGTGACTTGGATTTTGTGTTTGGGCCAAGGTAAGTGTTTTGGTCTCGATTTATGTAGGAAGTTCAATATTGAGGTGATGTGGGATTTTTGCACACTCAGCCTTAACCTCAGTTAAGTTTTCCTACAAGAGTTGGTTTGTCATTAGACTGCTAAGTGGAGAGACACGATTTTGTATCTACACAAGGGTTATTTTTTCATTAACCCATTTGAGACAAAATTTGGTGTTTATAACTAGCCTCTTTCTTAATTGTTGTTCATTTAACATTCGATTTGGCTTGTTATTTATTGCTTACAAAATTACTATTAACACTACTCTTGAACCTTTTATGTGGTCCTAGAAGTGATCCTTGATGTTGGTTTTCTTGACTCTAGATTCCTGTGTGTGATGGCTAGACCCTTCTTCCCTGTGGCATGAGCTTCTTCTCAGGATGAGATCCTATATTTACTAAGGTGACTCTCCTCCTCCCATTCTATTTCTAATAAGGACGTTTCCTACTTATTTTACTTTAAGACTAAGTGTGTGTTAGTTTGGCTTTATTCCATGTGAGATCATCTTTCCTACATGGGCTATACCTCTTGTGACACTATTCTTGTGAAATTTCTCCTTTTCTAGCCTTCTTATTCTGTATAAGACAAAAATCTAACAAGGAGATGTGAAAATTATCATAAAGTTTTTTAGCCTCTATAGCATGAGAAAGTATAAATTTGATTTAGGAGTCCTATAAACCATGCTATACATTATTAGATCTACCTCCAATCCTTTTGGATCGAGGCAGGATTGCTTTATGCCATGTTGTCATGCTTTAAAGACATTTTGGCTATCTCATGGTCAATTATGCTCTACTAATGTGGTTATAGGGATTTTCCTTTGCTCTTGAATGTCTCTTTTTTTCCACCATCATCAAAGATTTAAAGATGTTGCATTTTTTAAATGGCCCTTAATTTAACGCCAAATTTTTCCTGTCAAGAGATAAGGACTGTGTTGATTTTTGATTCATTGTTGAATTAGGCCTCATGAAGAGCGTATTTAAATCCTTAATCATGAGAAATATACATAACATAAAAAGTTACTAGCCTTGAGGGTAGAGTTTGAGGAAACCATATTCGATGATTAAGTCAAAATAGAGCTTAAGATAAAAAGGGAGTTCCTCTAAGATAAGTGTTTTATGCATCGGTTAAACATACTTTTACATCGGTCATAATATTTATGTGATCTTTAAGTAGGATTATTTCGTGGTTTAAGTTGGATCATGAGTTCTTTCTAGTATGTATAACTGATTCACTTACTCACCTTTTAGTAATCACCAAGTGAATCAATCCTAGGGTAACCCTAATTTATTGCCAAGATATAGTCATATCACTCAACAAAGACTAAGGTACTTTAGACAACACTCATTCTTCCACAATTAAACTAGCAAAGAAGAACTTAAAAAACTTTCAAATCTAGATATTTGGACACCACTCATTCTTCCACAATTAAGCTAGCAAAGAAGAACTTATAAAACTTTCAAATCTAGATAATAAGAAAAGAAACATTTAGGATTTTTTATCATTAATCAACATGTTTTTTATAATATGATAAATGACCCTATATATAGGGTTTAGAATCCTAGTCACTAGCTAAATAAGCATAGAATCGAACTAGGTAACAACTCAACAGACATACCGTGTCACTAGCTAACACACGTTTTCAAGCCCAGCTTAACTTTGTAGATTTTAGGAAGTACACACGCATTAGAAAACTTAGAAAACAAAAACCTATCTAACTCCCTAGATTTTAGGAATCTAATTAATCTAGATAATCTAATTTTATAAATTAGATTACTTAATGAATTAAAATCCAAAACACGATAAATTCTTGAATACATGAACCCTAGATAAATTCTACCACCGTTGTATGAATAAGCTATTATAATGCACACACTAGGGTAACATACTTCAACCTTTCTCCATTGCTTGAATTGTCTTCCAAAAGCTCACAAAATAATTTAACCAAGCGAATAAGCTTTTGATCAACAATCAACATAGATGGTTTCATGAAAATCTTGGCTTTGGCTAATAACATCCTTCAATAAAATTAAGATTCTCATAAGGCATATAGCCTTTCCTATGGTAAGGAAAATTAGTGCTTCTAATATTCACTTAAAAGGATAGACAAGAAATCATTCTCGGGGGAAAAGGAGTCTAAGGATCCTCTTCAATTCAATTTTTTTACTTGTCTACTTCTACTCCCTCGGCCTCTTACTTTAAACTATAATGATAATTCATTCAAGGGATTAAGGTTAAGAGTAACTATTTAATAATTACTGAGATATGCAAATCTCCCTTTATATGAGACCTAATCCTTTTTTATTTCTTTTATTTTGACATCATGATCAACCAAACATATATCAATCTTAATAATATCTTTTGATCAACTCCCAAATTTTCACTATATTATGATTATATTAAATAAATGCTTTATTATTCATGGAGTGACTTCCTTTTAACACTAGATTCAAAATTTAATCATCATATCTCAAGGAACCATCTCTCTAGGATAATCTCCTCTTAATCAAAGCAAACCTCCTCTCCCTTACATAATTTTTTATGTACTTTTTCTTTTTCCTTTACTATAGTCTATGATATAAAATATAAACATCTACACTTATACTAGACTCCATCAAAATTTCATCTTTTCATGAGAAAAACTTAGGTAATCATCAAACTTTAATGATTTATCTACATGTTGTCTAAGAGCTCATTTTTTTCAACTAATACAAGACCTACTGAAGTTCATCTTGCCTAAGAAGGTAAATTCTTGGATAATCAATTTTAGGACCCATGAATTCTTATAACAATAAAAAAAAAATTTGACCACCTAATGTAGATGTTCATGTGATTCTAACACTGGGACCCCACATAATCTAGATTTTCTTTTTGTTTGTATATGTTCATAGGAACTATTAACCTAATTTTGTTCCATCATAAATAAATGTGCAAGCTAACCAGTTTTTAATCAATATAGATTGCTCATTTTTAAACTTACATTGGTTTTGAGACCATGCATTTATGTGGGTCAAATCTTAGGATTCATAAAGTAGGGATCTAAACCTCCTTTGTTAGGTTAATGGAGATTCCTTAATGACCCTTTCAGACCCAAATCATATAAGGATAACTAAGTTACAATGCAAACCCTTATCAATTTTCACAAAATAGTAAGAACTAGTATGTTAAGATTGCTTATTTACCCTTCACGAGAAAAAAGAGGGTTGTGCTGTGAAAAGTAGGGCTTTTATTGGTAACTCACTAATCGAGTTATTCATCCATATTCAAGCACTTTATTTTTTCCCCCTAAAAATTTTGTGACTCTACTGGGGACTTATTACCTTTTTTCTGTTGCAAATGAGTTATTGAAAATATTTTATTTATGTGCTTCAAAATTCAATTGAGATAGTGTCAGAAATTCTTGCATTATGTGTGCATTTTTCCATGTTTGAAATTTTCATCCTTGTAAGTATCTCATATGATTATTTTCTTTATTTGAGACACCTTAAGAGTGGAGGTTAAGGCAAAAACCAATTAGGCTCAAGACCCACTCTTTGGCTTTCCAAAGCTTTCCACATCATTACATTTGGAAGCGCTCTTGGCGTTTTGTTATGGAGATTGTCCTATTACTTTGGACTTCTTTAAGTGATGGCTCTAAGTGAATATTTATTCCTCTTAATTATGTATTTTTACATTATCCTAAGCCAACCTTATTTCCATTGATATACTTAGACCTTCTTTAGGTGTTCAATTCATGTTGACATGCTAGTATGACTACATGATGCTATTTGTTCATTTTCTATGTCATTTCTCTAACATAGGGAATTTAGCTTTTCAAAACCTAGAGTAAACCTAAAAACTCAATATCAGGTTGAGTCTCATGCATCCTTAAAGTTATGATCACCACTTTGGGGTTCATTCACCCCCACTCCCCCCCCCCCCCCCCCCATACACACATATCTAAATTGTGCCATACCATTGTAACATCTGCATCATACCTCGTTGTAATCTTGAAGTCCACATCATGCCTCACCAACTAAATGAAACCATATCTTACCTCTTAAAAATTCCAAAACATAGTAAAAACCCTACCTGACCCCAAAAATTCTAATTTCGATAAAACTCTTACTTTACCCCTCAAATTTTTGAATCCAATGAAAACCTATTTATTTTCAAAAAGTTCCTAATTTGGTAAAATTTTCAACTTTCCATTAATTTCTAATCAATTCTTAATTTTGTAAAAATCCTTATTTTACCTCTAGAACCATCATTTCCCTATTAAATTCCAAAATTAACGTAAACTCCACAAAAAACCTTACTTAGTAAAATTCATAATTGCCTTTGAACTCCCTAAAAAAGCCTTCCATAGTGAAATTTCAAATTTATCCCTAATCTCCAAAAAATAAAATCCTTATATGGTAAAATTTTAAAACAAACCCTAAACTCCACAAAACATCCTCACCCTGTAAAACCTTAAGTCTTACATACATTGTGGTGGTTATCCCCCACTCCATGTGTATTGAGTTTGTGTTATGCATTTGGAGCATTTTATAATTATTGAGGCTATCTCCTTAAATTTAAAGCATATGAATCATGCATTAGAAGTGATCATGTAGTTGTATTATATTGTAATTTTATCATTCTTTCCCTATCAGACAAAAAATATTAACCTTAATAAAGTTATCTTGCTAGAAATTGAGTCAAAGTATTCTTTGTGCAAAATTATAAAGACACCCTTATTTCTCTAGGAGGTCATCAGTTTTGGTGCGCCAAATCGGTATCAAGTTAATACATATTTTGCTTGAGGAGTTGTCATGGGTTCTTGAAGTGGCTACCTCTTCAAGACCATCATTTAAGCTCCTCCCTAATATAATCCCTTCTGCAGCTACAATGGAAACTTCTAATCTCATGCCTAGAGTGAACAACCTTATCAAATTTTTTGAGGGCATTGATGCTCAGCTGGAGCAAGTTGAAAGAGAAGAATGATTTGCCAACACGGAAAAGAATATTGAAGGAATGGTCCAAAAAATAACTAATAGTTGCCACTACTTGGATTCTTTGACTAATGATGATCTGAATGTTAAGGTCAACTTGACCAAGAATATTTCTATTCTGAAGTTCAAATTAATAGATGATCCCAAATATCATATTAGGAACTTTAGGGCCACCATAGCCATTGTGGGGGTAAATCCTAAATTATTCCATGTCATATTTTTGATATCATTAGAACTAATCTATTGGAAGAGGTTCTATGTACTTAAAGGACAAGGAAACTGAAACATGGGAGGACATCACTAATGACTTCATGAATTGGTAGAATCTTAATGTGCAACATCAAATAACTCTCATGGAATTAGAAGTTTTTTGCTAAGGCATGAATGAGGGGTCCAACCCCAACCTTAATCTCAAAAAGGAAATGTCTCCAACATGGTGACAACCTATCCCGAGGCTTTTAACTATCTAACCAAAAATGGTTATCTTACTCCTATTAGCTCAATTGAATACCTGCTAGATAAGCGGAGAGGAATTAAGTAGGATAAATAAGTTTTTAACATTCCACTCGGGTAATGGTCATGATATTGAGGAGTGAATTTGCTTTAAGCATTTAGTCCATATTATAGATGATAAACAACTACCTATCCCTCCCAGGGATAAATAAAGAAAGTATACTCATCCTTAAGCTTTCCTTGATGTTTATGAAGATGGTATAGAATTCTACTCATTTCCTTGATCACTTCAATTACCACCCCTTTACTTTAAGTGATGATCCTATAGTTAGAAGAAAGCATCAATGATGTATGGGTTATATGCAAATTTACTAAGTTTTCACTCCTTTAGAAATAATAAACTCAAAAAGATATTTGAAGAGTACCCCTAGTATTAAATACATGAACATCAGTAGGATTCAAAATCAAAATATGAATCAGACAGCATCTTCTTTGCCTCAACCCACTCAAGAAAAAATCCCCTCATCAAAATCAGACAACATCAAAATCAACAACACCCATGTAACGCTCAATATCTAGGAATTGATCACTTCTTCTTTTGAATAGAAAAATAAAATTCCAAAATACATTAATAAAAATCAATATCCCATTTGAGGCATTGCTTTGCAACTTGGTTCATTTCCTTACCTCAAAAAAGAAGATACTTCAAACATAAGTCTTATTCACCAACACTGATGTTCCTGCTAAAAAAGAGCAACCATAATAAGGATCTATATTTGATAGTCATCACTTATAATAAGAGTATCCTAATGACCCTTATTACCAATGGCTTAGAAATTAAAGTGTTCCCTCTTTACATGCTAAGAAATTAGGCTTAATAGATAAGGAATTCCTTCCTTCTACTTAAGGGACCCGTTATCATGATAGGTCTCACTATTAATCCATAGGCAACATTGATTTGTCCCATATCTTAGGTCCTATTGAGAAGACGGTAAATTTTTAAGTACCAAACATCAAGGTAAGCTTTAACTTGTTATTAGGATCACCATGGATAATGATATGAGGACCATTCCATCCTCATAACACCAAGATATAGAGTTTCCTTTTCATGGCACAACCATCAATGTTGATGCCTCAACCATCAAGATTTAAGTTATTGAAAAACCCTCATCAATATCATGCATGAAGAGGATAGGGAAGATGTATGGGCCTTTAGTATTAATATCACCACACTAGAAAAAGATAGGATGGAATTCATCATCTGTCCCAATGTATACACGATGATGAGAAACTAAGTTCAGATCCTTGAAAATGCATCTTGGTTGAAAGTGAACCTTGGCTACTCCATTTAAAGATTCTCATGAAAATTTTTAGCTCTAATATAAACTAATCGAGAATAAAATTTTTGAGCACATCTTCCAAGAGGAATCACACAAGGCCATTAAGGCCCAAGAAAAAGTTAACCTTGAGTTGAAACCATACCTCCAAACTTTAAATAAGTAGTTCAAGAATGTGAAAATTATCGAGCCTTTGTTCATCTTATATTAAGAAATATTATACCCTAGAAATGACATTTCAATAATAATTACTTCCTTGATAATGAAAATCCAAAAAATTCATCAACAAAGCCATCTAAATGTGTTTTAGCACAAGTTATTTGAGTTTCATTAGGGCCAAATGACTTTCCAAGGCTGCAACTTGGCTCTTCTATGCTAACTGCACCTAATTTTTAACATTGTATATAGATGGAAGAGAACTATGGCAATGACTTATCTAAGTGACAGAAAGTTGAAATTTGCCACTAGAGGAAGCTTGTCGTTTAATGACTCCAAGTCCTTCGAGTCTTTTGAGTTGAGGTTTGAGAATAAGTCACTCAAGTATAAGTATATTAAGTTTAGGTCATTTTATGTTATTTTGACCGGATAAACCCAATCCTATAATATAGATGTAAGAAGCTTATAATTTGATCATAACTCTATTTGTTTTTACTCCTCTTCTTCCACCCCTAAGCCTTCCACTAACTACTTTTTAGTTAAAGAACCTAACTTTGAAATCATTAAAGTAATGGCTGAACATGAAAACAATCACCAATAATTGAATAAACTAAAGAGATTAATATGGGTGGAACAAGTTCAAAATATATTCAAACTGGAATAACACTAACCCCTGAAGAAGTCACAAAACTAATAAAGTTTCTCAAAGGATTCATCGATATTTTTGCTAGGTCTTACAAAGACATGTTAGAGGATATATAGAGATATTACACATCAAATCATTTTGATCTTCCAAAGGTCAAAACCAAACAAATATAAATTATTAAAAACAAAACAATTACTCTAAAAATTAATGATAAAGTCAAGAAATAATTAGAAGCAAGGTTAATGAAGGTTGTATACTACCTCGACTAAATTGGAAACATTATACTTTATTTCTAAGCTAAACATGGTATGTGAGCCAATATTCTGAAACTAAAGAGGGATGCACCTAATTAATGAAATGAATATTTCCAGTTGGTTTTTAGTTAGGTAAAAAACTATCTCCTAAATCTTCTTATACTTTTACCACGATTACCTGGAATTCCACTTTGTTTGTACCTTATAGTAACTAACAAGGTCGGGTTTAGGTTGATCGACTCGATCTGATTTTGAACCAAAAATAATTTTTGGTTACATGGGTAATTTTTGGGTTGAAATTTTCAATCTTAACCTAACTTATTTAATATCGGGTTGGGTTCGTGTCAACCCATTTAAGTTTTTGTGTCAAAATCTCAACATTAACCTACTATTTTTGAGTCAGGTCAGTTTTTGTCACCCCTAATGCTTTTCCCTTATAGAATTAATCCTTTAGAACCTTGTTTTAGCATTTTAGTTAGACTTATAATCTTATCTAATTTTAGTGGAACTAGCTTGTAGTCATAATGTAAGAAGTCGGTATCTATTTGTAGGAGGTTAATTACATGCTAAGGGTCTAAGAACCCAACTAGGTTTCAAGTGGGAAATTTGATGAGGGAATTTCCACTAGAAAACTCAGTTTTTATAACACAACCTCTCCTTTTTGGTGAAGAAAACAAGGAGGAGCTCACCCCACTAGTGCCCTTCAGTTTGTACATCAATAGGGATCACCTCTTCGGCATTTTGAGACATTGAACGGGTCAAAGATTTGCCATCAAAATTTTATGGGTTTTTTGTAAACCTTGAGGATTGAATCCCCAATTGACTCACATAAGTGATATGCAAACTATGGAAAGGTTTGGGAATGAGCGGTCTATTTCAATATGGGAATGTGTGCAAAATAAATGTATAGAGATGGAAGAACAAATCAGATTCAGCTCCTAGGCAATAAAATACATAACTGAGAGATGACACACTCTAATTTAGTGGGTTAAGCAATTTAAGATTTATGCAAATATTCTAAATTAGGTGATCACTTGTATTAATTATCCATAG
Source organism: Dysphania ambrosioides (assembly GCA_026401315.1). NCBI lineage: Eukaryota > Viridiplantae > Streptophyta > Magnoliopsida > Caryophyllales > Amaranthaceae > Dysphania > Dysphania ambrosioides. The sequence goes on along the minus strand of CM048669.1, from coordinate 4,040,321 downwards.
CTTAGTGATTCTATGGCTAATTGTCCAAGATTATCTTATTAGTCATGGTTATAAACAATAGGTCTTGTTAATAAACATAAGATAAAAGTGAATATGCATTTACAAGGTAAGATTTATGTAATGAAAGTGCATAATTGAAATAAGACAGAGAGATAGGCGATAAGAGAAAAGAAAAATGTTATGGATAAAGTTAGAGGTAATGCAAAGTAAGAGTAATGCATGATGAGTTAGAGAGGAATGCTTGATTAAATGAAGAAATGAGCCTATAGAGACCTTTCCTCATGAAATTTTTCCAACTTTGAAATGGGTCTAGTTCCAATCACAAGAGTTATTTAGTCATGAAACATCATTAACCTTGATAATGCAAGTAGAAATCAAATAAGGATTATGAAATCTTAGGTAAGAAATAAGCTTTAGGATTAAATCCTAAACATGTTTTCAAGGTTGATACACATCTAGGGTTTTCTCATAAATATGGTTTAAATGGGTCATGTCTAGCTAGATTGAAGATGTCCAAATCTAGGCATTATAGAAAAGGTGAAAAAGAAGCTAAAGAGACCTAACTTGCAATGAAAGATGCAAGGGAGAGGGGATTTACTTAAATGATTGAAAGGAGACCGACCTATGAAGATGGTTCCTTGATTAAGATGCTCAAAGTTACAATCTTGAGACTTGAACTAGTGAATAAGGAATTTCTCCTTTTTCTTCACATCATGGGTAAAACGAGAAATTGAAAATAGGGTGTGTGAGTTGATTAAAAGAGAACATAAAGGTTGGGGTCTCTTTTCTAGATCAACACACATCAAGATTACAAAATTGGAAACAATTTTTCATGTAAGAGGGGTTTGCACCTCACAAAATCATCACAAAATAAACATAATCAAGACACATTTGAAGACTAGGGAGATAAAGGAGTACAAGTAGACAAAGAATAAAAAGAAAGGAGTAGATAACTCAAGGAAGAATATTTTTCTCAAATGATAATAATCTAGAGGCAAGCTAGGAGATACTTTGAAGTGCGCACAAGGATACGGTGTTTATTGTTGGGCTATACATCAAGCGACAGGACTAAAAGTAGCAGTTAGGTCGGTCTTATGTGCCAAAGAGGAAGTCGATGTCAGGGTAGCACGACATAGGGCCATTGTTTGTTGTACTAAAGAGGGGCCGCTATGTTGATGATGTGGCTAAGAGACATGGACTATTGTGCCAGGGAGAGCCGCTCTTAGGATGGCGTGGCTGAAATGCATGGCCTGTTGTGCTAATGGGGAGCTGCTACCCGAATAGGGCATCCAAGAGACATGGCATGCTACACTAATGGAGAACCGCTATCACGTTCGCATAGCTAAGAGACTTGCCCTATCATGCCAATGGGGAGCCGCTATTAGGATGGCATGACCAAGACACATGGCCTGTTGTGCTAGAAGGGAGCCGCCATAATGGCTTATTCAGAAGGGATCGAGTCTGGTGCTCCTTACACCTATGCAATTTACTAAGGAGGCTCTAGCTCTTTGAGAGGGTGCTACCCGACTTTGCTAGGGAGATTACTTTTATGTTGATCCCTGAAGTAATGTTGTTCTCAGCTTTAGACAATTTAGCTCAATTTCAGATTAATTTAGCTGTTGACATCATTAATTTAAAGGGTTTGTTACATTCACCTTATGCTGGGGATTGATGAACTATGTTGTGGAATTTTTAGTGTGCTTTCTCGCTATGGAGATCCCACTTAAGGATTTTTTTTCCCATTTTTATCCTTTTTGAGGACGCTTATCCATTGAGGGAAGTTGGTATGTTGGGAATCTCATTTGTTGGGAAAGAATTTTATCGAGGCAATTCTATGGGGAGAAGGATTGAAACCCTTTAGACGACCCATTAGGTATTTTTTTGCTAGGCCCATGATTGCATTAGCTTGCTTGAAATACATTAAGCACGACTCCTAAGCCATGGCATATTTTAGGGATGACTCCCAAGCTAAGATCCAATATACTTATTGTAGTTACGCCTCTTGGGTTGTTACGTATTTTAGGGATGCCTCCCAACCAATAGAGTCTGCTTGCATATTTTGGGGAGTTCTTCCAAGAAATTGAGTCAAAATACATATTTTAAGGATTTGTCCCAAGCCAATGTGTATTTTAGGGATGTCTCCCTGCCAATTAAGGATTTTGAGGATGTCTTCTAGGTCATCGTGCATTCTAGAGAAGCCACATTAGCCATTACATTTTCTAGGGATGCCTCCCAAGCCAATGCATATTTTAGGGAAGTCTCTTAGGCTAATAGAGTCTGCCTACATATTATAGGGATGCCTTCTAAGCCATAGAGTCAAAATATGTGTTATAGGGACGCCTCCCAAGCCAATACATATTTTAGGGACGCCTCCTAGGCCAATAAATTATGCCTGCGTATTATAGAGATGCCTCCCAAGACATAAAGTCAACATTAATGCCTCGAGATTTGATGATGTACCCAACTATTTGCCAGATGTGACCCCAAATGCACATTTTTGGGGGGTTAGCCTCATATTGAACCGTCTAAGCTGTTTAGAATTTTTGGAGAGCTATACAATGCCCTTAATGATATCTGGATTTGACAATCATGTCATCAACATACACTTCGACCTCTTTATGCATCATGTTGTAGATTAGTATGGTTGGTGTTCTTTGGTAGGTGGCATAGGCTTTTTTTAGGCCAAATGACATAACCATGTAGCAATAGGTTCCTTATTGAGTTACAAAGGTTGTGTTCTCCATATCCTCTTTTTCCATACAAATTTGGATATAGCCTACATACCCAACCATGAATGAGAGGAAGGCATGATTTGTGGTGTTATCCACTAGAATGTAGATAAGGGGTAGAGCAAACCCATCTTTAGGACTAGCTCGGTTTAGATCTCGGTAGGCCACACACATTCAAACTCTACTATCCTTTCTTAGAACTGGAATAATGTTTGCAATCCAATGAGGGTAGTTCACAACTTTAATGAACTCGACTTCCAGTTGTTTCTTGAATTCCTCTTTAATTTTCAGAGTTATGTCTATTTGCATTCTTGGTAACTTTTGTTTTACTGGTTTCCATCCCAAGAGGATTAGAGAGGATCAGAATGGTGTGCTTTGTAATATCTCCGTCTATCCCAAGCATTTCTTTATAAGACAAAGGAATGACATCAATGTATTCTTTGAGCAATTATGTCAGCTCTTCACGCTCTTCTAGGATAGCGTTAACCCAATTTGCACAAATTTCTGCTCATGCACCAATATTGATTTTTTCATTTTCTTCTATTATAGGTGTTTTATTTTTGTTTTTGTTCTTCCATTGCTTTAATAATTTCAAATCATATTCGTTTGAGACAAAGAAATTAGTGATTGAGATTCGAGTGGAAGAAGAGGAGTAAGTAGAGATAAAAATGTTATTAAATCACTCTATACATTTAGACTTGATAGACCTAGACTCAAAATATCACTCTTACTTTGATAATCCTGCCTCATCTAGTTTTGGGCCTTCACCAGTAATAATCTTCAGCTTGCTGCAACGAGGGGTTACTATCTTTAGGGATTTCCTCCATCTTTGTGCCATGTGTGGAACTGACACTATCAACTGAGAAGGGTAAAAGTCATAGCTTTGGAGAGTAGCTTAAACTTTTGGCTTATCCGTCTTGAGACCAAATGGCAATGATAGAGTTGATGGGTCGACATATTCGGGGGACTTTGATAACTCTTTGGGCTCATCATTATCCAAGAAGTAGCAATCATAAAAAGTTTAAATGGCAGCGTAGAACCTTCCATGATCTCGAATGAAGAGAAATTAAGGGAAGTCATTTTAGATGTTTTATTTTCCCTCTTTAATGAAATGCATGTTAGGGTTAGGAGATATGGCTTTAATGCATGCTTTAACTAGCATTACTCCTTGGCCATTTTTTGAGGCACTTCTTGGAGAATAAATTCTCGGAGTTCTTATGTTGTCAGGTTGTAGCCCAACCCAAAGAGGTTTTGCTTTCCCTTTGGATCCTTGAATGGTGCAGCGAGAGTTGACTTACATCCCAGAGTCATGCCAGGGAAGTACCCTTGGTACTTCATCATGATGTGAATCGTAGAGAGAAGGATGAAAGGTAAGGTATTGTAAGGCTTGAGCATTGCAACTTCAGCACTTAAGCAAAAGATTTCTTCATCTTCCTCATCGTGCTCAATGTGGATGAGGGGTTTATCTTCAATATGTAAAAAATTTTGGTCGAATGTCTTTCAGATTCGGTCGAATCTGAGGCCATTCTTTCCTCTTTTCACTTCCCTCTTTTCTGAACTCCGTAAAATCTTCATGAGTGACTTCAAACACTTGCCCAAGCTAAGATACGTGTGTCAAAGGCTCGAATGTATCACCTTTCACCTTGAAATCATCAAAGGTGCCTGAAATGAACTTAAGACAACTCGAAAACAAGATCAAGGTAAAATCAAGCATAATATACATAAAACCAATACAAAACTACGAGACTTGACACTAAAATGAGGTAATAAATGTGCTCTAAAACGAGCACATCAACGGCTGAGGCATCAATTGCTATTAAAGTGCCTTTAAAGGGTAGCTTATCCTAATGGTGAAGAAATTAGGGGATGGTCCCTAAAGCATGTACCTAAGGGCATCCAATAAGGAGGTTAAAGCTCGCCTTGATGTTGACCATTTGGAAAGTGACCTTCATTTTCAATGGTCACGAGCAATTGATGGTGTAAGTTTCCATATGCTTGGACCCCTTATGCTGATTGTGTGAAGTCCTTTTCCAAAAATCCTAATGCTTGGACCCCTTGTGTTAAGAGATGACACACATTGATTGCTTAACCATTTTTAATCAAGGTCACTGGTATGTTTTTATTACAAGCAATCATGGTTAGATAAAGAGCTTGTGAGAAGTCCCTCTGATTGAAAAATTATCATCAGAGAATGAGATCTACAACTTCTCCTTTCATGAGGTAAGGAGGGTGACCAAGACATTTGGAGTCATCCCTAAAGGAACCTTAATTTTTGTTAATGCATTTAGGAGTGTATTTCTATGCTCATAGGAAGTAGTGATTCACTCCCTAATATTGACCTCAACTCAAGTCTTTTTAAGTTGCTTGGTCAAGGGATTTTCTAGTGGAGAAAGGTTGATTTAGACTTGGGCATCAAGGATTAGATTCTGAGCTGGATTCTGAATACTTCCAGATTGAGTCATTACATTGATATCGCCTATTCCCTTTTAATACCATTCAAGATTGATACTGGGTGCCAGGGTTATGACATGAGTGACTTGATCAAGGTAGAAATCCTCATCATTGTCATCCCAAATGCCATTCACTAAGCCTTCTACAGTAGGACTGTGATTTTAGGGGATAGAACCCCAATTAGAGTAATGAGAAATGATGGGTCAAAGTAGGGCTCATCCTCATAGATGCATAGGATAGCCTAGAGACGTGTCTAATTGTTTGGCTCTGCCCCATGAGGGAATGGTAGCCTTTCGTCGTCTACTATATCTTGAAAAAGGTGCTTAAGTCTGATGCACTCTTTAATGTCATGGCCCTTACCTCGGTGGTATTTGTAATATTTTTTAGGGTACAATTTTGAATTTCTCTTGTATTATAAAGGGTCCTCTATAAGACTAATGGTGCAATGTGACCATTACTAGCAAGGAAGTCAAACGCATTTGAATAGGTCATCCTAAGATTTGAGAAGACCCTTCAAGGATAGTTCTAGAAATCGCCTCTCTTACCATTGTTTTTATGAGAGTTTCCTTGAGACCTAGGATCCTTAAGGGAGTTAACTTCATTGGTGACTATCAAGGTAAAAAATTATTAGTTTTCTTACTCTTCCATCCTTGATTGTTGCTGGGTTCCTCATTAAATAATCTTCAATACTTTTGCCAATACTTTAGGCATGTTCAAAAGACTCAAGGACCAAGTACTTCATATGGTTGTGGTACATGGGAAGGGGACTGGAGATGAAAGTTCTGACAAGCTATTTCTCATGTGTCATCGAGAGCATCTAAGAAGCCATCTTTTGTTGTCCATTGAGGTAGGTCATGAACCCCTCAGTTTGGCCTTGTATGAGGACCTCTAAATCCCTAGGAGTTATTTGAAGCTAGATATTAGGGCAATATGAGTTCATGAACATGTTGGTCACATCCTCCCAGGTTCGGTCTCATTATCCTTGATAGCATATAATCATTTTTGGAAAATTTGTTCAAGAGAAAATAGAAACATGATAAAAAATAATTTGGGTTATATTCCCTTAAAGGCCATGGTGGACCTAAAGTTACGTAAATGATAGTAAGGATCATCCAGGGACTTAAACTTTAGGATGTCGTTAGCCGAAATTTTTTCCAGGAGGCTTACTTTTCCCTTCATTTTGTTATCATTTGTAGTATCAAAGTATTATTAATTGTTAGTGAACTGGTGGACCATCCCTTTGATTTTCTGTGCCAAGTTAGCTTAAGACAAGCATTCATCTCCTAAAGGGAGTTACTAATGTCGTTGACCGCAACCATGAGTTGGGCCATCAGTTTTAGAGTAGACAAATTTTGGTGAGGAGTATAGGGAGAGGTGGGAGGTAGAGTGGATGCCAGCTTGGGAAATGGCAATAGTTAATGCAGAGATTTCCTTCTTAACCTTCCACCAAGCCCTTTAACCCAAATAGACAAACTCCTGAAAAAAGAAAAAAAAAATCTTTAGGACTTTGCACATGTGACACTTGGACTTGACTTGGCTAAGGGATGAGTATTTTAAGGTCTGCGTTAAGAGAGATGATACTTTATGCATGATGTAATTAGAAGTATGATGTAACTACATGATCAGCTCTAATGCATATGAAAGCATGACCCTGGTTTAAGGAGTCAGCCTCCATTACAAAATGATTTCGAATGCATGAGACTAACTCGATTTGCATGGACTCGATATATAATTCCCGTGTAAGGGTTAAGGTTTTTGTGGTGCTTGAGAGTAATTTTGGATTTGTACCCAGTGGCGCAATTTTAGGATTCTACCCCATATAAGGTTGAAGTGGAAAGGTCGGGATTTTACCAATTGGATAGGGAAATTCAAGATTTTCACCCCAATAGGATTTTAGTGGGAAGGTTGAGACCTTATCAGTTGAAGGGGTAATTTTAGGATATCACCCCCATAGGATTTCGGTGGAAAGATCAGGATCTTATCAATTAATGGGGCAATTTTCTGAGTTTACCCTAATAGGGTTTTGGTGGGAAGGTCAAGGTCTTACCAATTGAAGAGGTAATTTTAGGATTTTCCCCCATAGATTTCGGTGGGAAGATCACTATCTTACTAGTTGATGGGGAAATTTCACAATTTTACCCCAATAGGATTTTAGTGGGAAGGTCAAGGCCTTATCAGTGCGCTGATTTAGGGTAAATTTGGGATTTTATCGGGTAGTGATTCATAGGTAAATTTAGGTTTTTACCAGGGTTAAGAGGCATTTCGGAGATAAACTCAGGGTTTTACCAGGGACTTAAGACATTTCAAAGGTAAACTTATGGTTTTACCAGGGATGTGAGACATTTCAGAGGTAAACTCGGGGTTTTACAAGGGATATGAGATATTTCTAAGGTATGGTAGGATTTTCATGAAAGACATGGGGCATGATCCATTTCAAAGGTGAGGTAAGATTTTTACCGGAGGCATGGGCGATTTATGGGGTAAGGTAAGCTTATTACTAGAGACACGGTATGTTTTGGAGATAAGGTAAGATTTTTACCGGTGCTTGAGGCATTTTGGTGGTAAGGTAGGATATCTACCAGGGGCTTAGGGCATTTTGGAGGTAAGTTAAGACTTTTACCAGAGTCTCGAGGCATTTTGGTGGTAAAGTAGGCTTTTTACCGGAGCCTTAGGACACTTTGAAGGTAAGGTAAGCTTTCTACTGGTGACATGGGTAATTTCAGAGGAGAGGTATGATCTTCCTCGAGATTTGATTATCTTGAAACATTTGAGGGATGAGGTTAGGCTTTCATTATTCTAGAGGCAATTTAAGAGACAATTGGGGAGGAAATGTAGGTATTTGAGTCATTTAATTTTGAAAGGTAAGGTTGGAATTTTATCGTGTTTGGGTCAATTTTTGAGAGGTAAGGTTAGGTTTTTACCATGTTTGTGTCATTTTTATAGCAAAAGGCTAGGATTTCGGACGACATGGTTTTGCATGACGCAAGCATAACGAGACATGGGATAGACATGATGTGGTTTAGACACGGATGACATGATGCAAATAAGCCTAATTGTTGATCATGACCAAGAATGTATGAAATTCATGTTTTAGGGGTTTAGGTTTCCCTAGGATTTACAAAGCTAGATCTAGCGTGCTCTAATGAATACGACTAATACAAGTATCCATCTAGCCAAAGTTTTAAGTTTTAGCATGAACTAGGGTTGAATACATGAGTCAAAGGGTTCATGGCATTGATGAAGATTCATTTACTAAGAGCCACTTCTTGAAAGAGGCCAAGGTAAGTGGACAATCGCCTAACACAAAACCAGGAGCTCGTGCCAGATGCCACATTTTGGTAAGCTTCGGAAAAGTTGAAGGTCGGGCCTATAACCTTAATAAGTTATTATCTAACCTTCCACTCCCAAGGTTTCACAAATGTAGAACACATTTATATGTGATGGATTCCTAGCTAGGGTGTACTTCCATACGCGGAGAATTCCATGTAAAGTATGCCTAACACAATCTCTAGCCAATTGCTAGCACACAACCCAGAGTTTTTTGCTCGCTCATCCGCACGCATAGCCAAGTAAGCTTTAGGTTAACACCTGCCCAATGGAGTCGCAAAATTGTAGGGGGCAAATTAGGCGCTTATGGTCTAAGAACCTAACTAGGTTTTGGTCGGGCAATTTGATGAGTGAATTTCCACTAGAGAACTTGGGTTTTGCAACCCAACCTACCCATTTTGGTGAAGAAAAGAGGGAGGAGCCCACCCTAATAGTGTCCTATAAGTTTTCGCATTACTAAGGATCGGCTATGTTACTTTTAGAGACACTAAACGGGTCAAAAAAGTTGCCACCATGCATTTAATGGGTTGTTTGGGAACCCTGGGGTTTGAATCCTTAAATGACTCAAGTAAGTGGTCTGCTCAGAAGCTTCTAGAATATGCGGCTTATTTTAACCAGGGATTATGTGCAAAACAAATGGCATATAGATGGAAGAACAAATAAGGTTAAATTCCTAGGCAAACACATGTACAAACAAGAGATAGCACACTCTAATTTAGTGGGTCGAGCAATTTAAGATTTCTGCACATAGTCTAAATTAGATGGTCACTTGTATTAATTGTCCATAGTTTAGGGATCCTATGGATTGTTGTCCAAAATTATCTTTTTCGACGTGGTTATAATTAATAGGTCTTGTATAAGAATATAATATAAAGGTAAACATGCAATTATAAGATAGGATTTATGTAATGAAAGTACATAATGGAAATGAGACAAAGAGTTAGGAGACAAGATATAAGAGATAAGAGACAAGAAAAATGTTAGGGTTAGGGTTAGAGGTAATGCAAATTAAGAGTAATGCATGATGAGTTAAAGAATAATGCTTGATCAAATGATCAAATAAGACTAAAGAGACCTTTCTTCATGATAATGTTCCAACTTTGAAATGGGTCTAGTACCAATAACAAGTATGATTTAATCATGTAACATCATTGACTTTGATAATGCAAATAGAAATCATATTAAGGATTATGAAATCTACGAAAAGAAATTAGTTTAAGGATTAAGTCCTAAAAAAGTAATTAAGGGTGGTACACATCTAGGGTTTGCTCAAAAAAATTGGTCAAATAAGTCAAGTCTAGCTAGATTAGAGATGTCCAAATTTAGACATCATAGACCATGTCCAAAAGAGACTAAAGAGACGTAACTTGCAATGAAAGATGCAAGGGAGAGGGGATCTTCTTAAATGATTGAAAGGACACCAACCTATAAAGATGGTTCACTAGTAGAAAACACTTTAATTGCTTCATCTCAAATATTACAGTTAAATACATTTCAAAGCACATGAATAGGGAGAACATACTTTTAATTTAAATGCTACGATTATTTAAAATAACACAACACTAATAACCACAAGTGTTGCGGTTATTTAAATAACTGCAACATTTATTACAAATGTTGTGGTTTTTTAATTAATTGTAGCACTTGTGATTATAAGTCTTGTGGTTATTTTAAGAAAACCGCAGCATTCATTCCCATCATGAAATGGTCAGACAGAGGGGAAGTCTGGGAAAATATCATTGAATAAGTGTTGTGGTGTTTTAAATAACCACAGCACTTATAATCACAAGTGTTGCGGTTATTTAAAAAATCGCAGCATTTATTAATGGCCTGGAAAATGTTAATATATTAATGAATAAGTGTTGCGGTTTTTTAAATAATCCCAGCACTTATAACACAAGTGCTACGGTGAATTAAAAAATCGCAGCACTTGTGTTATAAGTGCTGCGATTATTTCAAAAACTACAGCACTTATTCATTAATATATTACGCAAGACTTCCCTTTCCCAAGCCATTTCAAATCACAAAAAATTTTCTCTAGACTCCCAACACTTCAGTGCACGAAAAAAACCCCTAAGATTACCCTTTTCTTCTTTAGTCATAACCTTTGTCTTCTCTAGCTAGCCATAACTTAACATCCCCCCTTTTCTTCTCTAGCCCTACCCCATAACACCTACTAACTAACTTTCTCTCTTTGAACGAGCTTGGCATTTGCATCTAGGCTAAAGGACTGAGTGAATTTTGTACTCTTCTTCGCAAAATTAGAGGTACGTATTTCTTTTTTTTAAAATATAAGTCTAAAATATGGTTAAATTAGTGTCATTCTTGTTTTATTGAGTAAACTCTATTGTTTTCATTGATAGATATCTACTACGAAGGATAGTTGTATTAGTTGCTTGATGGGATGCTTTAGTAGCTTATGACTTTAATTCTTATTGTCTTCTTTTGCTTAGTCTTGAACTCCTTCGAAACAAACAAATTAATGAATAAATTTATAAAGTACGATATTACAAACTTGTACAGTAGTATAAAGGGGGGAAACAAAAATTAAAAAGAGATATTAATTAACTAATCAAGGGACTTCTTCTTAACTAGTACATCTATTTTGAACAAGTATTAGTATTAGTATTAGTATTAGTATTAGTTATTTCTAGAAGATGCATTACAAATGTTTTTTTTGTTGAATCTAATTAGGACCCATGTCTACCATGCAATCGGCCTTGTCAAAAATACTACTAATAAAGTACTAAAGTGGTGAAAATAGGTTTGATGCATTGATAAGGATATGTTGGGATAGTCCAATTATAAGGGAAACTCTATCGAATTTTTTAGTGAACATTTTCTTAGTATATAAAATAAGTTTTTCGATCATGATTTCATTGCCTTAATCTACCTACTCAAGTTTTTTGTTTATTTCTTAGAAGTTCAAATTGGATCGAGATTGGATGTACTGTAACCAAACCTCAATGGAATACATACAAGGGGTTAAGGAGTTTGCTAGGCTTACACTTAGACACCAAGTAGACAATCATTTAAAGATAATATTGTGTCCTTGTTGTGATTATAACAACTCTAGGGGTTATCATGACATTAGTGAAATCAAAGATTATCTAATTCGTCGAGGTTTTAGAGCGGATTATAGGATGTGGAATTGGCATGGTGAAATATTAGAATTTTGGTCAAGCACTAGTAAGTGCCTTAGTAGGGAGAAGCCACCTCGCAATGAGGATGGGTGGAATGTTAATGAGGTATAAGATGATGTTAGAGATTAGGATAGAGTGAAGAGGATAAAATAGATGAGATGATGTATGATGTTGAGGATGATTTCATAGTTTGTCCTCATATCTTTGATGAAATCCTTAGAGCTGCAGAGAAGCCTATGTATATTTCTTATACTTCACACACTAAATTGAGCACTATAATGAAGCTCTTCAACTTAAAGGCACACCACAATTAGACTGACAAGAGTTTCACACACTTGTTAGAAGTTATATTGGGTATGCTTCCTGAGGGCAATGAACTTCCACTTACCTACGAGGCCAAGAAACTCATGTGTCCTATGGGAATGGATTATGTGAAGATCCATGTGTGTTGAAATGATTGTGTTTTACATCAGAATGAGTATGCAAATCTAGATGAATTCCCAGTATGTGGAGTATGTAGAGTTCCCCGTCCAAGGTTCTATGGTATCTTCCAATTATACCGAGGTTTAATAGGCTTTATTCATATGATAGTAATGCAAAATTATTGCGGTGGCATACTAAGGGGAGGAAGAAAGATAGGTTGTTAAGGCATCCTTTTGATTCTCTTCAATGGATAAACATCGATAGGATGTTCATGAGTTTTAGTGGGGAAGATCGAAGTCCTAGGCTAGGTCTTTGCACAGATGGAATGAATTCGTTCGGGACCTTAAACACCCAGTATAGCACTTGGCCCATTCTTCTCACTATTTACAATTTTCCACCTTGGTTATGCATGAAGCGCAAATACATCATGTTATCGCTTCTTATATCTTGACCTAAATAACCTGGTAATGGCATAGATGTCTATCTTACTCCTCTTGTCAATGACTTGAGATTGTTGTGGGAGGAATGTGTCTAGGTTTTTTATGCTTAATCTAAATCAAATTTCACTATGCGTTCCTTGATCTTCTGTACAATTAATGATTTCCCAGCTTATGGAAATCTTTTTGTTTATGCTATAAAGGGGAAGACTCCATGCCCAGTATGTCAAGAAGATATAGAAGCTATGCGCCTACACAATTATGGGAAGCATGTTTACGTGGGTTCTCGCAAGTACCTTCTAGGAGATCATCCTTTTAGAAATAAGAGGAAATATTTTAATGGCTCCATAGAGTTTCGAGAAGCTCGTCTCTCTCTATGTGTGAGTGAAGTATATGATTGGGTGAAGGGCATTGAAACTGTGTTTGGAAAGAGCTCTAAAAGTAGATCAGTCGGTGGTTATAAGAAGAGGTATGTGTTCTGAAGTCTTCCTATGGGTGTCATTTAGAGGTACATCATTTCCTTGATGTCATGCATATTGAGAAGAACATTTGTGATGCCATTATTGGGACTCTCTTGAATATGCCCGGTAAAACCAAGGATGGGGTTAAAGTTAGGAGAGACATGGCTGCTATGGGGAAAACTAAATCGGCTCCTCAAGAACATGGTAAATGATGGTATCTTACTCCATCTTGTTTCACACTTTCAAGGAAGGAGAAGATTAACTTCTTTGAGTCTTTACATGGACTTAAAGTTCCAGTTGGGTTCTCTTCGAATTTTGCAAGACTTGTTTTAATGAATGATCTGAAGTTAGTAGGTATTAAATCCCATGATTGTCATGTTTTGATGCAACTATTTCTTCTTGTTGCTCTTCAAAGGATATTTCCTCCACAAGTGAGATACACAATTATAAGACTCTACATCTTCTTCAACGCTATTTATAGCAAGGTAATAAATCCAGCGATGTTAGATGACTTGCAAGCTTATGTGGTTGAGACCATGTGTTGATTTGAGATGCATTTTTCACCTTCTTTCTTCGACATCATGCCTCACTTAGTCATTCATTTGGTTTGTGAGATTAAGCTATGTGGGCTTGTTTAGGGGAGGTATATGTATCCATTTGAATGAGAGATGGGTACCTTAAAGAGTAGAGTCATGAATCTAGCCAAACCAAAGGCCAGTATAGTACAAAGAACAGTTGTTGAAGAAGTTACATTATGGATTGCATAGTATCTTTCCTAAGTACATGAAATTGGGGTGCCAAAATAAAGACATGTAGGGAGGCTTAAGGGTCATAGCAATATTGATCGGAAATAGATTTCACTTAGTTTTAGTTTAAAATATAAGGCCAAATTGTTTATTTTGCAAAATCTAAGTGAAGTCCATCCGTATGTAGATGAGGACATGAACACTCTAAGAAGTCAATATCCTTCTAAAAGGGATTTGCAGCTGGTAAAGGATCATGGCTAAATTATCTGACACACTCGACGATGTTTCTGATACATTAAGGTGGTTGGCATATGGTGCTAAAGTTTAAGATATGTCATATGAGGGATAGGACATTAATGGTTATTCTTTTACTTAAAGAGCCAAGATGAGAAGTTAACTATGTATAATAGTGGTGTAATGATCATTGGCATGTCTCCAGAATTTGCTAGTTCAAAGGATCAAACATTAATCGATAAACGGAGTTCATATTATGGGGTTATTAAATGGATTTTTACGAGCTTGACTACCTGAATTTCAAGATTCCTTTTTCCTATTGTAATTGGGTTGATAATAACCGCGGGGTAAAGAAGGACGAACGCGGGTATTTAACCCTTATAAATCCCAATCGTCTAGGACATCGTGCCGATCCATTCATTTTACCTTCACAGGCAAAGTAAGTTTTTTACATAGTCGATCTTGTCGATTGCAATTGGACGGTTGTTATTGAAGGGAAGAGGCAAATTCTTGGAATTGGGTATGTTTTTGATGAAGATGAATATGATGAACATTTTGATGAAACCCCGCCATCCACATGGAATATCCCGACATTATTTGTTGACGATATTGACGATATTTTAAAACGCAATGACCATGATGAAGGATTCTATGTAGCTAGGGAGTCCAATTAATAATGAACTGCCAAGAAAATTGATTTAGCATATAACATTGCAAATCCAACAAAAAGGTATTATTAAGAAAACAAATAGATTAGGAGAATCTAAACTTGTTAATAAACAACAAATTTGCGTATATAGAAGTTTGTTGCATATAATTTCTACATTCTTATATATTATTTTTTGTTCTACTTGTTTATTATGTGATTCATATTGACTTTACTTGTTTTTTATTTTCAGATTCAGAGAAATAGAAAAACACAGAGGGCCCGAGCCATCTTCTGTTGCCGACACCCAACAGATGAAGAAGAAGAGAGTGGGGAGAGGTCCCTCAAAAGGGATTAAGTCCATTACCTATGTCCAGAGAGTTCTAAAGTGGACGCACTCGGATGCCCTTGTGGGACATACTATAAGGACTACAAGAACCATTTGGGGGCGATCAGTCGGTCAAAAATTTTGATCTTGATAACGGACTAGAGCTTCGTCCCGAAAGGTGTGAAGGGTATGCTTTGGGAGGACGCAAAAGTAATATACCTAATTGTGTTCTTTTTTGTAAATCTAACTATGTTCTTTTTTGCAAATCTAATTGTGTTCTTTTTTGTAAATCTAAGTGTGTTCTTTTTTCTTTGTAAATGATACAAAAAGAGTTCTAGATCGAGGAGGATCCACGAAAGAAGCAGGCGGTTCTTACCTCTAGCGGCTTGTGAGTGGTTGGATCTATTGTACAAGGAATAAGGAGGTCCAGACCAAGAAGTGACCTTGGGAACTAACTTTATCTCCGAGGAAGACTGGAACGCATTCGTGAAAATGCATTCCACAGAGGAGTTCAGGGTAAGAATTTATTTGAATATTGTGATAGTAATATAATATGTTGTCTAAATGAAACTATATTTTCTTATATTTATTTACTTATTTCCTATAAAAAGCAAAGAAGCAAGTATGCAAATAGGAGTGCGGCCAAGAACTTGTATCCTCATCATATAGGCCAACACTCATATGCTGAGATGAGTGAAGTCTGGAGGTGAAAGGGCTTCATTCCTTTGGTTTTGTAGTTTTTATCAAGTTATTTATTGATTATTTCGAGTTTGCTAGACAAGACGACAACTTGGATTTTTATAAGATTTGTGGACGTCTTGTGGTGCCTGACCAGCGGACCGCTATAGTCAGAGACTCCATTGTAAGATATGTTTATTTGTAACATTACTATATTCTTCCTATTACTTATCATTTACTAATTGATATTTTGTTTTTCTTTTGTTAAATACGTAAGAGGAATTGAGACGGAGAGAGGATTCAGGAGAGTTCATCTCTCGGCCACAGGACGACATCTTATCCCGTGCCCTCGACAAGAAAGACAACCCAGGTCATGTGGTAAGTTACAAAATAAGCATAGGCCGAAAAACTATGTATGGGGCTGAGAAGAGGAGCTTGATCCTGAAGAGGGTCGGGGACGTGGAAGCTCGAATCGAGAAAGCTGTAAGAGAGGTTGAGCAGCAAGTTTGAGCTCAAACGATGAAGGAGATGGAGAAGAAGATGGATTTTATGCTCCAAGAAAAGTTTAGGTTGTTCGCTGTGCAGTTTGGTATCCCAAAACCACCTCCCCAGAACCCTGAGCGTAGCATCAGACCTGACCCTTCAGTTTTCCCATCCAGCATCTTCTTGAGGGTTACAGATCCTTTCCAGGATCTGTAGGTTTGTTTACTCATGTTTTATAAACTTCTAATCACATATGAAATTCGTATAATTCAAATGCATGAGATACTGACATCTTTATCACTTTTATTGTAGGGGCAAGTTTTCAGTCAGTTATTGCACATGTTGAACGAAAATGAAACAATTGTCATTGCTTTAGGAACCTTTCATCCATCTCTAACTTGAGACCACCATTCTGATATCCTTTTGGAGCATGTAATTGTCCCTGTTCTTGCCTCTTTTTCCTTCATTAAAAGGCTTAAGCAAGCCCACAGGACCTTTACACATTGGCCGAAGCATTTAGTTCGGCTCTTGACGACCGAGGTAAATGCATTTCGCCTTACTTAATTTGGTTAGTTGTATTCTACTAATGTATTCTACTGAATTCTTGATTTTGTTTGAATTAGCCAAGAGGTATGAGTGGAAAGGACGCAGCTGAAAGTGATGCCAGTGGTCTTAGCGTTTTAGAGACAACTGAGTCCATGAAGAAGGATGTCACCCAAACCGATCTCACTAAGTTGGCCTTGAGTCATCTCGGTGAAAATTGTCGAGAAAAGAGGGCTCAGCTATCGAGGCTTTCGCCAGACAGCCTCGTCTCCTTTTGTTGTGGGAAGATGACATTCGGGTACGCAGAGGACTAGGATATTATGGTCGTAGAAGAGGATGTCACTCAGCTTCTCACATGAGATGAGTTGAACATATCTGCACTACAAGTCTTTATGATGTAAGATACCTAACTATTGCATATGATTCCTACTATATATGTGTTTTTGATTTGTTTTTGTAACTAAATGGGTATTGTTATTTGATAAAATAATTATAGGAATTGTTATGAGTTGGTCTAAGAAGAAGGACAAGGATCCTTCGGTCTCATGTGCCCTTCTAGGATCTCTGCTACCTTGATCGGCAACGACCAGGATTTCGTCACTTTTTACATGTTATCTTCAGTGGCTAAATATCATAACAAGCGTTTCATCTTTTGCCCGTACCATGAAAGGTATGAACTTCTAAACGTAAGTTTTTTTTATGTATGAATATGTTTGTATTTTGACCATTAACCAATCATTTTGTAGGCGTCAGTGGATACTACTTGTTCTGTCGTTAGAGAAAAGGACAATATACATTTTTGATCCTCTTGAAAGAAAACATAATTTAGCGATTAAGGACGTGTTAAATACGTAAGTATTCATTAATTACATCTTTTATTTCATTTACAAGAGTAATAATTAGAGTATAGTTATTGACTACTATTTTTTGTTTCAAATGTAGTGCTTTCAAGAGTTATAAAGTTCAGTCCGACCATCGTAACGGACTGAAGTTGAATTGGATTCTAGCTCAGGTATCCCTATTTTGAATTATATGACTATTTTATTGTCTTAGAATTGTATTAAGTCTGTTTGATTTACATTTTATTTGTTTTTCAAATGTCGTGTCCTCAGCAGATAGGAACCACGGAGTGGGGCTACTTTCTTATGGGTTTTGTGTTTGACATCCTCCATAACCATGCTACTGTGTGGATCTTTCAATGGTACATATTATTCCTTTGTTTTGTAATTTATTTTTGAGATCTAGGCTATATAAGAGGGAGTTATAAGGAATAATTAGCTGAATCATTCTTCTTTAAGTTCCAGCAAGTATAGAGCAACAAAAATATCAATGCTCAACCGTTCTCAAGCCTAGAAAAGTGGATGATTCTTCTTGAATTCCATGGTCTTTCAAGCTTCTCTTTCAAAAGCAAATTAGGTTATTAGATGTTTGTAATTATGTTAATTAGTTGCTAATCAATTCCTTCTTTACTAGGTTAAGCCTCAAGATTCTAACTTTTGGCATCTTGAACAAGGAACCACTAGTAGAGAAATGTCTAAATACTGCGGTTTTCTAACGTTAAATGTTGCGGTTATTTATACGAAGCACATATAGGCAAAGCACATGGAAAAATTTCAAATGCTGCGATTCTCTGAACGCAACAATAAAAACAACAAATGATGCGATTTTTTCCAAATAATCGCAACACTTATAAGTAATAAATACTATAGTTTTTTTTAAAAAAAACGAAGCACTTATTACATAAAATAAAAAAATATTTTTTTTATTAATAATTGCTGTGGTTTTTTCATATAAGACCATATATATGATAAAAAAAAATAAAAAAATAATTTTTTATTAATATATACTGCGATTTTTTATTAAAGCCACGACATATATTAATAAAAAAATAGTTTTTAAGTAATATATAGTGCGGTTTTTTCAAAATAACCGCAGCTTTTCTTCTTTTTTGAATATTTTTATATTTTGTAATTTTTATAAGTGCTGCGGTTTATTAAAATAGTCATAGCATTTATTACTCTAAGTGATGCGGATATTTAGGAAAATTACAGCATTTATTCTTTTTTTAATTTTTTTATATGTGATGCCATATATTTCTCTCTTTTTTTTAAATTCTGGTTACCCACTCTTTCAACACATTAGGGAACTAATGTCAATATAAGAACATTGCTGCCAAATATATATGGAAATGTGCGTATAAAATATTTGTTTAAATTATCAAAAAATTATTATTAAATTTACAAATCTTATATAAGCTACTTGAATTAAGCTTATAAACTAAGTTTACATCTACAAGACTAGGAGTAACTTAACCTAATGATATAATACATACAGAAAATAATGGCCTAACCTAATGCTATATACAAAAAAGAATGGCCTAACCTAATGCTATATTTTTAGATTTAACCCTAATGTATTTATGTAAAAACAAAAGAGAAGATTGAGCTAGCTACCTAATTATACATATTTCTTTAATCTCCATTAGATCTTCAGGTGAGTATGGCGTTGTTCTTTGAATTTCCTGAGAGGGTGAGAAAAGATAGGTTTAGTATTACAATAAAGAACATATCTATAAAATAGGATACATAATTCCAAGTGTAAATTTTTACAGAGTTTCCTCTGTAATTAGACCTATTTCCATTTTTTATAAGTACGTATTTTCACAATCATTATAGTCCTATACAATCCATCCATCCATTCATAACACAATTTACTATTCACAATACCATCCATCCATCCATTCTCAACTCGAGTTATCTATATTAAGACTCCTTAAACCACCTTTAAGATGATAAGAATCCTAAGAATTTTAACAGTAAAAACATGCATTTTAAAGCCCTTTATGTAAGGAATAAAAGCAAGTAATTTTAGCACCTTAATGCCCTTAAAACACATGACTCAAAGCCTTATGTCTTCATTGCCAGGGTATTCAACAATATAACTCTTCCTTAATCATCCTTAAAATATCCTTTTAATGTCCAAATAATGCTTGTAACATTCCTCTTGAATTCTGGCTAGAAGTTCAACATAGTTATGAATCCTCTTCAAAGCTTGTAACTCCTCAATTAACTACCTTGAATGCTAAATGTATCTTTCCAAATCTCTAATAAATCTTTCCAGCAAGTAGTTACGCTTCAATCAACATGTTAAGCAAGTAATTAGGTTGTATTAATACATCCTTAAAGTGAAGGACTTCATTAAAACATCCAACAAGCATCCAGCAAGTATAAACTTCATTGAATGAACAAAAGGCTCCTAGCTTCATTGAGACTTCATTAATCACATCCAAGCTCCATTAAATCTTCCAAACAACTTATTTTATTAAAAGCACTAAAATCATCACTTTTTTAAACCTTAATTAAGTGAAATCTTTCTAAATGAGGATAAACTTAATTGAAGGTTTGATAAACCAAATCGTAAATTTCTTGGACCAAAATAAACGGTCTATACACATTCCAATAATCATTCACGAAAACACCATGGAATTTATCATTCTAAACTTTCTTTCCAAGACCATGAGCCCGAAGTGACCCGTTAGGCCCATCAATCAATCCTAAGTAAAAAATAGGATTTTTGTGATTTACATCATTTTTAAGCAAAACTCCGTTTACACTCATACGAAGTCTCAAAAATAAGATAATGGAGTATTATTCATACTTCGATCATTGTAACACAGATCGTGGAACCCTTACATTCACACAATTAGCTTAATTATCTATTGTGATATATCCTTAATGCTTCACATTTCATCATTTTTCCACAGTAAAACAACTGTCAAAATGATTTGTTAGGTGAGTTGTATATAGCTTTTTGCGTGTGTCACTTAATGACCAAATTAAAATTATTCCAAACCATAATTAAAGCCTTTGTCTACCAAAGCGGGGCCATTAATAAGAAGATTATTGGAGCATTACACACAAATTGAGCACGTAGCAGTGCTCTTAAGATTAGATTGATTAACATATTCCTTTCATTGTTTAGGAGGTTGATTCTAATTGTCACATAGAAAAATAATTTGTCGTTTGATTTATATGCCTAATGTGACACTTAAACAATCATTCCTTGTAGTAATACTTTTACCTAGGACAGATAAATTTCAAGTTTGCAAATGTCAAACAAAAAAAAAATGATAAATATTTAGTTTACATCTCTAGGGGTCTGTTCGGATTTATAGTATATTATTCTTTCTTGAAAAATAAAATTGTAATAAAATATTAGTAGTATCTTAATATATTTTATTTTACTATTAAAACTAACTATTTTATATAATAATATTTTTTTTTATAAAAAATGTGCAAGCGACAAGTCAATAAATGATATAAATAAAATTCGACGATAAATATCAGGTCTTGGATACATCACCCTAAAATTTTTATTAATTAAGATAATTAGCGTATACATTCCACAATATATGTCAAGTATGAAATTAGTCAATTACGTTTAACAGCCTCATAAGAACAACCCAACTATAATTATTTACTTTATGGAATAGCTTTTTGTTGCTTTAGTTATATATCTAATCTTGAATTATAGTAAGAATAGCTGTAAGTTAATAGTGGCTTTTGCAAACACGGTAGTTATATGATGAAACCGAAAACACCAGTATCGGAATAATCATTCATTCATCTAATAGTTTATTTTCAAGAGGAAACGCTACTGAAAGTACCTTAGCTTCATTACTCTCAAGCTCTAATTTCTTAATTTATTTTTATAAGATTTAAAAAAAAAATTGCAAAACTAAGATCTTAACCAAACTAATTTGAAAAATGAGACAATTCAGGCTTGAAAGAGAATCGGTGCCCCGGGCAACGATTTAGCTAAAGGAAAATCTTTGCCTGAGGCACCGATTTATAGTAAGCTGGATTAGGGTTCTGGCAGAAAGTTGGGCCAGTAAAAATCGTTGTCTAAGATACCGATTTATTTGGTAATAAAAAAACAGTTTAATTAAAATCGCTGCCAGGTAGTGATTTTAAATTTTTTTTTTTGCTTAAATCGGTGCCCCAGACAACGTTTTTCTGTTGAACTGAAAACGTTGCCTCATGCAGCAATTTTCTAAAGATTATTAAAGGAAGGAAAGAGAAAGAAAAGAGAAGAAAAGTAAAGAAAAAAAAAAGCTCGGCCAGCAGAAATCATTGCCCTGTGTAACAATTTCATTTAAAGAGAAAACGTTGCTCTAGGCAACGTTTTCTACTGGCCCAACTTTCTGTCAAACCCTAACCCCTCACTACAAATTAGGGCCTTAGGCAACGATTTTCCTTTAGCTAAATTGTTGCCCAAGGCACCGATTTTCTTTTGAGCCTAAATTGTCTTATTTTTCAAAATAGTTTGGTTAGTAGCTTGTTTTGCAATTTTTTTTAAAAAGCTTATAAATAAAATTCCCTTATTTCTCTAGTTAAAGTTGTGTCTCGGGGTACGTATTAACAAAATGATAGCAATTAAGGAGCACGTTCGAATAGGGTGAAAGTTAGATTTTTTTTGCTTTGGATTAGAGCATAATCCGAATTCATAGCAAATATAATTCGCTTTTGAATATTTCAATCCATTCTAAACTTTAGAGTTTAGATCCGATTCAAATCTATCCAAAAAAATTTTAGCTTATTTGGATCCAAATAGAAAACCGAAATATTTTCGGCTAGTTATTGAGCTTACTATTTTAATGAATTGCATGTTTCAATATGTTCAAAAAGGGACTTCAAATGTTCCATAATCACATTCAAATATGGCACTGAAATTCTCTTAGTCTATAGGGTATTTGTTCCTTTTCTTATCTTGTTACTTTTTTAAATTGGTTCAAATTCATTGCTGGTTTGTTTGTTGATTGGCTTGATGAAAAGCTACGATAAATTGGATCATTATTTGCTCATATTTTTGTGGAAAAAATCTGGTTACTTTGATATAATTTTGTGGCCTTAATAACCTAGACAACATTCGTGTTATTTGATAAAAATTCGAAAGCAAGTGTAATTATTGTTGCTGGGTAATTTTTGCATGGCTATTTGTTGGAATTTGTTATTACTAAGCTCTTGTTATTTCGTGCATATAGCTTCAATCTTGGTTTTAAATCTGTGGGAAATAATGTTGGAAATGGTAAACTTTGCTTAGAATCTCAAAATTCTAGAAATCATCCCATTTGGCGCATTTATAACAAACCGGGCAGGATATTCACTTGCGTGTATTGGCTTGTTTTGAACCTGATTTGGGAGAGTGATGCTACACCAACCTAGAATAGGCTTATTTGAGTAGTGGGAGGCATTTATTTGGCTCGTGGCTTAGGTGGAACTGCAGGAATTGTTGGTTGTCCTGCGTGAGTAGTAGACCTATTCAAATGGATGAGGCCCGTTAAATGCCCTTAATCGATCCGTTTATAAAAAGGTCTAATCAATAATGGGTTCAATGGTTCAGTCACTTAATGTGTCATGTTTTATTGGGTTTTTAATGAGTCAAGTCGGATCAATAATGGGCTTATAGTTTCCAACACTTTTAAACATTATCAAATAATGAATTATTTTTACTTACTTATCGATGATCCACTATCAAATATTGGAGGTGATACATACAAACTATTATCCTTTATAGATAAAAACTATTCTCACTTAGTACTATTTTGTTCCTAAGGCTTAGATTTGATTGAAACTCATATCTTTATCTAGATAACCATTAGGATCATATATACAACATTTTGACTCATATTTTTATGAGTTGATCTCGGAAAAACATGCGGGTTTTGGTTGTTTTTATAATAATTTTGATTCAAAAGGGTCTCATTTACTTGGTAGATTTTTCGATCGACCCAAACAACTGCAACATGCATTATAGTGAGGAAACCTCCGTCTAAATTAACAACGCAAAGTTAAAAATTTACTTACTCACAATAAGATTGTGAATTGTGAGAGATGTTACAGAACCTATTCAAATTACTTCGTAGTTTTGCAGGATCACCAAAATAAGTATTAATTTGTTTTATCAAATTTAAAACAAAGTACAATAGTTGTTATAATGAATTGATTAGTTATGTGTGGAATGAGTCGATGATATATACTGTTACATAATTCTAATAGTAACTTGAACAATAATGGTACGTAGTACATACTTTGGGACTATAATTTGAGTTGGAGGGGTCCATAATATGTGATTACATCAGTAAAACTCCGGCAATCCTTGTGGAAGTTGTGTTGAACCTATTTCCCTTCGAAAAGCAGTCCAACACTAAGCCAAAATGATTAAAAAATTTCATGGCAAATGTTGTACAGCTTCTCCCCCGCATGAGACCAATGAGCACTGTGACCGATGCCAACGGATCAGATCTGGACCGGATTCTAATGAATATAGATCTAGATATGTTTTTCAAAAATAGAATCAGATTCAAATATGACGGATATGAAAAGTAAGGATCCATATTCAAATCCAATGGTTCAAAACGGATCCAATACCAAAATCAATGAAATCCAAATAACGACGTGCAGACCAGACCTGCAGAGGAGAAATACTAAAATATCTAATAATGCAACAAAACTTTATGCTAAAAAAATAAAATAAAAACATGTAGTACTTTATAATAATAGTACGTGACTGAACTTACTAGTTGGTCTAATTTGGACCCACTGCTCAGAGTATGGAGCAAGAGGTTTAGTCATAGCAACTTTTAAGCCTGAGACATCTATCAGAAATAGCGCGCGAAAACAGCGCGGGGGCTGTTTCCCAATGCACCTCTTCTGTAAATGCAGTAACCCTACCATCATCCCCCTATGTTTTCCTGTATAATTTAAAGAGCATTGAAGAATAATTATAAAAACTTTACAATTTTTTTTTTAAAAAATGAATTTTTTCTTGTGTGTCAGTAGAAATTCACATCCTGAAAATCAAAAATTCCTTTTTATAAAGAAAAGGATGTTTGGTCCCATTTCCTATCATTTCAAATGTTAACTCTTTGATGTTGACATCCTCCCTCATCACGTAATTATTTTGTAAAAAATAATTTAGAAATATAGTGGAGAAGAATTATAAATTATTCATTCATTTTGTCGAAATTTGTAGATAATGTATGATTTTTATGAGATTTTTAATTTATGGTAAGTAATTTTTCTTGAGGAATTCATAAAAATGTAATCAAGAATTGTTTGTTTGACATTTTAATTTGGAATTAATAAGAGGTAACTTTCCATGCAATAGTCGGATCACTTGACTTGCAAGTTATATTTCGCATGTTTTTAAGCTATTCCAATAATTAATTAATCGTTCATTATTTCAATTTTATTTAACTTATGCTATTCCAATTAACGTTCAGTATTACAATTTTGAACTTATGATATTCTTAGTGATCATGGTTAATATTTGAGAGCAAGACTGCCGACTACTCTCTAAGTCTCTATGGAGTAATTTTCGTGAGATCGAAATTAATTTTCTACCTTTTAAAGGTATATGTTCAACATCTTGAAAAAGTTATTTAGTATTTTCAACGGATCTCACCTATTACTGACTATGATTTTATTAACTAATTTCAACATGAAAATAATTATAAAAGATTTGGAACTAATAAGCAAATAATCAATAAGAAGATTGACACTATTTGGCATCAAAAATAATTTTTTTTATTTTTTTCCCATATATAAGAAAAATACAGTTATAAGGGTTTTATTGGATTCATATTAATAAATACTTTAACAATGTCGTCAAACTATTTTCAAAATCTAACTAAAAATATTATAGTCAAATATGTGCATTGATGACTAAATATGTGCATTGATAAATATGTCATGTCAAAATAGGAAGAATAAAAGTAATAAGGAGTAATCAATAAATCTAGAACTCCAATGAGTTTATATAAATTTCAAGTAACTTAGTTATCCATTCATATATGGGAAACAGCGAACAAATAATATTAACATAATATCACAAAAATTTTAGTAAAGTAAGGACATATAAATCAAATTGAATAAAATCTTTACAAAGTCGCTTTTATAAAATTAAAAGGTGATTTTTGTTTTATTAGAGAATAACTTTTGTACACTATGCCAAATATTTCATTTTTGAACATATATATCTCGATCTTTATAAATTGATGTCGTGATATATTTTGTTATAGGGGTGACTTTTGGTATATATAGATTGGTAACTTTTATTGATCATACAATATCATTATTATATACCTTATGCACAATTTTTTTTTTTTTACATAATATACATTATTGTGGTTTTAAGAGGATATACATTGTGACTTTGAGTATCTACATCTATATAATTAAGCTTTACTTACATTTGATTAATTTAGTGCCAAAGAGATAAATGCTAACAAACATGTGTGAATACAAAGGTTAAAAAAAACTCCATTGGACTGTGAGGAGATTATGAGTAGTTTAAGATTGAAGCTCAATGAGTCAACGGTTTTACAATTTAAATGTACTCCAATTAATTAATTAAGCTAAGGGAGAAGCTAATAGATGTTTGACTTTATTGTTTATTCCGCTTAGTCAACATTGATACTCAGTAACATTTTTGTTTGTGTGACCATTGAAACAATAAGTTCGCCATAAGTAACCACACTCTAAAAAATTGCTCCTTGCTGTTCAAGCTTTAGTTTTTAAATTTGTATGTGTCCTTGTTCCATTAAAGGTGTTCGTATGTGACGAGTGTCCATGGCATAATTTTGCATAAATATATCGTTTTAACGAATCATTTACCAGCTTAAATTAATAGGTAGTTTCTTTAAGGCATATAAAAATAATTACATTAATTTTGAGATTTGCATGCCCTAATTATATCTTAAATTACTTCTCTACCAAAGATTGCTAGAATTGCATTTTTTTATTTGCCAAATTTCAAAATTAACCGCATTTATTGGTTTCATATCGTTTTTCCCCTACATCTTTCTTTATGAACGAAACCATCATCTTTAAAGGTTGGCGTGTCATGTTGGCTCGACCTCTGCTAGACCTGGCTAAGGTCGAGTCGTGTCGTATCGTATTGGTCAATTCCTTACCTCATCCCACGGTACAGAACCCATGTGCCTAGTGGGCCGGGCTATTGCTTGGCCCTGTTCTTTTAAATTTTTTTAAAAACAAAATATATACTTATAAGATTAGAAGAAATAATTATAAATAATTTAAATTGTACTATAAGAGTATATTCAATTTTCTATAATCTAATTGGTTAATAAGAAAAAAATATATCTAAAAAAATTTAGTTCATTAATCAATATTAATAATAATAAATAAACATTATGTATGATAAAAAAAATAGTTATAGTTTCTTGTTCTTGTTTATCAATCTTCTTGTTGTGTAAGTTCATTAGCTAATTGAATTAATTGTGAACTGTTAGACTTTAAACTATGATAAGCAAACATGTCATTATCACTGTCGTTTATCTAAGAAATGATCATTGTCGTCCAACCAGTCTTTGAAACACACATACACATTTCGAGTGTTTTGGGTTTTAGACTTGTTCTTCTACTATCTAAAACTCTTTTCAACTCATTACAGGATCAAATATTGAAATATCACGCACCACATGTTTCCGAAATTAGATATTTTGTATTTGTCCTTTCCACTAATCGAGAAGGTTGAGATTGTACTATTTTTCATCGTCCATGCCTTTTATGAAGTTTTCGTTTAAAAACATCTATAACTCTTAAACATCACTATGAGTTCTCCTAGATGATTCATTTATGAAAAACATAGACGACATGTTAGTGGCTTGTGCAAATAACATTTTGGCTCTTTTACTTACATTCTTGGATGATTAAGTTGGAGCAAATCAAGTAGTGGCTCCATATATTTGTTTATAAACTATATATTAATAAAAAGAAGTTGGATATATTAGTTTTATAATTAACTTTGTCATCAAGTTTCATATGCATTGAATATAAATATCAAGTAATAGAAATGGGTCACCATACTTTCTCCTCATTTCTAATATAGAAGTAAGAATATAAATAATATGAATATTGGTATAATTTTTTATGCCATTTTTCCTCCACTGCAAGCATCATAATCTTGTGATGTTTGGAGAATAGTTGGGCAAGTAAACATATATTATAAAGAAAAGATTGAGAACAAAAGTTATAAATATAATAAAAGCAATGTGTCATACTATATAGTAAATGTATTAGCTGCATAAATATTTTACAATTAATCCAATCATCTTTTAATGAATCCATTTGTGGAATCTTTTGATTAAAAACTTATTATGAAAACCTTATACTCAATTGCCTTACTTACCATATCATAGGTGGTGGAAAATCTATTTTTGATTTTGACAACATTTAACTTATGTTGCCAAAGAAACTTGTCAACTCATGAAATCTCACATAAGAACTATTAATAGCAAGAATAACATATGTAAAATTTTCATAAAATGAACCAATTGTATTAACTCCATTCTTAACATACAAATTAAAAAAATGACAAATGAATTTAAAATGAAATTAGTTAACTATTATTTAATTATTTTTTCTTTATATGTGATGGATGTTGCATTATCTAATATCGTGGACATGATTTTGGGCCTAAGACTATATGCACCGATAGCTTGTATCAAATGATGAACATTTTAAAGACTGATGAAGAGATATTCTAACATTTTTAAATAGATAGTACGTTTTTATAACATCCATTCACTAACCACCAAATGACAAGTCAAGAACAAATATGGAGTCCATAGTCACAAAGCTATCCCAAGAATATATATAAGTCAAATAAACTCTATAAAATAGATTACTTAACTCTATAACTAATCTTACTTTACAGTCTAATAAAGTTTTCATTGTAGAAGCATGAGCATTTTTCCTAGAGATTTTTGTGTGTTGTGGTAGTAGTACTTTATTAATGTACTGGTTAAAATGTTGATTTATAGCAAAGAAAAAAAGTTATTCAACATGTGTTAACATTCTCCTAAGTTCATCCTTATCCCTCTTATAATAATAAGTAAAGCTACGTAGATAGTTTTGAGAAATTTTAAATTGAGTTGGATTACTAGGTGATTGACCACATTTTAAAGTTGTTTAGTTAGATGCCCTATCACATCCTTGGATATAATCAAGAAAATATGCTTATATGTTTTATACTTGACTTTGATTTCATCTTTATTCATCACAAAGAAGTTCCAATACCTACAATTTTAATTTTTCTTAGCGAACATTTCCTCTTTTATACACCTCCCATCAAAAGGATTTAAAATTTAGACATCTTCATCAACATACACCTCAATAATTTTTAGAAAAAATTGAAACAAAAAATAAAAACTTTGATCCATATTGTCCATGAAGGCCAACCTTCATTTTTTTCTGAAAAATCTCAACTTTGTATTTTTGTATTTTAAAGGGTCTAATAAAAATATGACCAGTGGGCAGCAGGTCATTATGATAGTAGTCGATTTCTTCTTTAAATGTTTAGATCACCTTCTTCTTCAAAGCACTAGCCCCCACCATTTCAACTTTTCCAACAAACTCAATCAACAACAACACTGAAATTATACTCTAATTTCAAAAATCCATCAATGTAACAGCATGGCCACCATCCAAAATAAGTCAATCAAGTAAGAGAAACAACATTTCCAATAAAATAATAATAAATTAACAAAAAAAAATAATAGAACCAAAATAGGCAAACACCCCAAATTCTTCACCATTTCAGCAATCAATCAAAACCAATCAACCAAAACGATAAAAACAAATGGGCAACCATCCATAAAGATAGATCCAAACGATTAATTGTTTCTATATCAAAGAATGGCTAAAGAATTGTTTCTCTTTAAAAGACCTTGAAGAGGTTGAGTACATATTTAGGATCAAGATCCGATCCATAGAGATAAATCTAAACGATTAATTGGACTAAGTTAAAGAACTTATATCGATAAGGTTCTTACTGGGTTCAATATGAAAAACTCAATTAGAGGTTTCCTTCCTATGCAACATGGTTTATCGCTAAGCAAGACTTAATGTCCTTTTGATGAGACTAGGAAAATAAGTAATGTAATTCATACCTCTACAATAGGGTCCATTATGTATGCCATGATTTGTACTCAAGCAGATGTCTCATATGCTGAGTATGTGTAGCAGATTCCAATCAAATCCAAGCGACGTGCACTAGAATGCAACTAAAAATATCCTTAAGTACTTAAGAAGAACTTAGGATCATTTCTGTTATATGTGGATTCATGGACTTGGTGCTCGAAATATGGATGAGGAATTCATGGGCCTAAATTTTTGAGAAAATCAGCCCAAAATGGAAAATAGGTCCAAAAATAGAAATGGTCTAAAAATGGAAAGTGCTAAAAATTGAAATGGTCTAGAATTGGAAAAGTACCAAAAATAGAACAAAGTGTCGAAAATAGAAATGGTCTAGAAATGGAGAGTGCTAGAAATGAAAATGAATCCAAAATGGAAAGTGGCCTTTAAATGGGCTTGGGCTTGAAATTAGGCTTAAGCTTATGTGGGCATAGTTTGGGCCTATTTGGGCTTAGGCTTTGACCCAATGACTTGAGCCTTGACGTAGGCTTGGTCAAAGTTGGTTTGACTTTATCGGTTGGACCTTGACTTTAACCATCATGTCATGGACCTTGACTAGGGGTTTGACTTCCATGAGGTTGGGCCTTGGCTAAAAATAGGTTAAATATAAATATGGAGTAAGAGAGTATGGGCTAATAAAGCATGGGCTAACATGGAGATCAAGGCTAAAGAAGTGGGCTGCGTTGAAGCATAAATGGTGTGACAAACACTTGGGCTTATACTAAAGTGGCGTGCAAAGATGGCATGGATTAGGGCTGACTTAGCGTGGAGATAGGCTGGTGAATAGCGTGTTTTTTCAAGGCATAAAAGAGTCCTAAATTAGCTAAAACTTAAAGGAATCCAAGTTATTTAAGTCTCTTCTTTTATTTATCTTTTATTTAAGAGTTTAAGCAATTTAAATTCCTAATTTGTGGGGATTAGTTGTTGGTCAGTTTTGTTAATTGTTCTAGCTTAATACAAATTGTTTTAGGCATTTTTAGGGTAGATTTTCTAAACTTTATGTACATGTATTAGTCTAGATTATTTAGGGTTTATAAGTTCCCTTTTCATGTGTTTTAAGTCTAGTTTAATTAGGGATGTCATTTTATTTTTACACGTGATTTTTAGGCTTAGCTAACTAGGGTTTTTCTAGGGTTTTGCTGTGTACTTGTATTTATATTGAGCAGAAGCCCAAGTTATTATTTAGTTGATGTTTGATAAAAAAAGATTATTTCTTTCTTTGGAGTTCCTACACTTGAGAGTGTGAGCTTTAGAGTGTCCATTGCTAATCCTTTGGTGGCAAGTTGGATGGTGTTCTTGGAAATCTCAAAAAATCTAGGTGGTGAATTTGTATCCAAAAGCTATTGAGGAAGCCCAAAGGTATTCCTAGACTTGGTGAATCTCTAGAGTCTAAGGGTCCTTTGATCTACCCTAAAGGTATTCTAAACTTGATGTAATCTATAGACTTTAGAAAATCTTTGAATTATCTTGTTACTTAGTGTCTTGTGTTGGAATTGTGGTTCTCTTTTTGCTAGAGATTCGTGTGTTAAAGGGTCTGTAAATTCACAAGGGTTAATCTTATTAAATCCATCCTTATATGAACGACTTTGGTGTTAGAATTTGAGTACAAAATGTGGGCTTAATCTAGAGAAAGATCAGTTCTTTAAATCATAGCACAAGCATTATTTCTGGAATTTGAATTGATGAATACATGACTTTTGAAAGATGGACTGCATTGAATTTGTGTTGGAGAGTTTGCTTTATTGATGCGTGATTTTTGAAAGCTAAGATCTAGGATATTTGGCTGAAGAATTAAGTTTAAAGACTTGGGCTTTCATTTCTTATGCATGGCTTGTTAATCTGGAAACTTATTGGTAGTTAAGTTGTGCTAGATTGTTGCATTGTGTTGGGTAGTCATACTTTATGGGACTTTGCTTTGATACTAATTTTATATCTCCTATATTGCTATAGCATTTGTGGGTATTAAGAGGGTAATTGGTTTTATTGCAAAATTCACAAAGCTTGGCCTTTCTCCCTTATTTATACAAGAAACACAATTATAGCAGAATTGAGTATGTGATTGCTAGGCTTATTTGGAGTATCAATTAAGGGATTTAACTTACACCTCCTTAGAAATAGATTGCCTAGTGTGTAATGGAAAGGGGAAGAGGCGAGTAGGGTGATTAATAGGCGCGTGGCACTTGTGGGGAAGGTTGGGAGTTGCATGGTCTAATAGAATTTGCTGACAACTTTGCTAGAGTTTAGGGCTTCAATACTTGATCTGAAAATAACTCAATTGTCGGGATACCCATCAGGAACATCCCTACAACAATTTCTTAGTATATAGAGAAGAAAGTGAGTTGGTTGTTAAAGGTTATATGGATGCAAGCTTCAAAGCAAATTAAGATGACTTTCGATCACAATCTAGTTTTATCTTTCGTCTAAATGAAGGGGAAATAAGCTAGAAGAGTTTAATGCAAAGCCCCATAGACGATACTATAACAGTGGCTAAATACATTGATGTAGCTTATGCAGCAAAGGAAGCTATTTGGATGAAGAAATTCGTTTCTGAACTAGGAGTAGTACATAGTATTGGAAATAATATTGTCTTACAGTGTGATAATAATGGTGTCATTGCTCAAAAAAATGAACCAAGATCACACCATATGTCCAAACACGTTAAAAAGTTTCACATCATTCGTGAAATTGTGGAAAGGAAGGATGCGATGGTTTGCACGATTCACACGGATGATAATATTGTTGATTTGTTAACTAGCCATTGCCTCAATCCAAACATTAAAGTCATACTAGGGCTTTAAGGCTTAAGCATATTGGAGAGTGGCTTTAGTTGCGCACTATTTTATTGTAAAATTATTCATAGACATAATACACTTAAATATGCTTGTTTATATTTATCAATAAAGTGATTATTCTTATTTAAATATGGTTTGGTATTAAATAAAATGTCCAAAGTATTCAATAACCCTCGATAGGTTCGTCAAATGCATGATTTGATGAATGAAACCCTATTAAGTGAACCGATGTTATAAATACTATTATTCCCTAATCCAAATTGTTAAATTGGATTTAAATTATTCATTCAAGGACTAGTTTGTATGTTGATAGATAGCGCAGTTTCATGGGTTATGGGGATATGAAGATGTCTAGTCATATACATGGATATGTATATGGATACATATTGGATAAACTTTCTTGATATTCTTCAAAACGTTTCAAAAATTTCATTTGGTATATTTAGTGGATTCCTTTGACATGAATACAACACTATTCTCAATTAGTGATTAGTATGTCTTTGACATTCTCAGATGCCGTGCCATAAAAGGAGGTTATAAAGAGAATGCTCAGGGCTACTAAAAGTTTAGTAGGAGTTTTGAATGAACAAGATTGAATAACTCCTCTTGATTTTTAGGATTGGTGTCTTGGGCCTCTTGAAGAGTAAGAACTGAAAAATCCATGGTCATGCTCAAATAGATTAAGAGTTAATAATTTTTTTTGATAGTTTAAGCTCAAATTCCAAGAAATAATTTGAATAGTAGTATAGATAACATGGAATGTCATCATACTATCAAATTTGACATTAAGAAACTTAAGGAATTTGTGGTTACATACTTGTTGTAGGATAAGTGGGAGATTGAAGGAAAATGCCCTTTAATCAAGTGTAATAATTAAATATAATTGTGGACAAATTATGAAGATAGACTATAATCGATTATTATGGATGATCATAGTATTTTGCTAGAAACTAACTTTGATTTGTGAGCTAATTTGATTAGTGCACTACTAATAATAAATTGGTCCTATGAGATCACACATATAAGCATAACATTGGATTAAGGCATGCAAAGGGGCTAAAAAGCTAAAGAGTCATACTTATGTGAAATATTGATAATTAGGTTTATGTTATAACATATGGATGTTATATATAGGACAAGGCTTAAAAATGGATAGGTACATCAAACAACCATCAATTTAAGAAATCCTTTCCTCTCACTTTGCCATTACCAAGAAAAGTAATAAGAAATCATTCTTTATTTTGTACTAGCATATGTAGAGATTCAATCGGTGCTTGTGGACCAAATTAGAGTAGTGACATTTGGCATTCTAAAGATCTCCGTTTAGAAGTGTGAAGTCTCCTATTGCTTTATGAGAATTACACTTTAAGGGTATAAGATTTTATCCTATAATTGGCATTAAAATGTGCGTGAGATCCTATTCTAGATATAAGAAATTATTTCTTAGAATTTTGCTTTATGTATCTACCTTCCTACAAAAATTTGATGGAGCAATTAGGATCTGGTAAAACATGTACGAAAAGTGGTGGAAGCTAAGCAATTTATGGTTATTCACGTAAGTCAATGAGAGAAAAAATAGAAAGCTAGAGTAGAAGTTCTAGTATTAGAAGGAGAAATTAGGATCGAGTGTAAATAACTATGGACTAGGGAGGGATTCACGAAATTCATTTATTAAAAAAAATATGAGAGAGGTTTTTTTTTTAAAATAAAAAAAAAATAAAAATAAAGAATGATCACATATCTTTATAACAATATATAATTTAGATTTCACGTTAACCACATTAACTTCTGCTCTTAACTAATAATATTGGATTTTTTATATACCTTAAATAATCCATCTTCCCAGTCAAGTGAACGAGATTCATTGTAATGAAAAATTTACGCGAAATTGCACTGTGTTAAAAAGTTCCTTAGATATTCGTTGGAAAAAGTATTCAACTATTTTTTTTTTTTTTTTTATAACTAATCAATTCAGTTTGAAGTTGATGAATTGGATTATAAATAAAGTGATTGAAATGTTATCTAAAGTAGTAAGAGAATGACACAAATGAAGGTAAGTGCACCTATTTGCTTAACTATAGAAATAAAAAAAAAAAAAAATGTAGTAACTCTCATTATGTTGACTTGATTTAAAGCAGTCTAATGAAATGAAGGTGTATGGAACCTCTCCAACACAAACCGCATATTTTCTTCTCCTACACTTAACAATGCCGTATTGCCATCTTAAATATATTCATACTTCAACTTAATATTCAGATTTCACTATCAATGAATTATACTTCAAATCTTAACTAATTGCATTAATGAAGCTTCTGATTTTGTAAAAATAAAATAAAATAATTATTGTAGTGCATGAACAATCATCATTTTAATAATCCATGTTGCCCGTTCTCCCATCCCAAACTCAATTTTGACAAAAAAGGAAGGACTAATGTGTTATCTCCATCTAAACTAAATCTAAACTTGAAAAATAACATATACCTATACTAACTTTAAAAAGTTTGAATCTTAACCCGACTTGGATGAACATGTATATTCAGGCTCTATTTTATTTGAAGTAGTTTATCTATAATTGTATTATTTGAACTAAAATTGTCTCAAATGAAATTATTTTGTCCAAACTTATTTTATTTTATCTAAAACTACGTATTGTTGTTGAAATATGTCAAAATGAGTTCCATAGAAAGGACCTCGAGTGCTCATTCGTCTTGATATACATCGACTTCATTTGTAATAACAACTCAAATATTGAGTGACCTAATATTCAACCAATATAAAGTGACCTTAGTATGGCTTATTTGTCTACTCTATTGATTAATTACATTAGGTGAATAGGTGCCAAATATGTGTCGTCCAAACTGAATACTTTATTTATCCCTAATTTTTTGCTCCATTTTTTTATAATTTTTAAGAAAAGATTTAAAACATTTTCATTTTCAAATCCGGATTGTAAATTATAAAATGAGTTCCGTAGAAAGGACCTTAAGATAAGAAAAAAAAATATAAAAACTTAATATTTTAAAAATTTGCATTAATATGTATCGAATAAGATTACACTTGAATATATTATATAAATAGAAATTAAGTAAAAATTTAAAAATCCACGGAATATGCGATACATTTTCAATAAGCAAAAAAAAAAAAGAAAAGAAACCGGCAACAAGTCCTATACAGGCATGTGGAAAGTGGGTACAAAAGAAGTAAGTGTTGGAGACTGGATGAAAACTGTTCCATGAGCAGGAAAGAGAGGGAATCAAGGGACCCAATTCAGGTCTCGTCATATGAAGTAGATGGTGGGAGTCTATCATATCCTATCACTCCTAATTTGTGGGTCAAATAAGAGAAAGAGAAAGAGAAAGAAATGAGCTTTGTGTCATCACTACTATCATTGTTGACGTAGTAATAAGGTACTGACATACATACATAAGGTGCATACAAATTACAAAACCTTTGAACCCACCCAATCAACTATTTTATTTGATCAAAGAAACTCATCATCCATTCATTTCTTCGTTAAAATTTGTACTAGTAATTTCTTTACTTCCTTTGGTGAAAGTTTATTTTAAGTGCTCATTTGTTCAAGATGAGTCTAATTTCAACTCAAAGTATAAAAATCATTTTCTAATTTTGGTATTTATTTTGAAAAAAATTGAAATTAAAAACATAACCTTTTACCCGTCGTATTGATAAAAGCCAACATTTATTTTATTTTACAAAAATACGACATTTAGGGGTCATTATTGCATTTTAGGTAAAAATGCTAATGTGGCTAGTTATTTAACTCTTTAAAATACAATGATTTAAAGGTTGTATTTTTATAAATTAAAGCAAATGTTGGCCTTTATCAATAAGATTGGTCAAATATTGTATTTTTAATTTTAATTTTTTCTTTTATTTTTTGTTATTTGAATCTTTGTTAAATTAGAACTTAGATGATGTAAATGAGTAAGAAAACAATCAACATATAAAGGATAAATGAGGGATGGCATGACTAATTTTGAATAGAGAATTTTGACTTTTTACTGAAAGTATGTGAAAGAAATACTATACTAAGATCAATTGACTATGAAAAGACAAGTCCATTAAGTTTATAAGCTGGTTAGTTTACTTCATTTTAGATTTAAGACTACTTGAACCGTTTAAATTAGAGCAAATAGATAAACAATATATATAATTGGGAATGAATTTCTTATGAACACATAAATCTTTTTCTTTACGATAGGTAGGTTTGACCAAATTTTTAAATTGAAAGGACGTTACATCCTGAAATTTATCAACAATGGTTGGAGTTTGTGGTGATTGTCAATTAGCTTGTACGATTGTTCTTTCTTACTTCTTTGACTTCATTGTGGATAATTCATTTGTATAATATACGAGTTTCAAGAACAACATTTTTTTAATCTCAATGCTTTAATAGTGATTGTTAGATATCATCAACCAAATACATAGTGTTTGTACCAAATACATCCATTTTTCTGGTCACCTTACAACATGCTTATATTTTCTTACTATATACCCTAGTGATAAGTAGAGATGTTATAAGCTGATCTACATTGAAATCAATCTTAAACTCATCCGATAAAATGGGTTTTAAATAAAATTTTATTATTCAAAATTTGAAAAAAATCCAACTCATATAACCCTTTAATTTATGGGTCACTTCTTATCCATTAAAAAATAATCAATTTGAGTGTTATGAGATATATTTTTATATACTAGGAATATTTTGAATTTACAATTGTATTATATTTTTTCTCACTATCAAAAAACATAGGGCTATCCTTGAGAAAGTTTTTTTTTTCAAGCAACCACATATAAAATGAAATTGTATAAATTTACCATTAAGAATTACCCATCTTTATTTTATTTCACAAATATAAAACCTATGGGGTCATTGTATTTTAAAGAGGTAGATGAAAAAAATGATTGGTTAATTACATGCAAGGATGCTAACATGACCGATTACTGAACTCTTTAAAATACAAGGACCCCCAAAGGTTGTATTTTTATTAAAAAGGCAAATGTTGACTTTTATCAACTAAATTGATCAAAGGTTGTAGTTTTAATTTTAAGTTTTCCTTTTAAAAATTTTTCCACGTCTTATGAGACTTATGAAACGTCACCCATAAATTACCAAGCATCACTTGAATTAATTGTGAAATACCGATTTTGCCCTTAACCATAATAATTTAAATTTTTAAAATTTCATCTCAAAACTACTTGGGCCATTCATAACTAAACCATGATAATCACTTCTATTTATACTAATGCTCAGATACCACGTTAAAATCCACCACCAATGTCTTACCATTAACATGTACAATCTACACTGAAATATTGGCAGCACATGAACCCGTATATGTTATAAACAAAAAATGTCTAGTAAACCATCGCCTCCCTAAAATCCGATAAAGTCTTTGTTTTTTTATTACAAATATTGTGGGGCATCTAGAGAAGACGCCTTTACAAATGTGGAGACACCTGAATTAGAAGTCACCTTCCACCAATGGTGGAAGTGTCTCCTTGAGGTGCCTCCACTATAGTGGAGGTGTCTCCGCCTAGCACCTACAACATAGTGGAGGAATCTTCCCCAGGATCCCTACTCTAATGAAAGTATTATTTATTTGGTAAATTAATTAATTAAATACTGCCTAATTTTCATATCAATTCTAAAGATTTTACCGGAGGTGATATTGATTACGGTGGGATTTTCAAACATGATTGAGATTTGGCTACATTAGAGTTGATTATCAAATGGGCTAAAGAATTTGCAATTATATCATGCTTTTATTTCTTGACAATCATATGAAACTGTAATGAGACGGTCGATATGATAAAGTGTTGAAATGTGATCATTATTCCAAGAAAGTAGATCGAACGTTTGCAAGGTTGGACATAAAAGAGGAAAGGTTTCGGATGCTTATTTAAGGTTAAGGTAAGCAAGCATCAGAATCATATAGTTGGTACTTACATAGTTGGTTCTTCCAAATGGGGCTAGAACAACCATGAGTTGATTGTGTAACCAAAGGGGCCCTAATAGATTAGCGGCATTAATCTTGTCGTTAAGAAATTTGTCCATAAATGATTGAGGCACAAGGGATACCTAGAAAGATATTGGCAACCCTATTGGAGAAATTTCCATAAGTAATTCAAGTAGATTACACACCTATAATGAAAGAAATAAGTTGAGGAAAAAAAATGAAAAGGAAGGAACCCAATTCAACAATTATTATATCCATCAATTCAACATAAGTACTTACATTGGTTTATGGGTGATGAAGAGACTCGTATGGTCACCCAATTAGTCTTAGTGTATTCAAACTCTGTTGATTTTTTATGTATAAAACAAAAACAAGTGCTCTCTAGTGGAGATAATGGGATGACACCGGAAGGCATGAATTTGTAATTGGTTATGCAATCATTAAGAATGACATGAAGCATAGTTATTGTTGAGTGTTGGAGAAGCTAAAGAATTACATTGGGGTTAATATCAAATTGAAAATGACAGTAATCAACTGTGAGCTGATAAGGGGACGTTACGACACCTACTATCAGAAAACCTCAACTTTACCTATTATTAGTAATGGGCAAGTAAGAGCCATGATCCACAGAGAACGACTTCTAATAGATACTGGATTTTAACAATTTAACTAAAAGCTAATTGTTACTAGAAAGAAAAAACAAGCTGATTCTAACTAAAGTACTAACGCGAGGTTCTAAAGCAACTGATGCATGATAGGTAAAGCGCTAGGGGTTTCGGGATTTAACACCAACTCCTAACATGAACGAGCTAAGGTGGGATATTGGACATAAAATTGATATAAAATAGGGTTTATAAACCAACTATCAATTCATGAACCGAACTTAAACCATGCTATAGGGCAGGGGTTTCATTCAAGAACCAATCTTTCAATCATATTCAAAGAAGCAAGCACTACAATCAAGATTTCTTGCCTAATTGTTATCTAAAGCATCCCAAGCAATATAATTGGGACTTAACAACAAACTAATAGTTCAAAAATCAACACTCCAACATTAGGCTTACAACCCAAATTGGATTTTTTCAATGACTTGATCTAGGAACATGAATGGGTGAAACTTATATGGCCAAATCTAGGTTCCAACCAAAACCTTACATTGAAACACCATAATATAATCATCAAAGAACCAATTCCCCACATTATTCAACATCCATGCTCAAGATTAGGTTTTCACCTCCTAAATAATCTAACTACTCATGATTTATACTAAAAAACACCATAGTTTAAATCAAAAGAAACATATTGCTGCAATTGAAATTAAACTTTACTAGTTTAGGATTGAAATATAAGGAAATGAGCAATACCAAAGCAAGAACAGAAAAGCAATGAAAATAGAAATAAGATAAGTGTTAGAAATTACTGATATATTGAAGAGAAATATGATGTTTAATAATCTCTGATTCGAAACCTTAATTACAGTAAAATCTAAACCCTAATGCTCTCTAACTGACTTATTCTATGTGAAAACTATCTAATGATTTTTGCTCTTTTGAAACCTTTGCTCCTGCACCCCACAAAAGCCTTCGTAAAAGAGTTTAAAAAGAATACACTTATGCCCAGAAATACCCTAAGTGGGTGCTTAGAACAAGTTATGAGCACCTACTTATCAAGGAAATTAAGGCTGATCGTTGAGCTGAGTGACCACTCAATTGTACCTATAAGTCCCTTCTCATAAGGATTTTTTTTGTTTTGAGAACCTTCTCTCATATAAGTTTCTGTCTCTAATCCACATTGAACAAAGCTTCTTCTTGGAATCCTTTTGAGCGTGCACTTGATTCAAAACCTTTGCTCTTTGTTTTTGTGCTCGTGCCAACTATGTTCCTGCATCAAGTAAACAAAAACATACATAAAAAATAAGAGACATGGGGAATAAAGGTGGAAACAACTTAGAAAAGTCATAAATGCTCATAAGACATAATCATGCATCAAGTAGTTTAATATAGCACAAAACAGAACAAACACGGGCCAAAAGAGTGAGAAAACTCCGCTAGGAAGGCATAAATAAGCGACATAAATGCCACTCGTCAAATTCCCCTAAGCTTGGCCTTGCTCGTCCTTGAGCAAGACTCTATGAAAAAGGAGAGAGAGCATTGAATAATCTAACACTAAAAACTGCAAAACTAAACCCTTACTCACTTTTATAGGAATCATGGTTGATTTTAGCATCAATCAACAAGCCATTTAAACCTCCTAATCGCTTAGGAGGACGAGTGTGTTCTCGTAAGGGTTTCCTAGGAGGTGAGCCATAACTTATAAAAAAAAAGAAAAAAAAGGCAAGCATTTCAAAAGAAAATAAAGAAAACATGACAAAGGAAAAGAAAGATAAGAAAGATGCAATGAATGGGCACTCATGGGATATCGTCACGATAAATATTGAACTTTCTAAAAAATAAAAGAGAACATGCTAAAGAATACATAGGAATGAATAAAGGATAACCAATAAAGAGTAGGGAATTACAACTCATATGTACCTACACTAAAGCACAACCACGCTCTTCCCGAGCCTTATTTCCATCCTTATGGTATTAGCTTCTCATTATTCCATGAGGGAGTTGAAAAAAATAATACGTAAAGGGTAATAACTTATGACTCGACATCTTTGTTGTCATGTTCATTCCATATGCTTGACATGTGCCTCCCTACACTGACTATATATGACTCAACTTCCTATGGTCGAAAGGATTTCGAGGAGGAATAGGAATAAAATAAAGAAAGGCTTGGGTAGTGGTGTTAGGCTTAGCTTATAAGCAGTAGGGTTCTTTTATCTTGAACTTCACCTTAATCTAAGACCTTGGGTCCTCACACTTCAAATAAATGCCACATAATCTCATCCTCCAAGCTTACTTATTGAACCATTTTTGAGTTTCCTTGTTCTCGTATTCCCATAAAATCAATTACATTCTTTTCTTATTCATCCTTTCCTCATTATTTTTTTCTATTCTTCTCATATTCTCTTTGTTTTCTTTTTTTTTTCTTCTTTTTCTTCTTTTTTCTTTCTTAAAAGAGACTACTTAAGAGGAGTAGCTCTAAAGAAAAATTATTCATAAAGACACATTTTTTATCCACTTAAGCTTCATCACTCCTAATTTACTATACATAAGTATAAATTGATCTTCTTGCCAAAGAAATCCCATCAAAATATAGGTATAAAATGCAAACATTGGGTCAATAGCTTTTAATATGGCTAATTTAGTAGAGGTTAAGCTCAATTAGGTAACAAATGATAGGGAAGAAAGAATATACAATAATGGAAGAAAGGTAGATGATTAGGGAAGAAAGAATAGGTTTTAGAGTGCCTTTATCTTTCCCTAAGAAGTTTAGTCATGGCCTTGAGTAGGCATAGGACAAGTTCTCAATAAAAATATGACAAATTAAGGATCCTTGCCACTCAATGCAAATCATATTGATGCCTTCAAAAAATTTCCTCATCATGGGTTGAAAATGCAAATCCTTAGGATATCACTTACCAAGGGAAAAAGAAGGGATACTCCACAAAGGGTCATAACCACCATTTTTCCTCAGCTACCTTAACAAAGGTCCATCCTAAACTCTTTCCAATACATTTTAAATCTAAATCATGTAAACTCTTAAAGTTTAGGAAGGAGAATATTCAACTTTTTATGCCTAGTTCAATGTAAAGAAAATAAAACAAAACAAAACTAACTACTTGCCTTGAGAAGTAAAAACTCAAAAAAAATTTGTATTGTTTTTATTTTCTATAAAAGAAAAGAAAGAAGAAGGAGGAAGATTCATGCACAGGAGTATGCTATAGGTTATCTAAATAATCAATATAGTCAACAACTAACCATGGTCTCAAAACCAATGGTTTCCAGCTAACCAATCCTCAAAAACAAGCTTAACACCTTCAACAAAAAAAATGGCATACATCCTCAAAAAATCAACTTTTGCTAAAACAAAAAAATAAACTACTCCAATAAAAGAAAATAAAAGGGAGTATTAAAGATTAAACCTTAGCCTTATGTTCTAGTTCACACACTACACATAAACAAACATTGGTTAGTA
This sequence comes from Dysphania ambrosioides, assembly GCA_026401315.1. Taxonomy (NCBI): domain Eukaryota; kingdom Viridiplantae; phylum Streptophyta; class Magnoliopsida; order Caryophyllales; family Amaranthaceae; genus Dysphania; species Dysphania ambrosioides. Next base: position 3,997,835 of record CM048669.1, on the reverse strand, counting down.
GAATGGTGACCAATAGTCACCTAAAAAAGAAGGAAATAAGAGAAGCATGTGTATAATGATTCTTATTTTAATCCTAAACAAAGATAAAAAAAAGCTCACAACAAGTGGATAACCCTCATATAAGTTTCTATCTCTAATTCACATTAAACTGAGTGGCTGCTTGGAATCCTTTGGAGCGCTGATAACCGGTTTTCTAGGTCGTTAACTAAAAGACAGGTTATGCAAACAATATTTATTCCAACCTACAAACTATACGAGTATAGTTTGTAGGTTGGAATAAATATAGTTTGCATAACCTGTCTTTTAGTTAACGACCTAGAAAACCGGTTATCAAAATGGCGCCGTTGCCGGGGACAAGGCGTAATATTTAGACTTAACTTGTTTTAGCATAACTTTATTTATTTTATTTCTATTTTTGTTTTCCTTTCTGTGTGTGGTTGTCTTTGACTTAGGTGTTTGCATGCCCCATAGCACGCGTAGGTCAAACCAGCCAATTACACCCTTAAATCCTAAAATCCAACGTGTTAGTAGACAACGCCCTTCAAAGTATACCTTACAATCTGTCCAAAACCCTACCATATCCATAATGGCTGAAGAACATCAATTGTTTGGCCAATTCGGAACTCCTGGCTCACAAGAGTTCCAAGGGGGTGTAGTACTTCTTGTTGCTACTACACCTTACCAAATTCACCCTCAGTTCACAAGAATGGTTAAGGAAACACCATTCAGTGGCTTAAGAAATGAATGTCCTCTTCAACACCTAGAGGCATTCTCAGATATTTATGGACTTATCCCTCCTTGTCCTAATAGCCCTGATTATGTGTGAATGCACCTTTTCCATCTGAGTCTAGCGGTAGATGCCAAGGATTGGTATAAATGCTTAGAACCCAATTCAATTGTTAATTGGGCTCAACTAAAAACCGCATTTCTAGAAAGGTTCTATCCTACGGTTCGAACGTAGGATTGGCGTAAGAAAATTGCGTCATTCACCCAAGAGGATGATGAGAACCTTAGTGCTACATGGAGTAGGTTTAAAAGAATGATTAGAGCATGTCCCCACCATGAGTACGGGGAGAACCATCTCAACACATTCTTTTACGATGGTCTTAATGACTCCACCAAAGCACTTCTAGACTCAACTGTAGGTGGCCAGCTTTCCAAAATTCCTTGCACCCAGGTAAAGGCCATAATAGAGGAAGTTGCTAAGAATAATGCCTGGGGAGGAACTAGGAGTCAGGGATTACCTAGAGGGATGATAGACACAACTAACTTGGACAACATTAGCGCCAAAATAGAAGCCGTTATTGATAAAAAGTTGTCCAAGCTAAGCCTAGCCGGTAGTTCGAACAACCCCCCAGTACGTGAAAAGCACTTTGCATGTGCCATATGTGGGGGTACCAACCACGATACATCTTATTGTGGTGGTTCGCACTCCGAACACGTAGCTGCAGTTAACTATGGAGGGTATAACCCAGAACCGCAACTTATGAACTATGACGGTTATGGGTATAACCCTGATCATGTGGCAGCCCTTAACTATAGTGGACAGGGGCAAGGAGTAGGGTATGGGCAGCAACCTTTCTCGAACAACCAGCAGTACAAACCTCCCTTTAACCAAAATCAGGGAAACTTCCACTCGGGATACAACAAAAATGGTCAAGGTGGGTTTAACAACCTAGGTTTCCAAGGGAACCAACCTAATGGGAATATGCCTAAGCCTAATGTGTATAGACCCCCAGGGTTCAACCAAGGGCCTAGAAATGGTTCAAACCTACCCTTCTCGCCTAGTCAACCTAATCATGTGGCTCCTCAACCACAACAAGGCCATAACTTAGGCAATGACCAATTAGCCTCCCAGGTAACAACTCTTGCTCAGCAGAACCAGAGTCTAACTCATATTAATCAGACTCTAATCCAACAAATGCAACAACTTCAAGCTCAGCAAAAGTTGTTTGAAACTCAACTTGCTCAGATAGCCAACCCACCTCCACCATTACTATTCCCATCTCACCCTCAACAAAACCCATCCGCCCAACCTCCACCACAAAGCACTACCCTAAACATCACACATGCAAGGCGATCTTCTTAAGATCAGGAACTTCATATTCAGATCCTGCTTTAGCTCCAAAAGATGATTTAGGAGAAGGATCCTCAAAGGATAGTTATTTTCAAATAGAAAATGAACACAAAAAGGATCTTGAAAGAAAGGAAGAGAAGGAGGTTGGTGAAGTGACAGAGGCACCAATTATCGAGGTAAATGGGTATATGGTAAAGAGGAAGGATGAGGATGAGAGATGGAGGGAGATACAGGAAAGAAGGAAACTTGACGTCAACATGCTCCGCCTCTACCTTTTCCTTACAAAAAGGTAGAGAAGCAGCTTCAAGAAAAGTTTCTTAAATTCCTAGAGCATATGCGGCAACTTGAAATGAAAATACCATTCTTAAAGGCCATGGAGCAAATGCCGTAATATGCTATGTATCTGAAAACCCTCTTAAGGAACAAGAGAAAGCTTGAGGGCGAAGTAATTAGTTTGCCAGAACAGGTAAGTGCCATCATTCAGGGCACGTGGGCAAAGAAAGAAAAAGCTAGAGGACCCTTTGTGCTCCCAGTCACCCTTGGAAAACTTAATTCTAAGGGAGCACTCGCTGACCTTGGGGCCTCCATTAGCCTAATGCCGATGTCCATCGCCAAACAATTAACTTTCAACCTCAAGCCATCAAAGAAAACCATCCAACTTGCCGACCGTAGTATAAAGGTACCATGTGGGGAATTTGAGGACCTCCCGATCCAAGTCGGGAACATTGTGGTTCCATGTGACTTCGTGGTACTTGATATAGTTGAGGATCCCTTTACCCCCCTCATCTTAGGGAGGGATGCATTGAAGACATTGGGTGCCCTGATCGACTGTGAATCAGAGACTATAACTGTGAGGGTAGCCCATGAGAAGGTAGTGTTTGCCTTTTCCAAGTCTTCCAGGGAACCCATGGTCGAGCAAATCTGTTCCTTTGATATTCTTGATGGCATAGTTGAGGGGTGTGAGGGTTTTGCTGCGCCAGAGTCTGCTGAGGTGACAGAGGAGGAAGTCACAATGAAGGGTGTCATTTTCGAAGTCGAGAAAGAATTCGTTGTGATACAGGATATTTGTCAGAATTTTGACAATCCTAACGAGCCAGTCCAAAAAAAGAACGAGGGCTCCAGCCTGGCTTGGGGGAACCCCGCATTATAGCCCTCCTCCGGATTACCCTGGTTCGACCTTACTTATTTCTGCCACCGATGCTTAGTGGAGGGTCTTGACTCCCCACGCCGGAGGTGATGGAGATGCTAGGAGTGAGTCCACTCCTATAGCCAGTATAACTCCTTTTGTTTCTTTTTTTTATCTAAACTTGTAGCGAGTTACGTCGAGCTAAACGACGTTAAACAAAGCACTTACGGGAGGTAACCCGGTTTATTTAGATTTTCAAACAACTTAATCATAGTATATTGATTGATTTTGAGAGGGCACAAGTGATTTGATCTAAAAAGAGCGAAATCGCTTCCCATTTGGCCGAATGATACGTCCATTCGGCCGAATGAAATTGAAGATGGAGCTAAACCCAATTTTGGCCAAGTTCCTGATAATGCCGAATGAAGCTTCACTTCGGCCGAATGAATCTAATTCGACCGAATGTAGTGTTCCATTCGGTCGAATACATCTACTTGGGAACATTTACGAGGCTGCTGATAACACCAAATGAAGCCAATATTCGGTCGAATGTACTTACATTCGACCGAATTACGAAACCTATTCGGTCGAATGGGAGCGAAGATTTCTTCGCAACATTACTCCATTCGACCGAACAGGTTATCCATTCGGGCGAATAGGACACCATTCGACCGAATGTAAGCTCCATTCGACCGAATGGAAGTCAGTTCTATAAATATCAGCTCATTCCACGTAAAATCGCACCGAAACTTTTCTACTTCTTTCACTCGGCCGAGTTCCTCTCCCACATTCTTGCTCTTTCTCAAATCCCTCTACTCCCCTCCAAATCATCTTCAATTACCATGGGTCCAAGGAGAACTTTAAGGAACCCCTTCAAAAGGTCCAAGAAGCATGGAGAGGGTTCCTCTTCGGGTGCGGCTCAAGAAGCTCAACAAATCGGTTCTCAACAACCGGAGGGTCAACAAAGGCTTCCCGGCCAGGAACTATGGTTCGATGAGGACCACCCTACGGTTATTTTCGTATCTTTGGAGCAATACGAGCGTTTCCAAAGACTTAAGGTACGAAAAATCAGCTCTACTCGTTATTTAGACCTATCAATTTTGCAACGAATGGGTATATACGAGCAATTTTTGCATTATTAACTGCATGTGGGTTAGAAAATTGGATAAACATGTGGCACCCGACTCATAAGCTCTTAACTTATGAGTTTCTTAGTTCCCTAACCCCGTGCCAACGGGATGGTAGGTTGCATTTATCTTTTAGGCTAAGGAATGCAACCTATTTTCTTGATTATGCTGCATTTTGTGCCGTATTTGGTTTCAATAACGAGCCTATTCTGGATAAATAACCGGACAACTCTCGGGTTTCCGAGCTATGGCCTAAAATAGCTGGCCGGCTTGTTTATCCGAATAGGAACATATATGCTTCTGATGTGCAACACCCAGTTTTGCGCATGTTCTTTAAATTTGCTAGGGAGACTTTGTTCCCTTCCCCTAGCCCTCACCTAGTACGAACGCATGAGGTGCACATCTTGCACCGCTATCTTGCACCGCACGACGACACTGCACTAAGCCTGCCAATGACGCTATGGAAGTTTCTAAACAACACAGCCACCCTAAACGCTACTACTGACTTATGTTTAGGGGGACACGTATTCCGTATTGCTGAATTCCTGAACGTCATGAATCCTGTGGAATTCAGCGAAAGATATGCCAGTTCCACTACCCTCCACGAGCAATGTCTCGTACGGGTTGGCTTCATTTTTGCGGATCCCATGCGTTGGCGGTACTTGAAAGACCGCACCATCCCCCTTCCGTGCCCTCATTTACCTCCCCTGGTCCAGTTTGGGGCCTCGTATCTCTTAGAAGGCGATGTGCCGAGATACGCTGTCGAGCCCCCACTTGTACCACCTCCTCGCCCTCAAACCCTCTCTATGCGTGACCGACCTAGAGCCTCTACCTCGGTCTTACCAGACCATGACGATTCAGACGATGAGTCTGAATCTGACATTATGTCCTCCCTAGGACGCATAGAGAGAAGGCTTGATTAGGTCCTCACCACCCAAGCCCACCACACCGCTCGACTCGAACACCTCGAACAAAACTTCGAGCGGGCGAACTACCCATGGTATGATATGGCCTACCGCTCCCACATGGTCGGCGAAAGCATGGCCACCCCTTCCTAGTACCCTCGCCATGACAACTATAACGAAATATCACTAAGTCATGGGTTTGACCGGTTACGGGTGGGTAGGCGTAGGTTTAATAACTTCACTCCGCCGGCTCCTAGAAGAGCCTCGGACGACTATGGGATGGACTACACGGGTGGGGAGGAAGAGGTTAATGCGGAGGATGACCAAGGGGATGATGAGGAATTTATGGGGGATGAGTAGTGGTGGACCTAACGGCCTCCCTTAGCGCCAAGGATGGCTTCATCCTGGCTTGGGGGGGATATCCATAGTCCACTACTCATTCTTTCGCGTGTCCTTTGGTCTTGGTTGTCAGTTTAGTGTTGTGTAGCGTTTCGTTGCTTCGTGTTTTATTTCTAGGTGTTATTTTGTGCTTTGCGTTTTGCTTTTTGGTGTTGTTTTCAGGTATATATACAAGAAGTTCCACATACCGCTGCACCTAGTACTGGTATGATTTCTTATGCGAAAATCCAAATTTATGTATTTAAGTTTTGTTTTTTTTATATATATATATTTTTACCCTTCGTTGCACCGCATGCCCCCTTTCCCATCATATATCCCAAACAAGCATGCAAGCCTCTGTTGTGCACCGACTTTATGCAAACTCGTATTCCCATAGCCCTGTGCCTGTTTTGGGTATGAGTTTATCAACTGTTTTTCACTTAGGTTGGGGGGATCTAAGCTTGCTTGATATGTGGTTTGGATGACTACCTATTGAGGCGCATTTTGACTAACCTAGTAAGGATTGAGCCTTTAAGACTCTATTATGAGTCCTATATTGATGAGTGTTAGTTAGGGAATCTTAAGAATTGTGTCTGTTCTTCTCCAGCATAGTCTACTTTTCTAAAGGTTAGGGATGATAACACTTTTGTAGTTAAAAGCTACATAGCCAAAGTGCCTACCATGAAAATCAATTTACTCTAGGTTGAGCCAAATTTGTGCCTTTACCTTCTTTTGTAGCCACGCTATCTAACTCCACATGAACCAAATACTCCCTCTTTTTACCTAGAGGATAGTCATGTGATCATAGTGAAGTTGATATTTGTAGCATTGTAATATAGGATTTCGGTTTGGGGAAATAATCATTGGATGATTTGACCACATACACTAGTCTTAGTGCATTTCAAAGAAGTATACACATAGAAAGTTCAGAAAAAGCTTGAAAAGCACAAAAGAAAAAAAAAAGAAAAAAAGAAAAAAAAGAAAAAAAAAGAAAATAAACAAAAGAAATTAGAGAAAAAGTTGAGAATAAAGTTGACATAGTGTATTAGTCTACTATTAGGAATTTTGGGATTGACATGGTTGTCGGAAGGCGTAATCTTCCTCGGTTTTACTTCCTTGGATCACTTACTATCCTCTATTTCAACTCCACATTCCCAAATTCTACCATACCTTGTTCCAAACCTACATTACAGCCCTTTTCCAAACCTGTTTGACTTAACCTGATTAGTAAGATCAGTGCTGGAGAGCAGATAAGACACGATTTACGGGATTTCTCCCTGCTTAGGTGTTTAATTCCCCACTCACCTTTAGTCGGATGACTTCGAGTGAAACACATACCCCATAAACACATGAGCGTAATGGAAATTTCCCACACCTCGTGGGAAATAACCTTGGAAGCGTAGACTTGTGACCTCATTAGGTAGTGGGCGGAATGAATTATGATGTGGCTTGCTCGGCAATCCCGAGTAAGTGTAAAAAGTTGATTATGCTCTTTAAATCCCATTGTACTTGCACACCCATGGCTAGGGAGGAGTTTCGCACGTGCACGGCTTGCATTGACTTGAGCTTCACTTCCCATGTTTTTCATTAGTCTCTTCATTCATTTCTTCATTCATATTGCCTTAAGCTGTCATTTCACCTTTCTATTTCGTTTGCTAGGGACTAGCAACGGTCTAGCTTGGGGGAAGTTGATGTGCTCATTTTAGAGCACATTTATTAACTCATTTTAGTGTCAAGTCTCATAGTTTTGTATTGGTTTTATGTACATTATGCTTGATTTTACCTTGGTCTTGTTTTCGAATTGTCTTAAGTTCATTTCAGGCACTTTTACCTACAAACTATACGAGTATAGTGGAGTAGGGGGTCGAACCACGAAGACAAGGGATATCAAGACTTCAACTTTTAACACAACCAGACTAGTTGGGGATGGAAATTCAGTTAAGACTAATAAGCAGAAAATAGATGACGACAAATCACGAAGTAAAGCAAGTAGAGAAAAACGGGGACAAGATTGGATTCACCCTAGGAATGAAGCTTTCAAAACCGAACATGATAGACTACAGAAAATCTGTTAATAACTAGCATGGATATCCAAGAGTACGAGAGGAAGTTGGTGACCCTATAAATCACACGAATGACCTATAATCGCCCTATGTCTCCAAAGGAGTGGCAGGACAAGATTCGCATCGGAATCCAAAACTACTTATTAACATCGTTTCTACAATCTTAAGCAATAAAGATCATAACTTTCATAGGGTTTCACCGATCAAAACCCCTAAAGGAATTACTCACTCATATTCATGCTTAAAGACATAAAGATATTAAAAGATGCAGCAGAAACGAACATGGAATGAAATTGCGAGAATGAAAACACAATCAGAATTAATAAACGAATAACTTAGAACTAAACATGCAATGAAATAAAGCAATGAATTAAGATTAAAGGAAGGAATTAAACTTACAAAGAGCTTCAAATTGATATCCACGAAAAGAATTCGAACTACAAAGCGTTGAAGAAAAACTGAAAATCGAAAGCTAAAACTAAAAGAATTTGGAGGCTAAGAAATCTAAAAGTGCATAAAAGTATTAAACCTAGCTCTCCCTCTCCTCATCAGAGGAAGGGGGTATTTATAACAAAATAAGAAAAACCTACGAAAACCCTAAAATGCATAGGAGCCGGCCCTAAAAAGTAGTAGTTGATCGGGAGGAAAACACTGTCATTCGCCCAAATATAGGTATCATTCGGCCGAATGTGATCCCATTCGCCCGAATTGTCTTCCATTCGCCCATTCCAGAGGCTTCGGGGAATCGATCTCTGTCAAGCATTCGCCCGAATGTATAGGTTGATTTGGCCGAATGGAAGCTCATTCGCCTGAATGAGTTCAATTCGGCCTTTCCAGTAGCAAGGCTCGAGAACTCTGAAGACTGCCTCTCATTCGACCGAATGAGTCTCAGATTCGGTCGAATCTGCAGCCATTCGGTCGAATGTCTCTCAGATTCGGTCGAATCTGAGAGCATTCTTTCCTCTTTTCACTTCCCTCTTTTCTGAACTCCGTGAAATCTTCACGAGTGACTTCAAACACTTGCCCAAGCTAAGATATGTGTGTCAAAGGCTCGAATGTATCGCCTTTCACCTTGAAATCATCAAAAGTGCCTGAAATGAACTTAAGACAACTCGAAAACAAGACCAAGGTAAAATCAAGCATAATGTACATAAAACCAATACAAAACTATGAGACTTGACACTAAAATGAGTTAATAAATGTGCTCTAAAACGAGCACATCAAGCGCTCGCTTAATTCTAAATGCCTTGAGAGGCCTCTTAGCTCTTGGCTTGAGCGGTCTCTCAAATTCTTTTATTTCCCCTTCTACTACTCAACTTGTGTAAATCTTTATCCTTTTCATTAGTAAAACTAACTATTCTTCATGTTTAAATTTACATACATTTAGGTGTTTTCTTAATGCTCATTTCTTGTTAGCATCATAAAGCATACTTTGAATTTTTATTTCTTCCTTTAGTCAGTGATATTATAAGGCTAAATCATATAAATACTTTATGAATAAGACCTTTATTTAAGTTGAAGTATGTCATGGAGAATAGTCTCTTTAAACTCAATTCTTCATTTGATGAGTAAATCTTGAACTAATTTGCAAGCATAGCCCATACTTTGCATATTTCAATTTCTCTCTTTATTGCTTTATTTCAATTTACGCACTTTAAATTACTCACCTTTATTACATATATGTTATTATGTTGTAATTATGTGTGATCACATTTATCTTGTCGCACTAACTCAAGTCCTATTGAAGTGTTATCATGAATAATAGGATAAATTGGACAAATGGCCATAGTGACCCTAAATCTTGTGGACTTTAACAAAGTTATAACCAAAATCTAGATTTATGTACATAATTCTTAACTTGCTAAGCCAACTAAATCTAGAGTGTGCTTCATTTGTATTTGCATTATTTCCTTATGAACTAACAAATCTTACTTGTTCCAACTTAACAAAAATTACATGCACATCATTTCTCGAATTGATGTAGATTGTTCATTCCCAAACCTACTCTTCGATCGAAAAGTGCTCACACGAGTCATTTTGGGAGTCAAACCTAATTGGGTATCCAAATATCCCTTAAAGGTTTTATGGCGATTTCTTTGACCTTTAAAGTCACATAGTTGATCCACACTGAAGCGCACTATACTAGGCCACTATTTGGAGTGGGCCCCCTTCCCTTCTATTTACTAAATAGGGAAGGTTGAGCTATGAAAAATAGGGCTCCCTAGGGGTGATTCACTCATTGAATCACCCACACAAAACTTAGTTGGGTTCAAGACCCTGAAAATTACGCACGCACATAAAACAACCCTTATAGTTGGAGATTTTCGAGGATTTCACTTAGGAACCTGATTACTTGATTGTCTTTAAAAGCTTTTTGTAGTCCCTCATATTCACCCGGAATTTGGGTCTTAACCAACATAACAACTTTGGGGGATTTCACATATTTTGGATGCTCGTTGAAGTGTTAATGTCTAGGGGCATGCTGGGTAAACTAACTTTTTAGATGTGGGGTCAACCCAACTTTTGCCATAATTTGAGGATTTTTGGTTAATCGTAGGCCAAGTTTGATGGCAATTAGTTCTTTTAGAGGATAGATGATGTTTATAACAATGCAAGGTTGGCCTAGCTTTTTTATGTTTTCTAAATCTGCACCCAAAGTGCGATTTGGAGCTTCAAGGAAAAAATGGCATTTTTGGTGTTAGTTTGAAGCTTTTGTGAATTTCCTTTATACTTTTAGTAGCGAATGATAAGGAATATCTTATTTAGTTGCGAAATAACATTCGCCTTAGACAAATTAGGTATGTAATGGGCTTTAAAAATGGGTGTTTGATGCTTAACTAGGGTATCTAACGCTGAGGCTTTAAGCATTAGATGCTGGGGATTTGCATTTGACATTGGACTGACCGTCTAATGCGGAGATGAAGGATTTTTAAGCCTAGTATCAGGTAGTTCATTCATAATTTAAGCAATTTCCTAATCTCAAAACACTTTCCACTTCAAGATTTATGATTTTGGCTCCCAAGGATCTATCAAGCACGACTTTTAGAGCACAGTTTATGATTTTGGCTCCCAAATTCATGTAATTTTCTTGAATTTTCCTCGATTTTGAGCACAGTTTATGATTTTTTTTATAACCCTAGAAAATTAAATTGAGGATTTTTTTATTGTGGATAAATTTGTGCAATGTTTTGTTTAATTGCTTAGTATATGAATGTAGATGATGTATAGGTTAGTTTTAAATTTAATGTGACAAATTTGAGTGAATTTGAGGAACTTTTAATAGGAAACCTTACCCATGGTATGTGGTGGGAATGCTTGAAGTTTTTACTTGTCTTTTGGCTTAATCGTGTTTAATTATGCTTAAGGATTTTAGTTAGAGGCATTATAAATCAAGAATTCCCAACTTGGTTGAATTTTGATAAGTAGGGTTTGAGTAAGGAGCCCTCGATTTTTGTTTTACTTGATGTAGGTAGAGTAGGATATCCCTCTTGAATTTTTTGTGCAAATTCAAGAAATATTGAGTATAGTGATTTTGATCTTAGCTTTGTGATGTTTTAGGGATGCAAATCGTGAATTTTACTTGCCCTGGTATTGATTGAGTTGCCAATTTTTGTCAAAATCTGTGAATTTTGATTTTATTGGGATGCCAAAGTCTATGATTACTGGTTTTTTGGCTAGGACGTAAGGATAATAGCCCATTTACTGCTTGAAATCTAGGAATTTTGGTTTTCAGGCGAAAAGCCAATTATTTCAATATGTTTGGTAGTTGTTGCAATCTATAGTTTGAAGAATTTGGGTCTATTTTGTTCTATCTAAGAATTCTAGGGTTTAGTTTGTGATTCTAAAGGCCAAGGAGCCTTGATTTTGACTTATAAATTTTGGAGGATAAGTTTAAACTTTTCTATAATTATCTTGCCTTTTTTGAATATCTGGTTTTTAGAAGCTTCCTGTTTAGCGCTTTGTTTTGAATGCCTAGAGTTTTGTTTTGCTTTGCAGCATGGTCCATGCAAAATGATGTGCTTACTAAAGAGGCTAAGTCTTCAGAGGGTGAGGTTTCACCCAAGGAGTAGGGCCGGGGATCGGGCCGCTAGACCTACTAGTGCCGACTCAAGTAGTTGACTAACTGGTTGGTGTTCCTTCTACGGGAACATTTCTTTCACTGCCCTATGACAGGCTTGGTAAGTTTATTGATTTTTTACCTTCTTTCGAAGCCTAGATTCTTTAGTTTCTAATTGATTCTTTTGGCTTCATTTTAATCTAATGACTTATCACAAAGCCATGTAGAGAATTAACAATTTCGTATTTAGGATTGTATAAATATTTCATTTGCTTGGATCTAGCTCTGAATTTATAAACACCCCTATAGTATGAATTAGAAATAGAAGTGTGGTGGGTTCAGATCAAATGTATATAGATTTTATACACCAAGGAAGATACTTAGAATCTATTCATGGATAATGTATTACTATGAGATTATGAGTGGTATGAAATCGAAGCTTTCATTACAAAGAAAAGTCTATAGAAATGAAATAGTTTCAGTAGAAACTTCATTGCACATGTAAACATTGAAACATTAATGGAGCCTAGAAAAGTATAAATGATTTCATATTTAAGTAGAAAAATTGGTAAGGTTTCCTCTTTAAATTGAGTTATCTAATCTAGAATCAAACATATTCATAACCCTATTCATTTTCAAAAACAACAATCAAACAACAATTTTTTTCCAAAAGCAATCCAAATCAAAAACTATTAATGGCGTGTCCCATATGTTGATGATTTGATCCCACTCAACATAAGGGGCTCTTGTGTCCTCGATAGGCATCAAGTTCTTAGCTAGCAAGAATAGAGATAACATATGTGTAGCCATGCTGCAAACATTGAAAAAGAAAATAATGTATATAATTTATAATGTATTCACAACAATAAAGAAATGATTAAGAAACATACAACTTCATTAATAATTTGTCAAGTTATCTACAAATAATTGAGCTCCTCATTGAAACCAACGCTATAGATTCTCAACAATGGAGATAAGCCAGTTTAACCCATACCCATCTGATTCCACAAATTGAACAACATGAATCAAAGTGAGAGATAGGGTTATATGCTCACAATTGAGTTGACATTGGTAGCAGTCATACATATGAGTCTCAATATTGTAGGAATCCTACAAAATGGGTCATTAAGACCTCTAAATGGCTCACGATAATAAGACAATCTCTCATCCTAAAAGGAAACAATTAGTACAAGTAGTTGAAGAATAGACATAAGATAAAATTAAGTAAAGAATAAGATAGAATTAATCAAGAGATAGAGTAGCAAAAGATAAGCACCTAATTATGATTAGATAGAAGCAAGATGTAACTCAAACTCTAGGAGTAGTTTATCGGTAACATAGTATAAACTATGTTCCTTGTACTAGATTTAATTATTTATTGAAAAATCAATATACAAAACTATATTCACAAAATCATATTATTCGGTTTAGCTTGGTATCAGAACATCCATGAGGTTTAGGGCGGTTTTCTAGCTATTAGCATCATCCCTTACCAAGGTGACTTACCGGGAAGATGAGTGAACCACCCAACGATGCTACCATCATAGCTATTTCTCAACTAGTGGAGCTTGAGGAAAAGCTAACCAATACAAGGAGGAATGAAAACTACGGGGCAACTTCTATCATCATTGCCAAAAAATTTAACCACCCTAAACTTCTTTAAATGGTCCAAACTAATGCAACTAGCAATCAAGGGGAGAGGGAGGCTCAACCATATCATAGCCAACCCCTCTTCCCTAGACAACCCATAGTATAGTCAATGGACCCAGAATGACTCAACAGTCAAGGCATGGATCATAGAGAATATCGGGTCAGAATTAGGTAACCAATTCTTAGATTTTCCAATAGCAAGGGATCTGTGGAGAGGCATAGAGTCAACATTCAGTAGCAGTGAAGATGGACTCCAAATATTTGATGTCAAGATCAAATAAAATCACATACGATAAGGAGAAGATTCAATAGAAATCTATTACGGAAAGTTAACGACATTACAGAAGGAAATTGATCGTCGAATGCCAAATCCCATGAAATGCACAGAAGATATGCTCATACACAATAAACTCACACAACAATAAAGGTTATATCAATTTCTAGCGGGACTAGGTGAGGATTTCAAAAAGGACGGAAGGGAGTTAGTGAATTAGGAACCTCTACCCGCCATAGAGATTGCCTACAGCATAATAAGAAGAAAGATTACAAGGAGGGAGATCATGAGAAGTGGTAACTCACCTTACTGACATCCAATGGCAATGGAGAATAGCGTGGGAAGTGGAATGAGCACAAAATTCTGATCAAGCAAGGCATCATCTCGGAAGGATGATGACAAAGCCAACTTAAAGTTCTCACATTATGGGGGGGGGGGGGGGGGGGGGGGGGGCGTCGACACACAATAAAGGGGTTTCAAGTTGGTGGGCTACCCCGAATGGTGGCCAGATGTAAGGAAGAGAGGAGAAAAAGGTCTAGCAAGAAGAGATGAATAGAAGAAGAGGGGGAATTAGCAATGGCAACCAAGAAGGAAGAAAAGAAGGATGGTGATGTGAAGGCTACGGGAAAGGGGGAAGGTAAAGTGACTAAGTTGGAGTCTAACCCTAACTCAAATACACACCTTATATTGACCCATATCCTAAATATCTACAAAACCTAAATATAACGGCCCATATCCACCTTCATCTTATCTATCTGACGACACAAAATCCCTCACTAAATCAACCCTTATTATTCCAAAGCCCAAGAAAAATTGAATCCCAAATAAAATAAACCTAAAAAAAACCCATTCTCTAAAACCTACGTAACCCAAAAACAAGGTTTAGGAGTTGTGGGACAAGGTTGTTCAGAGAAAAGGTGGATCTTTGACTGTGGTGCGACTAATACCATGTTGTACAATAAAACTGACTTCCTTGACCTTGAAAATCCCAAAACAAAATGTGCTTAGGCTGCAAACAGGGATTGTATGGAAGTAATGGGAACAGGAGACATTAATTTTGGATCTCGTTTATCTTTGCATAATTGTCTTTACATACCAAATCTTTTGTATAAACTGTTATCTACCTCTCAGCTTACAAAAGAGTTAGGTTGTATAGTGAAGAATCAATAGGGAGATGGAAGATGATTAATTATACTCTAGAGGGAGGGTGAATAGAGTATAACTGATTTTCGCGTTCAGGATCTCAAGGTCTTGAACTGACTTTCAAAGGCGGAATATAAGCTTTAAGGCTTATCTTTGAAACTGGATGTCAAAGCCTTGAAATTGGTTTCAAAGGCTTTTGCTCAGGCTTTGACTATTCGCTGCTTTGATTGATGAGCGAAGCAAATATAAAACATAAGCAATGAAGACAGAAATAAGATGAGACAAAACACGGAGATTTGATACGAAGTTCGGCAACTAATTTGCCTACGTCTCCGCCTAGGGTTGTCTAACCCTTAGGATTTAAATCGCTCTTTTATTACTTCCCTTAGAAAGCACCCTAGAAGATCTTAATCCCCATCTTCTACTCCATAGCACCCCAGCTACACTTTAGCATCTCAAATCCTAGTAATAAATACGTTTGAGTATTATGGGTATACTCTTAGTATAACACTCTCTCAAAATATTCTTTTAAACACTCAAGAGATTATACTTTGATTTTCTCTCAATCTAAATACAAGATAAAGTTTATGGAACTAGAGAGTAAATAATGAAGCTTTGTTGATGTGCTTGTGACTGAAATTCACGATTAAAGCTTCTGCTCTTGTCTTACTTTTTGTCTCATTGTGTCTCAAGTTGTCTCTACTTTTCTTTAACTTCAAAGCTTGAAATATATACTGAACTTGATTTTAGGCCGTTGAAAGGAGGCTCAAAATAGGCTGCTAAAAAATCTAATTTGCCTTCAATACTTTCAGCAAGATTTCCTCCAATATGGTTATAGAGAATCATTCATTTTGGCTGTTGAAGATTGATATCATTGAATATTTTATAGCAAGAATATTTCCACTTTATTTGATGCACCTTGAAGCTTCAAAACAGATTTCTTTTTCCATAACCATAATGCTTGAATTTTGGTAATTACCAAAATTAACTTTAATAATCTTCAACATATATGAGCATCACTTATTTGCTGAAAATACGAGATATCTTTGACGGTAAAATCATGTCTAAATAAGTTAGGTTAGAGAATAAAATAAGTGAAACAAGGAAAGGATAAAACACAAGATTTAGGCCACCAAAGCACTCCTAGACTCAGTTGTAGGTGGCCAACTATCCAAAATTCCTTGCACTCAGGTGAAAGCCAAAATAGAGGAAGTCGCCAAGAATGGTGCCTGGGGAGGAACTAGGAGTCAGGGATTACCAAGAGGGATGATAGACACAACTAACTTGGACAATATTAGCGCCAAAATAGAAGTCGTTATTGATAAAAAGTTGTCCAAGCTAAGCCTAGCCGGTAGTTCGAACACCCCTCCAGTGCGTGAAAAGCACTTTGCATGTGCCATATGTGGGGGTACCAACCATGATACATCTTATTGTGGTGGTATAACCCAGAACCGCAGGTGATGAACTATGACTTTTATGGGTATAACCCTGATCATGTGGCCGCCCTTAACTATAGTGGACAGGGCCAAGGAGTAGGGTATGGGCAGCAACCTTTCCCGAACAACCAACAATACAAACCTCCCTTTAACTCCAACCAAAACCAGGGAAACTTCCACCTGGGATACAACAGAAATGGTCAAGGTGGGTTCAACAACCAAGGTTTCCAGGGGAACCAAACTAATGGGAATGTACCTAGGCCTAATGTGTATAGACCCCCAAGGTTCAACCAAGGGCCTAGAAATGGTTCAAACCTACCTTTCTCGCCTAGTCAACCTCATCATGTGGCTCCTCAGCCACAACAAGGCCATAACTTAGGCAATGACCACTTAGCCTCCCAAGTAACAACTCTTGCTCAGCAGAACTAGAGTCTAACTCAGATTAATCAGACTCTAATCCAACAAATACAACAACTTCAAGCTCAGCAAAAGTTGTTTGAAACTCAACTTGCTCAGATAGCCAATCCACCTCCACTATTACTATTCCCATCTCACCCTCAACAAAACCCATCCGCCCAACCTCCACCACAAAACACCCCTGACTCTAACCCTAAACATCACACATGAAAGGCAATCTTCTTAAGATCGGATACTTCATATTCGGATCCTACTATAGCCCCAAAAGATGATTTAGGAGAAGGATCCTCAAAAGATAGTGATTTTTAAAGAGAAATTGAACACAAAGAGGATCTTGAGAGAAGAGAAGAGAAGGAGGTTAGTGAAGGGAATGAGGAACCAAATGTCGAGATAAATGGGTATGAGGGGAAGAAGAAGGATGAGGATGAGAGATGGAGGGAGATACAGGAAAGGAGGAAACTTGAGCGTCAACTTGCTCTGCCTCTACCTTTTCCTTACAAAAAGGTAGAGAAACAACGAGAAACAACTTCAAGAAAAGTTTCTTAAATTCCTAAAGCATATGTGGTAGCTTGAAATGAAAATACCATTCTTAGAGGCCATGGAGCAAATGCCGCTATATGCTACGTATCTGAAAACCCTCTTAAGGAACAAGAGAAAGCTTGAGGGCGAAGTGATTAGTTTGCCAGAGCAGGTAAGTGCCATCATTCAGGGAACGTGGGCAAAGAAAGAAAAAGCTGGAGGACCCTTTGTGCTCCCAGTCACCCTTGGAAAACTCAATTCTAAGGGAGCACTCGCTGACCTTGGGGCCTCCATTAGCCTATTGCCGATGTCCATCGCCAATTAACTAACTTTCAACCTCAAGCCATCAAAGAAAACCATCCAACTTGCCGACCGTAGTATAAAGGTACCATGTGGGGAATTTGAGGACCTTCCGATCCAAGTCGGGAACATTGCGGTTCCATGTGACTTTGTGGTACTTGATATGGTTGAGGATCCCTTTACCCCCCTCATCTTAGGGAGGGATGCGTTGAAGACTTTGGGTGCTCTGATCGACTGTGAATCAGAGACTATAACTGTGAGGGTAGCCCATGAGAAGGTTGTGTTTGCCTTTTCCAAGTCTTCGAGGGAACCCATGGTCGAGCAAATTTGTTCCTTTGATATTTTTGAAGGCATAGTTAAAGAAAAGGTTGAGGGGTGTGATGTTTTTGCTGCACCAGTGTCTGTTGAGGTGACAGAGGAGGAAGTGACAACGAAGGGTGTTATTTTCGAAGTCGAGAAAGAATTCATTGTGATGCAGGATATTTGTGAGAATTCTGACAGTCCTAACGAGCCAGCCCAAAAAAGGAAGAGGGCTAAGAAAAAGAAAAAATCCAAATAAAGAACGAGGGCTCCACCCTGGCTTGGGGGAGCCCCGCATTATAGCCCTCCTCCGGATGACCCTAGTTCAACCTTACTTACTTCTGCCACCGATGCTCAGTGGAGGGTCTTGACTCCCCACGCCAAAGGTGATGGAGATGCTAGGAGTGAGTCCACTCCTATTGCCAGTATAATTCCTTCTTTTTCTTTTTCTATCTAAACTTGTAGCGAGCTATGTCGAGCTAAACGACGTTAAACAAAGCACTTATGGGAGGTAACCCAATTTATTTGGATTTTCATCAAAACAATAGTACCTTGATTGATTTTGAGAAGGCAAGTGTTTTGATTACTTAACGCAAAGGAAGTGCAGCATTGCACTCCATTCGGCCAAATGATAGGTACATTAAGAGTGCAGTTAATCAAAATTGGAGAGGTCTCTAAAAATACCAAATGAAGAGATCTATTCGGCCGAATAGATTTCATTCAACCGAATAGAGTATTCCATTCGGTCGAATAGATCTACTGAGGAAAATTTTGAAGCTGCTGGTAACCTCGAATGAATATAACATTCGAACGAATGATACTCCATTCGACCGAATGTATATTGTATTCGGTCGAATGGGAGCAAGGAATTCTTCACAGCGCATAGCCATTAGACCGAACACGGCATCCATTCGGGCGAATGGAGGTCCATTCGACCGAATGGAGCTGCCATTCGACCGAATGGAACCCTGTTCTATAAATATCAGCTCACTCCACGTAAATTCGCACAGAAAATTTTTACTCCTCAAACTCGGCCGTCTTCCCTCACACTCTTACTCTCTCTTAAATTCCTCTACTTTCTTCCCAATCATCCTCAATTACTATGGGTCCAAGGAGAACCTTGAGGAACCCCTTAAAGAGGTCCAAAAAGCATGGAGAAGGTTCCTCTTCGAGTGCGGCTCGGGAAGCACAACAAATCGATTCTCAACAACCGGAGGGCCAACAAAGACTTCCCGGCCAGGAATTATGGTTCGATGAGGACCATCCAACGGTAATTTTTGTATCTTTGGAGCAATATGAGCGTTTCTAAAGGCTTAAGGTACGAAAAATCGACTCCACTCGTTATTTAGACCTTTCAATTTTGCAACGAATGGGTATATACGAGCAATTTGTTGCACTATTAACTGCATGTGGGTTAGAGAACTGGATAAACATGTGGCACCCGACTCATAAGCTCTTAACTTATGAGTTTCTTAGTTCCCTAACCTTGTGTCAACGGGATGGTAGGCTGCATTTGTCTTTTAGGCTAAGGAATGCAACCTATTTTCTTGATTATGCTGCATTTTGCACCGTGTTTGGTTTCCATAATGAGCCTATTCCGGATAAACAACCAGGCAATTCTCGGGTTTCTGAGTTATGGCCTAAAATTGCTGGCCAGCTTGTTTATCCGAATAGAAACATATATGCTTCTGATGTGCAACACCCCGTTTTGCACATGTTCTTTAAATTTGCTAAGGAGACTTTGTTCCCTTCCCCTAGCCCTCACCTAGTACGAACACACGAAGTGCACATCTTGCACCGTTACCTTGCACCACACGAAGACACTACACTAAGCCTGCCAATGACGCTGTGGAAGTTTCTAAACAACACAGCCACCCTGAATGCAACCACTGACTTATGTTTAGGGGGACACGTATTCCGCATTGCTGAATTCTTGAACGTTATGAATCCTGTGAAATTTGATGAACAATATGCCAGTTCCACTACCCTTCACGAGCAATGTCTCGTACGGGCTGGCTTTATTTTTGCTGACCCCTTGCGATGGCGGTACTTGAAAGACCGCACCATCCCCCTCCCCTGTCCTCAATTACCTCCCCTAGTCCAGTTTGGAGCCTCGTATCTCTTAGATGGCGATGCGCCGAGATACGCTGTAGAGCCCCCACTTGTACTCCCTCCTCGCCCTCACACACTTTCTATGCGCGACAGACCTAGGGCTTCTACCTCGGTCCTACCAGACCATGACGATTCAGATGATGAATCTGAATCCAATATTATGTCCTCCCTAGGACGCATAGAGAAAAGGCTTGACCAGGTCCTCACCACCCAAGCCCACCACACTGCCGGGCTCGAACACCTCGAGCAAAACTTCGAGCGGGCGAACTACCCATGGTATGATATGGCCTATCGCTCCCACATGGTCGGCGAAAGCATGGCCACCCCTTCCTGGTACCCTCGCCATGACAAGTATAACGAGATTTCACTAAGTCATGGTTTGACCGGTTGCGGGTGGGTAGGCGTAGGTTTAATAACTTTACCCCACCTGCTCCAAGAAGAGCCTCAGATGACTATGGGATGGATTACACAGGTGGGGAGGAGGAAGTTAATGAGGAGGATGACCAGGGGGATGATGAGGAATTTATGGGGGATGAGTAGTGGTAGACCTAACGGCCTCCCTTAGCGCCAAGGACGGCTTCACCCAAGCTTGGGGGGGTATCCATAGTCCACTACTCATTCTTTCGCGTGTCCTTTGGTCTTGGCTGTCAATTTAGTGTTGTGTAGTGTTGCGTTGCTTCGTGTTTTGTGTCTATTTCTAGGTGTTATTTTGTGTTTTGCGCTTTGCTTTTTGGTTTTGTTTTCAGGTGTTTATATAATAAGTTCCACATGCCGTTGCATCCAGGTATTGGTATGATTGCTTACTTGAAAATCCAAATTTATGTATTTAGTTATTTTTATATTTGTTTTTCCCCTTCTTTGCATCATGTGCCCCTCTTTTTCCATCATGCATTCCAAATAAGCATGCAAGCCTCTGTTGTGCACTTTACATTGATTTTATGCAAACTCGTATTCCCCTAGCCCTGTGCGTGTTTTGGGTCTGAGTTTATCGACTGTCTTTCACTTAGCTTAGGGGATCTGAGCTTGCTTGGTATGTGGTTTGGATGACTACCTATTGAGGCGTATTTCGACTAACCTAGTGAGGATTGAGCCTTTTAGGACTTTATTACGAGTCCTGCATTATTGAGTGTTAGTCAGGGAATCTTAAGAATTATGTCTGTTCTCCTCCAGCATAGTCTACTTTTATAAAGGTTAGGGATGATAACACGTTTGTAGTTGAAGCTACATAGCCAAAGTGCCTACCATAAAAATCAATTTACTCTAGGTTGAGCCAAATTTGTGCCTTTACCCTCTTCTGTAGCCATGCTATCTAACTCCACATGAACCAAATGTTCCCTCTTTTTACCTAGAGGATAGTCATGTGATCATAGTGAAGTTGATATTTGTAGCAATTGTAATATAGGATTTCGGTATTGGGGAGATGATTATTGGGTAATTTGACTATATACACTAGTCTTAGTGCATTTCAAAGAAGTATGCACATAGAAAGTTCAGAAAAAGCTTGAAAAGCACAAAAAAAGAAAAAAAAAGGGAAAAAGAAAGAAAAAAAGAAAAAAAAAGAGAAAAAGAAAAGAAAATAAACAAAAAGAAATTAGAGAAAAAGGTTGAGAATAAAGTTGACATAGTGTATTAGAGTCTATTATTGGGAATTTTGGGATTGACATGGTTGTCGAAAGGCGTAGTCTTCCTCGGTTTTATTTCCTTGGATCACTTACTATCCTCTATTTCAACTCCACATTCCCAAATTCTACCATACCTTGATCTGAGCCTGCATTACAACCTTTTCCAAACATGTTCGACCTAACCTGATTAGTAAGATCAGTGCTGGAGAGTAGATAAGACATGATTTACGAGATTTCTCCCTGTTTAGGTGTTTAATTCCCGACTCTTCAGTCGGATGATTTCAAGCGAATTGGAAATTTCCCACACCTCTTGGGAAATAACCTTGGGAGCGTAGACTTGCGACCTCGTTAGGTAGTGGGCAGAATGAACTATGATGTAGCTTGCTTGGTGATCCCGAGTAGGTGTAAAAAGTTGATTATGCTTTCTAAATCCCATTGTACTTGCACACCCATGGCTACGGAAGAGTTTTGCATGTGCACGGCTTGCATTGTCTTCATTTCCACTTCTCATGACCTTCATTCATCTCTTCATTCATATCTTCATTCATTTTGCACTAAGCTATCACTTCACCTTCCTATTTCGTTTGCTAGGGACTAGCAACGGTTTAGCTTGGGGGAAGTTGATGTGCTCGTTTTAGAGCACGTTTATTACCTCGTTTTAGTGTCAAGTCTCGCAGTTTTATATTGGTTTTATGCATATTATGCTTGATTTTACCTTGATCTTCTTTCGAGTTGTCTTAAGTTTATTTCAGGTACTTTTGACGATTTCAAGGTAAAATACTATGAATCAGAGCCTTTGACACACGTATCATAGCATGGGCAATTGTTTGAAGTCACTCATGAAGATTCCATGGAGTGCAGAATAGGAAAGAAGTGAAAAGAGGAATGCAAGGTCTCAAATTCAACCAAATCTGAGTCACATTCGACCGAATTGATTCAGATTCGACCGAATCTGAGTTACATTCGACCGAATTGATTCAGATTCGACCAAATCTGAGACATATTCGGTCGTATGAGTGACAGTCCAAAGAGCATTTGACCCTTGACACTGGGAATGCCGAATGGAACTCATTCGGGCGAATGAGCTTCCATTCGGCCGAATCATCCTCCACATTCGGGCGAATGGTGGACAGGGATCGATTCCTTGAAGCCTCTGGATTGGGCGAATGGGATTGTATTCGGCCGAATGAGACTTACATTCGGGCGAATGACAGTGTTTTCCTCTGGATCAACTACTTCTTTTTAGGGCCGACTCCTATGCATTTTAGGGTTTTCGTAGGCTTTTCTTGTTTTGTTATAAATACCCCCTTCCTCTGATGAGAGGAAGGAGAGAGCTAGGTTTACATACTTTTTATGCACTTTTAGTTTTCTTTAGCCTCCAAATTCTTTTAGTTTTAGCTTTCGGTTTTTAGTTTTCTCAATACTTTGTCGTTCGAATTCTGATTGTGGATAATATATTGAAGCTTTTGTAAGTTTAATATATTTCTTTGCTCTTAATTTATTTGTTCGTTTCATTGCATGTTTAGTTTTATGTTTATCGTTTATTAGCATAATTTCTGAATTGTTTCCGTTGTCGCAATTTCATTCCATGTTTGTTTCTGTTGCATCGTTGAATATTTTTATGTCTCTAAGCATGAATATGTGTGAGTAATTTCTTTAGGGGTTTTGATTGGTGAAACCCTAGGAAAGCTATGATCTTTATTGCTTAAGGTTGTAGAAACGATGATAATAAATAGTTTTGGAATCCGATGTGAATCTTGTCCTGCCACTCCTTTGGAGACATAGGGCGATTATAGGTCGTTCGTTGTGATTTATGGAATCACAAACTTCCTCTCGTATTCTTGGATGTCCATGCTAGTTATTGTCAGATTTCTCTAATCTATCATATTCGGTTTTTAAAGCTTCATTCCTAGGGTGAATCCAATCTTGTCCCCGTTTTCTCTACTTGCTTTATTTCGTGATTTATCGTCATCAATCTTCTGCTTATTAGTTTTAATTGAATTTCCAAATCCAAGTAGTCCAGTTGTGTTAAGAGTTAAAGTCTTGATATACCTTGTCCTCGTGGTTCGACCCCCTACTCCACTATACTCGTATAGTTTGTAGGTTGGAATAAAATTTATTTGCATAACTTGTCTTTTAGTCAACGACCTAAAATACCGGTTATCAATACTCTCTCTCTGTTATGGCACTTTAGGACACTGTGATAGCCTATTGTCAACCTCTTAAAACCATCCCTGATACATGTGTCAATGTGACTCAAAAAGCTAAAATGACGCTACTGCCACAAGGGCCACTAGGAATCCTCTTCTTCACTATCCATGAATTGTTGATCTTCAACCTTTTTTCTAGCTTTGACCCAAAATAGAACATAATGTCATGTCCGAGCTACTACAAAAAGACTTAAATAGCATATAGAGTTAATAGTAGTTATAGTACTGATATTAATTATTTATATATTCTATCTATTTACTAATTTTAATACTAGTATATTAATAATAATTTTAATAATTTTATTGATTATAATTATTTCATATGTAGACTTATTTTCCAATTAAAAAAAATCAAATGTTCCACCTCACTTTGTAGACTTATAGGGTTTTGGGCTTTATGATTTAGGGATAAGGGTTTACATTTTACAAATTACGATTTTAGGGTTAATGAAAATGGGTTTTGGGGGGGTTTGTACATTTAGATAATTCTAATTAATAAATAAATATATTTTGTTATGATTTATTCTAATTATTTCCTAATTTAATAATTAATTTTATAAAGTAAATTTAATTTAAATAATTTTTTATTAATTACTCTTAATACACTAAATATTACTTATTTTAATTATATATTTAAAATAATTACTTTATTAAAAATGCAAAATTAAAAAAAAAAAGAATAACATAGTGAGACCTTGATGATGCGTCATCATCACGACTGTGATGCCTAATCTAAGAGCCTCCATCATGGCCATGGTGTGGGGATAAGGCGCCATGGCCATGGTAGAGGTGACTAGATAAAAATGCCTCCATTGTGGTTATGGTGCCTAATCCAAACGTTGTGACCATGATAAAGGCACGCGATTAGGCACCATGGCGGTGGTGGTGGCACTTTACTAAGGCAACTCCTTGCATTCTCAACACCAGCGCAATAAATAACAACACCACTACACAAATAAACAATAAATCAGCGTAATCGCCAAATAAACTAATTGTCGCCCTTGGTGATCACATCGACTCCTTGCTTGGCCTCCTTCATGTGATTTTGTGTAGTTATATTTGAAAAGGAAGGGTAATATGAAAAGTTCACGTAAAAAATGCATATAATATCAATTAATTGTGGACGATATTTAGCAATTTAGTATCATTGACCATGTCAATTCACTAATGTGAAAGTAGTACAAAATATTATCAAACTCATTTAATTGGAGACATTAGGTTTATTAATGAGGTAAATAAACATTAGGTTTCCCAATAATGAGGTAAATAAATATTGCATTAATCAAATTAAAAGGGAGAAAGCAAGGTTAAATGTCCGATTTAGGAATAGGATTTATGGGTAGTAAACTGGTTTTTACTTTTTATTGGACATTTATTTTTAACACTAATATTTTTTAGATTATATAGCATATATCCAAATGTATATAAAGATAGATATATTTATGAGTATATTTTGCTCATTAGCAAAAATTTTACTCATTGAAAATTTTTAATGAGCAATATAATACCTCTAGGTATATGTGCTCCTGAGTTAATGGACAAAAATTTGGCATGATTACCCTTGGATTATCCGTCTTCCACCCAAACCCAATTACTAGTTTCTCGTTAAAAGCCATATAATTTTTCTCTTCATAATCTTAAAGTTTGCAC
The DNA here is from genome assembly GCA_026401315.1 of Dysphania ambrosioides. Taxonomy (NCBI): domain Eukaryota; kingdom Viridiplantae; phylum Streptophyta; class Magnoliopsida; order Caryophyllales; family Amaranthaceae; genus Dysphania; species Dysphania ambrosioides. The sequence continues at coordinate 3,972,469 of CM048669.1, read as the reverse complement.
ATTAAGCCGCTTTCAAGAATAATGATGCAAATGCGAGTGACCAGGTTGTTACTAGCGTGGCCTCCATTGAAGGAGAAGAATATTATGGTAGTACACAAGTCCACAATGCAGCTAAGCTGACATAAAAGGTCTAGAAGGGAATAATATGTAACAGATTTCCTTTATTTAAGCTAAATCACTTACTTGGTTGTAATTAGCTATTATATAAAGCCATTGAATCTAATGTAAGAAGGCATCAATGAATATATTACACTCTTCCCTCAACTCTTTCCTCTTTATACACATTTACATTAATTATACTCCTCGTGAATTCTCTTATCTTGCTAATTTCCACTAGATTAATTAATCCTAATACCCATTCCATTTTATGGGTTTGGATTAGGTGTTATTAGTAATTCCTTTCATTTACTTGCATCCTTATACACTGTCATGCTTATTCTATTGTTCTATTGCTATAAAATACATCACAACTCTAGTGTGCATCATTGGTATCAGAGCTTTATAACTCTTTTCTACCAGATATGCCACTTAGGAAGAATACTAAACAAACCAAAAAAGGTGAAGCCAGCTCACATATGGATATATAGAGGATTAAGGTAACACTAAAAACTCTTTTAGTGAATCACAATAAAGAGGTGGAAGAATCTTGTAAGGTTAATAATGAAAACATAAATTGAAATACTAAATCCATAGTTGATTTAAATGACTTGATCTTTTGCCTATCAATGCAAATAACAAACCTGGTGAATGAAAAGGGGGGAAGTCTAGTGAATACTATAGAGAAGTATGATAATAACAATGGGTCATTCTACTCCACACGCCTAACCGAAATTGAGTTCCCTAAATTTAATGGGAAAGACTTGAAATTCTGGCTATATAGGTGTAACCAATTTTTAAAACTAGATAATATAACTGATGCTCAGAAGGTTAAACTTACTGAAATTCATCTAGAAGGGAAGACATTGCTCTGGCACTAGGCTTATGCGAAAGATAGGCAATGTTAGTCTTGGGAGAAATATGTTTAGGACTTCACCATTAGATTTAGGAATCTCTACGATGATCCCATGGGTGAACATAAGCCATTGAAACAAACTGGCACCATAAAGGAGTACCATGATCGTTTTGATAAAATAGCTAGTAGGTTGAGTATGGCTCAGAAGCACTTATTGAGCTGCTATTCATGGGGAATAGAGGAAGAACTCTAGTTGACAGTGTGCATGTTTCACCCTACTACCATACAACAGGCCCATTGCCTTGCTAAGCTTCAAGAAGCCTCTCAAAAAGCAAGGAAAACCCTTAGAAACCCCATAAAACCGACTCCACCACTACTCACAAACCGTAGGAACTCACATCCAAATACAATGAGGCCTTGTCCTAACAAGAGAACTCTAATAGTCGCAGAGATTAATGATAAGAGGTCTAAGGGCCTCTATTTTTAGTATATGAGAGATATGAGGCTAGGCATAACTATAGGGGAAAGAGGCCAGGAGTTGAGTAGGAGGAAGGGGACACAATTACTGTGCAATCAATATTTGCCCAAATTTGATAACTGGCTCTGGATGCGTATTGTGCATTCCAAACCATGAGAATGAGTGAGTTATATGGAAAGAAGCCATCGCACATATTGCTAGACACAAGCAACACTCACAAATTCATAGATACTTCTAGTTCCTTTAAACTTTACTGCAAAGTAGAGGGTGTGGCACCCCTATAGGTTAAGATAGCAGATGGTTTGAAGTTGAGATGTGACAAGCTCATTCGAGATCTAGAGTGGAAGATGCAAGGGTTCCAATTCAAAGTTGATTTCCTACTCTTACCTTTGAGTGGGAGTGACATGGTTCTTGGTGTGAAATATTTTACCACTCTTGGACCCATCTTATGGGATTTCAAGAATTTCGTGATGGAATTCAAGCAAGGGGGTTAGAAGGTGAAGCTAAAAGGAGCATTTGTATGAAAACTTCAAGGAATTTAGCGTCAATAACTGAATAAGTTTATGGACCATACAAGGTAGTTATCCATGCTACAAGCAATACCTTGTGAAGAGTAGCTACGAGTGTTGAGCATGGAAACCCAGGGACAAAAACAGCTCCACCCAGCTATTCAATCTTTATTAAAGTCCTATGATGATGTTTTTGTGGAACCAAAAGGGCTTCCACCTATTTGGGAGCACTTTGACCACATGATGCCTTTAAAGAAGGGAACTAATGCCATTAAAAGCAGGCCTTATAAACACCCTGTAATCCAAAAAATAGTCATAGAGGAGTTGGTGGAAGAGCAATATGACCAAGGCACAATAAGGGATACCAATAGTCCCTATGCTGCCCCTACTAGTGCAGAAAAAGGATGGTGGCTAGAGGATGTGTGTAGACTATTGTGCTCTCAACAAAGAAATAATCAAGGACAATTTCTCAATTTCAGTGATTGAGGAGCTATTGGACGAGTTAAGAGGTACTTCTTACTTTTCCAAGATTGGTCTTAAATCTGGCTATCACCGAATTAGAATGCATGATCAGGATATATATAAAACTACTTTTAAAACTCATTTTATCCACTTTAAGTATCTTGTAATGCCCTTTGGTTTAAATAATGCTCCCTCTACATTTCAAGCATTAATGAAATTTGTATTTAAGGTATATTTGAGAAGAATTGTTCTAGTGTTCTTTGATGATACTTTAGTGTATAGTCCCTCTTGGAAAGAGCACTTGCAGTATCTATAAGTTGTGTTGGAAATACTAAGGAGGAATTCACTGCATGCTAACTTGAAGAAATGCACCTTTGGGTTTACTAAAGTAGTATACTTGGGACATATTATATCATCAGAGGAAGTAAGAATTGAACCTGATAAGATCAAGGCCATCTTAGAGTGGTCTGCTCCAAAGAAGCTCAAATAACTCAGAGGGTTCTTGGGCCTTATAGGGTATTATGGAAGGTTTATATGGGATTACGAGAAGATATGCAAGCCTCTCACTACATTGCTGAGGAAGGAAGCATTTTAATGGAAATTCTGAAGCTCTAGACGCATTTGACAAACTGAAGAGAGTGATGGCTTCTCCACCAGTGTTAGCCTTACCTGATTTTCACAAGCCCTTCATCATTTAAACAGATGCATCAGGTACTAGACTAGGAGTTGTACTAATATAGGAAGGAGACCCTATTGCATTTCTTATATAAGTAAGGCACTATCTGAGATGAACCTACCCTTATTAGCTTATAACAGGGAGCTAATGGTAGTAGTATTTGCAGTGCGCAAATAGCAGCATTATTTAACTATAATGCCTTTTATAATTCAAACTAATCAACAAAGCTTGAAGTACTTATTGTAGCATAAAATTATGACACCATTTCAACAAAAATGGTTGTCTAAATTGGTAGGGTTTGACTTCAGTATTGAGTATAAGAAAGGGAAAAAGAATAAGGTTGCATACGCATTATCTAAAATAACTGAACATCAGATCATGCAAATGTTTGTAACTTCACTCGATTCATCTCTAATGGAAGAAATTCAAATTTAATGGGAGTAGGATCTTAACATGCAGAAGGTGATCAAAGAGAATGATCCCAACTCACATTAGCAATATTCATGGAAAGAAGGGAAATTGAGGAGGAAAGGGAGGATTATTATAGGGGACAACCCAAATATTAAGAGGAAGATCTTGTCTTGGCTACATGACTCAGTAGCAAGGGGACACTCTAGGATAGAAGCCACGTTGAGGAGGGTTAAAGCATTGTTCTATTGGGCTGGATTACGAAGAAGTGTAGTTGAATACATAAAAAAATGCACCATTTGTCAGAGGGGTAAATATGATAATCATCCATCACCTGGGCTCTTGCAACTTATCCCTATTCTAGATAAACTATGGGAACATGTCACCATGGATTTTGTTAAGGGCTTACCCACCTCATTGGGGGAAACAAATCATCATGGTTGTGATTGATCCCCTAAGAAAATATGCTCATTTCATTGCTCAGTCCCATCCTAACAATCAAAGTGGATCAAGCATACATGGATCACATTTACAAATTGCATGGGTTTCCTTAGAAAATCATCTTATATAGAGACAAGATAATTATCAATAATTTCTGGACTGAACTTATGAATATATATGGTGTCCAACATAGACTCTCTATAGCATATCACCCATAGACATATGGGAAATCTAAGATGCTCAATAGATATCTAGAAACATATCTTAGGTGCATGTATGGAGACACACCTCATGACTGGGCTAGATGGTTGCCTCTAGCAGAATATTGGTATAATACCAACTTCCAATAAATTATTCAAATTACTCCTTTTGAAGTGATGTATAGACAAGCTTCTCCCCTCTATATACCCTACATGGATTAAACACGCAACGTGGATAGTTTAGACAAGAGTATGAAGCTTCAAAGTTGGTGACTGGGTATACTTAAAATTGTAAACTTATAAGCAGTAATCAGTGGAGAGCAGACCCAACCTGAAATTAGCCATGAAATACTTTGTCCCTTCTCTTATTCCCAATAAGGTAGGCAAGGTTGCGTATACACTTCAACTTCCTTCTACATCAAAGATCCACCCAACTTTTCATGTTTCGCAACTAAAGGCCTACATAGGTCCCTTACCACCACCCACCGATCCAACTACATTTGTTGCCCTTAGTATGGGAGAGGAAAGGTATCATATTGCACTTCTCAATAAAATAAGTGTCAAGAGGAATAATGAAGCAGTAGTTTGATGGATGTTATAATGGTCTTAATTTGGTATAGAAGATGCTACTTGGGAAGATGCTATTAAGATTGAGCTATGGTTTCCTACTTTTGAAGTTAGGTCCTTGAGGTCAAGGATTAGCTTGAGAAGGAAGTATTGATGCAAATGTGAGTGACTAGGTTGTTACTCATGTGGCATTAATTTAAGGAGAAGAATATTATGGCAGTACACAAGTCCTTAATGCAGCTAAGCTGGCAGAAAAGGTCTAGGAAGGAATAATATGTAACAGATTTCCTTTATTTAAGCTAAATCAGTTAGTTGGTTGTAATTGGAAATTATATAAAACCATTGAATCTACTATAAGAAGGAATCAATGAATATATTACACTCTTCCCTCAACTCTTTCCTCTATATACGCATTTACTTTAATCATACTCCTTGTGGATTATCTTCTCTTGCTGATTTTCACTAGATTGATTAATCCTAATACTCATTCCATTTTATGGGATTGGATTAGGTATTTACTGGAATTCCTTTCATTTACTTACATCCTTATACTCTACCACGCTTATTGCTACTATTCAATTACTGGAAAATACATCCCAACTCCGCTGTGCATCAAACTAGGGGGGCAAATGGATCAAGTAGGGTCGGGTTTGTGTTTGAGAACATATCAAAACTTCAAATCTTAGCAATATAGTTTCAAATATCAACAGATCTACACGAATTCATAGCAATACGCCAAAGAAAATCATACCCTTAGTGAAAAATCAAGAAAAAAGCAGGAATCAAAACAAGCATAGATAAACACCGGAAAATTTTTATTCAAATCACAACAGATCTAAAGACTCACCATATCTAAGAATTGATAGTGATATCATCATCAATCATAGATGAACACCGGAAAATTTTTACTCAAATCATTTATCATGGAACGAATCATTTATTTGGAGCAATGAACTTACAGGAATTAGATCACTTAAACGTAGATCTCATAAATTAAGAGTTTCATAGGAGAGATAATGGACTAATGGAGATGATAAGGAGATATGAATGATGATGATAATTGAAGGCGGAGGAGAGAGAATTTATTGAGGATTCATAGGGACTGAAAGAACGATTGAGATAAGAAGATGAGATGTAGTATGGACGTAGTCGGTTGGTGATAATATAGGGTGATTATTTAATGGACAAGAAAAGTCAGAGGAAGGGATAGATAGGGAATAGGTTGTGTTTTGGTTAGACAAGGTCATGCCTTAACAAATTGAAAATCATATAAAAAAATAAGGTGAAAATAATTTCAGGTTAAGTGGGTGATTTTTAGGTTGGAATTTTCAAACTTAACCTAATCCATTTAATTTCGAGTCAGGTTCGTGTCAACCTATTTAAGTTTTTGTGTCAAAAATCTCAACCCTAATCTGCTATTTTTGGATCGGGTCGGTTTTTGCTAGCCTTATATCAAACTAGTACCTTCCTTAATGGGTCGACAATATTGCACCACCGTGCATCACTGTTAAAACCCAATCTTGTATACTGCTAATTAAACAAAGTACATGCATTATTGATGCATAAATGAATAATAACATGGTGAACATTGAATTTTAATCAAATCAAACCCTAAAGTCTTTAATCAAATCAGTCTATTATTTTTTATAATAATAAAAGACTTTCTTTTGCTTTTAGTTTAATTGGTTTGTATTTCTTGAATGAATTTCTCTATACAATATTGGTGTATATATACTGTTTGGTATAACCCTCCTATTGGGGACTCCTATTCAGACGCTACTTCTAACCTGTTCTTATACTAGTATTGTACTCTTATTATAATTCTAATATTGTATTTTATTTAACCATTTTTAACACTCCCTCTCAAGTTAGTTGTAGGATCCTCAACACCCAACTTACTTAGTACATCTTTAAACGCACGTACCCCAACTACCTTGGTCAAGATGTAAGACATTTGCTCACTAGATCGTACATACAGGAGACTAACCACTCCAACTTCTAAGTTATCTTTAATAAAATGTCTATCTACCTCAACATGCTTTGTTCAATCATTCTACACTAGATTCTTGGAGATGTTGATTGCAACTTTATTATCATAAAAGATTTCACATCTTGACTATACAGGAAAACCAAGCTCAAATAGAAGTTTCCTTAGCCATAGGACTTCTATAATCCCTATTGCCCGAAATTATGCTTTTGTAGACTTTGCAACAACTTTCTTCTTCTTGATTCTCCAAGTCACTAGATTTCTGCCAACTAGGGTAAAGAACCCCGATGTAAAATTTTAACTGTTTCAATCTCCTGCTAGTCTACATCAGTATAAGCTTTAAGATTTAGATGACCATTCATTCTAAATAAGACTCCCTTGCTAGGTGTTTTCTTAAGATATCTCAAGATCCTGCAAACTGTTTCCTTGTAAGGTGCCTACGACATATGCATGAATCTACTCACCACCCCTATCATATACAAAGTATCTGGTTAAGTGTGAGACAGATATATAAGCTTCCCTACAAGCCTCTGATATTTTCCCGGGTCTTCATCTTCATCAATTTGCAATCCATGATTGACCATCATTGGGGTATCAATAGGTTTACAATCTATCATACTAGTCTCTACTAAAAGATCTAGATTGTACATCCTCTGAGAAATAAAGATGCCCAGTTTTGACCTTAGCACCTCAATCCCAGGGAAATACTTAAGGTTTCCTAGATCTGTCATCTCAAATTCCTAGAGTAACTTCTTTAATTAGCTTATTTCCTCTTATCATTTCCTAGGATGATCATATCATCTACGTAAATGATAAGACACACAACCAAGTCACCCCTCCTCTTCAATAACAGAGTATGATCACATCCACTCTACTTATACCCAAATTTCTTCAAAGCTACCGTGAATCTACCAAACCATGCCCTAGGAGACTACTCTAACCCATACAGAACTTTCTTAAGTTTACATCCTTCTTCTTTAGAGAAATTCTAAGAAAATCCTAGTTGAGGTTCCATTTACACTTCTTCAACTAGCTCTCCATGTAAGAAAGAATTTTTTACATGAAATTGATGTAAGGGCCATCCTTTATTTGCAGCTACTCAGAAGAGTACCCTGATCGTGTCAATCTTTGCTATAGGAGAGGAAGTCTTGGAGTAGTATATCCCATACACTTAGGTGTAGCCATTAGCTACAAATTTCACCTTGTATCTTTTGATACTTCCATCTTCTTTATACTTGATGGTAAATACCCACTTGCATCCCACCGTCCTTTTTCCTTTTAAAATAGCACATTAATCCCAAGTGTTATTTTTCTCAAGTGCACTTATCTTATCTTGCATAGCCGCTTTTCATTTACCATTCCTAGGTGCATCTTTTGTAGTCTTATATACTTGCACTAAAAGTTGTTGCATGACCAGATAACCCACTAGTGTCAGGAATCGGATACCTCAACCTTTGGGCTTCATAATCTAGATCATATTGTCTAGGAATGCTCCTGGTGCTTCTATGGGTTAGATGATATATTGTAGATAAGCTCACCTCTTGTTTTTCTGGGCCCTCAACATTCTCTTAAAACACATGGTTAGCAGATAAAAAATCGAGTTCATCAGTGGGGGAGCTAGGGTTTACCTCCCTTTTGGGACCCTTGAACGGGATAGGGATTGGCTGTGTGACTAGCAAAACTATAGTTGAGCCTGTATCAACTAACTTAAACTTTTAGGTCTGTATCAACTCCCTCTAGATGGATTAGCTAACTTAAACTCTCATCTTGGTTCTTCCTTTGACGTCTAAGGTGGTGGAAATAGTAAGTATCCTCAAAGAAGTCATAATCCATAGTTGTATACATATGGTTAATGACTATATCGAGGCATCTGTACCCCTTTTGGTTTATCTCATATCCTAAAAACACACATTTGACAACTCGAGACTGAAGTTTATTTTGGCTTCTTTTTGGTAAATGCACATATGTAAGTGAGGTGGGACAAGCATACGTGTTTCAAGGGTGTCTAATGGTGTTTTGTAGTTCAAAATTTTGGTACGGAGGCGGTTGGTCAAATAATTAGCCGTGGCAACAACTTTAGGCCAAAAGTGAGGTGGAACATAGGATTTTAGCATAATTTCTCTAGTAATTTCAAGTAAGGTCCAATTCTTTCTCTCAGCTATCCCATTCTGTTGTGGGGTGTCTAGACATGTGGTCTAATGAAGCAGTCAGTGGGTGGTACAAATGTTTTTCATATCAGAGTTGACATATTATCTCCTGTTATCTGTTCTTAGGCTACGAATTTTGGTTTAGCATTGATTACTAATCATATTGTAAAAATTAAGGAAGACACCATAAACCTCATCTTAATTTGTGTTTTAAGAAATATACCCAACTCATCTTAGTACAGTCATCGATAAATAGCACATAGTAAGAAAAACAATGAGATCCAATATTAGGTGTTAGGCAACAAATATCAGAATGTATAAGCATAAAATGTTTTATAGCATGACTAGTACTAATAGAGTATGAATGTTTTTGTCTTTTTGCCAACACACAAAATTCGCAGTCAAATTTTATTTTCGAGCCTTTAAGAGAAGGAAGAGATACTTTAGATAACCTAAAGACGAGTGTCCAAGTCGACGATGCCATTTCCAGAGTCATTATTCTACTAACCCATGAGCAAGCACTACATTACCTTGTTGAGACACCGAGTCTATATAGAATAAGGTGACCTTCTTAAAACCATGCCGAATAATCCTCCAACTCCGATGGTCCTGCAGAGTACAAGAGTGAGATTCCATTAGACCAGTAAAACTGATTTCCTTAGTTAACTAACTAACAGAAATTAACTTGTGAGATAATTTTAGGACGAGTTTGTGAGATAACATTAGGAAAAATATTAATTTCCCTGGCTCCATGTACTTTGACACATTCCCCATTAGCTGTTTGAATAAGGGTCTTATGAGTTTTTCCAAAAGAGATAAAATCATCAGGATCATGTGTCATAATGTCTGTTGCCCCGCAATAAAAAATCCAACGTGAACATTTAGGCCCAACTCCTTGTCCTAGTGTTTTAGGCCATGTTTGGATAGATAAGTGCAACGTGCTAATCCGGCTTTAGAGTTTCATGTGGTTTCTAAGTTTGGGGCCACCATCTGATTTTAAAAGGAAATCAAGGGTCGGGATTCCCTTGAGTTATTAGATGGTTCGTATGCTTCTTGGGAAGTGGAGCACTCATCTTGGGAATTGGTTAGACTACTGGTTATTATTTCTTGGATTTCTTCAATATTCATCAAATCTTTCATTTCCTTACCTTTACTTTACTCGCCCTACAGTGCCTCTTATTCTAGGTCAGATCTTTTGTCCTTCAGGGCATCTTCTTCTTCCTTATTTCAAGGTGACTTACTACATGTGTTGTAACACCCCGGTAATTCCCATTTTCCGAAAACCAAACCTTTAGGAAACTACTGGTGTGCTACCGCCACGTGTTCAAACATTAAGGCTATAAAACAGAGTTTTGCAGCGGAAAACCAAAAGACTTTTGAAATAACAATAAACGTAAAACAAATTGCTAACATAACAAACTGGAACCACTACGACCCTTATTGTAATGTACCCAATAATGTTCACCTCAAATCCAAAACCAATAGTTTAAAATCAAATCAAACAAACATAATTTATTCTAAAATCTAAATTAAAATAATGCTCCTCTCAACCCACCCATGTATAAATGCTCATTTGGATACCTATTAATAATCTGCTCCCCAATAATACAAATGTAAGTATTTGATCATCACAGTGACATTCATAGGCAAAATCCATGACCAAAACCACACAAAGCACGTAATCAGCAAGCTGAGTACATACAAATTATAACAGTTGAAATAATAATTAAATAAGAATAATTATAAAATGTAAGAACATATCACGCAACATTTTACTCAATTGATGTGATAAATTAATTAATTACTTGGAATAATAAATAGACAAGGTTGTCTCCCCCATGTCTTGGTTAGGACATCAAATAAATGAATAACACATGCACTCCCATCGGAGAGCATCAAAATACAATATAAAAATCCAGATGGTAAACGGGTGCGTCTCCGTCACCATAGCTAGAAGAGATCTCAACTAGCCCCAATTTTAAGTTTAAAACTTTATAAAAGAGAGACTCGTAGATCACACGGCCTATAATAAAAGCTACAGATAATACCCCGTGAAACTCCAACCCCTAATTGTCAATACTCTAGACGTGCACTAGCCCAGAGTTTTATTGCTTATCCTCTATCTCTTTACGTGATTTACTGTTTAAACTCAATATACACAATCACCACATCACACACATGCAAACATTAAAGTTACACAATCAATCTCTATTATACTATAATTTTTAACCTTTTAATTTCAATATCAACTGTTAAATATATTAACAAAGTCAACTACCCTCGTCATTAATACTTAAAAAGATTCGCCTTTACTCCCATCATACTATCAGTAATGAAGGAGTACTAATAAACAACCTCATGGATTAATTAACAAATTAATACCAATTTAATAGATAATGATTTCTCACAAACAATACCAAAACATGCCCCTAATGTAAAGAACATGAATTCCTTCAAATAGATAACCAAACAATCTCATCCAAAAGGTTCCCTAAACATGATACTAAGTTTGAATTTCACTCTAGATCATGCTTCTAAGGGTAACGCTCTTCATAATTTGTATATACCTGGAGTAAAATACACAGGTGGCCACTTTCCTTACTAGTTAGCACATTCTACAAAGTGCTCTCCTACACCAAATTATACAACCTAAATCAATACATAATTATCCAAAATTTATAGCAATGCTACTAATCTTTCTAGGGTTTTAAAACAATTCCAAAACATCTTTTTAACTCCCAAAACATAATCTAGTATCTCCAACACAATACTACATATATTATTTGTAAACTCATTGAAATATATGTTATAAAACTCCATTTTTACAACTCTTAAAATTTGAAAATTTATATTTTAAGTAGTATACTCAAATTACTCCCAATTGTATCTTAGAATAGTCTTAATCTAATGTATATACTAATAGTATATACTTTCAAACTTTAAAATATGAAATCTTCAACAATTAAACCATGATCTTTTATGTATAATATTCTGAAATTTTATTTCAAATACCTTAATATTAAATATTTAACAAAATATTTCATACTATAGTCAAAATTTCATGAATCAAATACTAGTATAAGAATCTAAGCCTTAAATCATGAAAACTAATATTTTAATACCAAAATATGTGATCATAAAATATAAAAATTCATTTAAATAACAACCCCATAAAATAAAACATAGATGATCCACAAAATATTTAAGATTTTATGCGAAAATCAAAAGCCTAGTATAAAAAACTCTAATTTATGGAACTAGCATGCCTAGGCATTAATATTTATGCATAAAAATCTTATGAAACTAGCAGTATGCACAAAATAAATTCTAGAATATAAGATTTATACACTTTTAATAAAAATTTAACCCATAAGAAAATCAATACAAAAATCATATAAAAACTTATTAAACATGTATACTAGGACATAATAATTAAGGAAGAAAAGAAGAGAAAACAAAGAAAGAAGAAGAGGAAGGAAAGCTGGTGGCCGGTGGCTCACCGACAGTGATGGAGGACAGTAGGGGAGAGGTGGCAGCAGCTAGGCTAGGTGGCGACGGCTGAGGATGCACAACAAGGAGAGGGAGAGGGAGAGGAAGAGTGTTTAGGGTTTTGTGAGCTTGTGAAAATAAATGGGATTAGGGTTAGGTAGTATAGTTTTAATAAGAAGTAATACTATGTTTAGGTAGTTTAGTTTTGATAAAATAGTAGTACTAGGTTTCGGTAGTTGAGTTTTGATAAAATAGTAGTACTAGGTTTAGGTAGTTTAGTTTAGATAAAATAGTAGTACTAGGTTTAGGTAGTTTAGGATTAGTGGGTTTCTTCAAAATATATATATATATATATATATATATATATATATATATATATATATAATTTTTAGAAAAGAGTTTTGATTAAAAAGAATAAAATATTTTACAATTTATTTTGGAAATATGTATGGACATATATGTTTGTATATATGTAGAGTATATGTATTATATTAATGCATAGTTAATATTTTCGATAAAATGTAATCGAAATCTCCTTTTGTCGGGGGAGTACAATCTACCCATCTTAAAAGAAGTTTCATCCCCGATACTTAGCCCCAACACTAAAGAATTTTGAAAAGATTGCTGTAAATTTCTTATAATTAACATATTAACATAGATATTTTACAAATTCCACTGATTTGCACCCAAAATACTGTAAAAACACAATAAAAAGCGTGAATTTATACGCATTCTACCCCTCTTAAAAGAAAAGATTTATGACCCCATAACTCACCTCGTCGAATAGCTCGGGATATTTTTGTTTCATTGCATCTTCGGTTTCTCAAGTCTCTTCTTCAAACTCATGATTAGACCATATAACTTTTACCATTCGTATGTCTTTATTTCGGGTACTTTGCACTTTTTAATCTAAGATCTTGACTAGTCTTTCTTCATAGGTTAGGGACTCATCCAATTGAATAGCCTTTGGTTATAGAACATGGGTTTCGCTTGGCACGTATTTCTTCAGCTGAGAAATATGAAAGACATCATGCATTTTCTCGAACTCTATCGGTAAGGCCAACTTATAGGCTACGCTTTCTACGTGTTGCAAAATTTCATATGGCCCCACATATTTGGCACTAAGGTTTCCCTTCTTACCAAATCTCATTACACCTTTAGTAGGCGAGACTTTCAAAAGGACTTTATCACCTACATTGAATTCGTCTTCCCTCCTTTTTGAGTCGGCATAGCTCTTTTGCTTATCCTATGCTATTTTGATCCTCGACTGAATCACTTTTACTTTACTCACCATGTCTTCTATATATTCAGTCCCCAAAGTCATGCGTTCAATATCATTCCAACACACCGGGCTTCTACATTTCCTTCCAAACTGTCCTTCAAATAGTGTCATCCTAATGCTAGCATGATAACTATTATTGTATGAGAATTCTATTAAATCCAACTGATCTTCCCAAGTACCCTGGAAATTTATCACACAAGCTCTCAACATATCTTTCATAGTTTGATTCGTCCTATCCGTCTACCCATCAGTTGCCGGATGGAAGGTTGTACTCATTTTCAAGGTAGTTCCTAGGTTATCTTGCACATTTTGCCAAAACTTAAACAATAACCTCGATTCTCTGTCTGACACTATATTCTTAGGAACTCCATGCAAACGGACTACATTTTTAACATATGCCTTAGCTAGTTGCTTTTTCTTCCAAGTCTCCTTAATCGCTATGAATACATCTGATTTGGTGAGTCTATCCACAATTACCCAAATTGTGTCATTTCTGGTTCTAGTCTTTGGCAAACCAGTCACAAAGTCCATGGAAATTGAATCCCATTTCCATCCAGGTATTCTAGAGGTTGCATCTTCGCCATGGGTCTTTTATGGTCTATTTTCACCTTCTAACACGTTAGACATCTAGACACATACTCAGCTATCTCTCTCTTCATATTCGGCCACCAATAAATCAGCTTCAAATCTTTATACAACTTTTCGCCTCTAGGATGCACTGAATAAGGAGTACTATGGCTCTCATCCATGATCTTTCTTTTGACCTCCTCACAGCTTTGTGGCACACACCATCTCCCTTTAAATCTCAAACTACTATCTTCATGAATTTTAAAATCAAATTCTACCCCAGTAATCACCTTATCTCTAATCTTATTTAAGGATTCATCTTTATCTTTCTTTTCCTTAATTTCTTCAAAAATAGATGGTTCTAGGGATAAAGCATTCAAGAGGTTTTCTAATTCTCCATGGTTCATAACTTCAAGACTCAACTTTTTCATTTCCTCACACAACTCATCGGCCACCACTAAGACATTAATAATATGACTCGATTTTCTACTAAGAGCATCTGCAACCACATTTGTTTTTCCTTCATAATATTGGATATCTAAATCATAGTCTTTAATTAGTTCTAGCCATCAGCGTTGTCGCATGTTCAAGTCTTTCTTAGTGAAGATATACTTGAGGCTCTTATGATCTGTGAAAATCTTGCAGGTGACGTCATACAGATAATGTCTCCAAATTTTCAAAGCAAACACAATCGCTATAAGTTCTAAGTCATGAGTAGGATAATTGGCTTGATACAGCTTCAACTGGTGTGGCGCGTAGGCCCATTGCTATATACATTTCGTTTTTGCTGTAGTACGTATCCTAATCCATGCTTTGAGGCATCACTATATACCTCAAATCCTTTGTTTTCGTTGGGCAATGTTAGCACTGGTGCGGTAGTCAAACCCTCTTTGAGGATTTAAAAAGCCAACTCACACCTTTCATCCCATACAAATTTAGTCTCCTTTTTCATCAAGGTGGTCATAGGTCGAGCTATTTTGGAAAAGTCTCTGACAAATCTCCTATAAAACCCCGCCAAACCCAAGAAACTCCTAATGTTAGTCATGTTCTTTAGACTAGGCCATTTGCAGGGTCTACCAAAACACCTTCCTTGGAAATGTAATGCCCCAATAATGCTACTTGCTCTAACCAAAACTCACATTTAGAAAACTTTGCATACAATTCATTTCTCCTAAGGGTTTCCAAAATGGTTCTTAGGTCTTTAGCATGATCCTCCTTATTCCTCGAATACACTAAAATATCATCAATGAATACTAATACAAATTTTTCTAAGTACTCGTGGAATACTCGATTCATTAGATCCATAAAGATAGCGGGTGCATTAGTTAGCCCTGAAGACTCCACCTTGATATAAGTACTAACTTGTTTTTATTTTAAGTGATGGAAGTCATAAGTTTGTGTGTGTATATGTACAAATGCATAATGCTATATATCGTTGCATGATATTATGTACATTGTTATTGCTACTGTTGTGTGTTGGTATGTTTGCTATTTTTTAGGAACCATACTCTCATGATCGAGCCTAGATAAGGATGAAGTGTTGGTTGTATTTCAAACACCACAATTCAAGCAAGATCGGCTACTATGGGATAAGTCTTGGTTTAGTTGTTATGTTGGCTGGCTCTTTGTCTAGTGAATGATTAAACAAGATAAGGATGAATTTTGAAGTTATTCAAATTCAAATCAAGTCAAGTGATTCAAATGTCAAGACTAATTCCTTTCAACAAAGTCCCCTATATTTGTGAAGTTAGTTATACAAGTTCTGAAAAATATTTCAAAGGCTCAACGTCCCTTGAAGCAGCTTTCATAACTGCCCGAGAAATATGGAATCAGCTTTGAAGAAGTTAGTCAAATAAACTCCGATTTAAGAGCAACGATCACCTTGATCTATCTGTTGCAGTTGGTGCTTTAAATAAGAAAGTATGCTGAAGCGTTAAAGATATACAAGTCCTCTAACGTGATACAACATTCAAGCTACAACAAATTTAAACACATTTTCTCTCTAGCGCTTTATACTTCATTATAATTTAGATTGAGAGAAAAGATTATCAAGTATATCTTGTGAGTGAAGAAGAATTATCAAAAGAGAGATATACCTTGAGTAAAGTTTATAATACTCAAAGGTTTAGAAAAAGAAAGGAGATTTTTATTTCTAGGAATTGAGATGCTAGAGTGTAGCTAGGGAAAGCTATGGTATAGAAGATTGGGTGATAATCTTCGAAGGTGGCTTTAGGTCTCTAAAGGAGGAAATAAAGATCATTAAATCCTACGGGTAGGAAACCCTAGGCAGAGACATAGGCACATTGCCAAACTTCATAACAAACAATCGTCCCCTTTACTTATTGCATTTACAGATTTGCTTGCTTTACTTATTTCGTACATATCGCAAAAGCCTTATCAAGTCAAAAGCCTAAAAACCTTTTCAAAACCCTTGAAACCTATTCTACTATATTTTCGCATCTCAAAACCGTTTCAAAGCTTTGAAAGCCTAAATTCGAAAAATGACCATACTCTATTCACCCCCCCTCTAGAATATATTAATCCTAACTATCTCCTATTGATTCTTCAAGCCCAAATGGCATAATTGTAAATTTATAGTGCCCATAATGATTTCTAAATGCGGTCTTTGAGATGTCCTTATTAGAGATTTTCAATTGGTGGTAACCCGATCTTAAATCAATTTTTAGAGAATATGCTAGCCCCCTTCAGCTGGTCAAATAGGTCATCTATTCTGGGTAATGGGTACTTATTCTTCACAGTCACATTATTTAGCTCCCTATAATCAATACATAACCTCATGCTTCCATCTTTCTTCTTCACAAAGAGCACAGGAGCTCCCCAAGGTGATACACTAGGTCTTATAAACCCCTTGTCTAACAGCTCTTGTAATTGGGTTTTTAACTCTACTAACTCAATTGGTGCCATTCTTTAAGGTGCCTTAGAAATAGGTGTAGCTCTCAAAATTAGGTCTATGGTGAACTCGACCTCTCTACTAGGTGGCATTCCCAAAACTTCATCTGGGAAAACATCTAAAAACTCATTAACTACGGGAATGTCTTTTATTCTCCTGTATTCTTCCATTGTCAAATCTTAGACATTACAAAGGTATATTGGGCATCCCTTGGCGGCTAACGTCCTCATTTCCATTGCTGAAATTAGTCCATACCCTTTAGGTTTCCCAAGTCGTTTATAGAACATAGTTTTTCCTAAATGACTCCTACCATTTTCTGCATTTCACAATCTATCTTAGCCTTGTATAAACCTAGCCAATCTATCCCCAGTATTACATCTAAGTCTCTCAAGTCAAATTAAATGAGGTCGGATGGGAAAATACTTTCCTTAATCTTCAAAGATAAATTCTTATGGATCCTAGTACAAGGGACTACCTTACCCGTAGGTAAACAAACAGATAACTCAACAGGACTCGACTCCGATAAATTTAAATGGTTCACTATAGATGCAGAATTAAAGGAATAGGTTGCACTAGAATCAAATAAGGTTTTCACAGCAATAGAGTTAATTTCATAAACAATTCTGTATGGGGGTCAGACTGCTCCTTATGGTTCTGGTTCAATTTCTCAGCCAATACGCAGATGGCCTCAGTTAAGGCAGCTTCATTCCTAGCCATTGCACTTCTACACCTCAAGGGTATAGTAAATTGGTTCACACTTTCAAATTTGTGTGCAATTACTCGACACCAAATTCCAATCCATATTCACAAAATAAATGGTGAAAAGAAAATCCAAAATAAATTTTTCCCTTTTTACTCTATCACAATCCAAGTAACCAAACAATACAACACACATTTACACATTTCAAAAAAAGTTAAATAATTAAAAATGGTTTCCTCCCCACAAAGTTCTCACTCAATTGGTAAGGAAGTAAGTTGAACCTCGAAGAACAACTATTTATAATTACTTAAATGGATTATAACTAATTAGGTAACTCAATATATGATCAATAACTAAGTAGAGTTGTAATACTAAATAAACTAATATAATATGGAGTAACATACTAATACGATTTCTAATAATATGCTATTTTCATCCAACCATTCATAACATACAATAACCTAACATATGAAATAGTATTGTAACTCTAGCTACCTATTCAGATTTCTAAAACATATTAAACTGCTTAAGGGACTATATTTGATTCAACTTCCTTCTTTTCATTGTAATCTTCCAATTTGAAATCATGTTCTTTTTCATCCTCTAAGTCTTCAATAGTAATAGTTTTATATATAGGTTCCCTGTTCTTAGTGGCTCATTTTCCAACACGAGGATCCATTTTAAATCCTTCTCATTAGAATCGACATCTATGGTGTACTGGTAGAAAATTCTTTTATATATTTTCAGCTTATTTTTCTTCCTAGCTGTTTTGAATTTGAACTAGTCTTGATACATTTCTTCCGATTGTAACTTCTTTGGGCATAGAATATCCTCCATTACTTTTATGATTTTTCCACTATTTGATTTCGGGCCTTGATTATTCGCATTGACGGACTCGGTATTCATCTCTCTACCTTATCCCAAAAAAAATAAAGTAATTAAGCTAAGCACATATGAAAATATAAGAGAACTAATGCATAAGTACAAAACATAAAGAGAATGTCAACTATATGCATACCTTCTTAACTACCCAAAATCTCACTCATTTTCGAACATTTGAGACTTAACAAAGTTAAATAAATAAATAAAAAATAAATATTAGATAAGTAAATTAATTTTTTTAAAAAAACAATAATTTATTAGTAATAATTAAAAAAAAACTAAAAGTCACGTTTAAATCAATGTTTAACTTTATAAAACTAATACTCATACTATTTGATTTGCAAATTATTTCCAAAACGTTCAAAAGTTTAGGTGCCTAATAAATTTATTTTGTGACATAAAAATCTAACCTAAAGCTCCCAGATACCACTTTGTAACACCCCGGTAATTTCCATTTTTCGAAAACCAAACCTTTAGGAAACTACCGGTGTGCTACCGCCACGTATTCAAACATTAAGGCTATAAAACAGAGTTTTGCAGCGGAAAACCAAAAAACTTTTGAAATAACATTAAACGTAAAATAAACTCCTAACATAACAAACTGGAACCACTACGACCCTTATTGCAATGTACCCAATAATGTTCACCTCTAATCCAAAACCAATAGTTTAAAATCAAATCAAACAAACATAATTTATTTTGAAATCTAAATTAAAATAACGCTCCTCTTAAACCACATATGTATAAATGCTCGTTTGGATACCTATTAATAATCTGCTCCCCAAATGTAAGTATTGGATCGTCACAGTGTCATTTATAGGCAAAAGCCATGACCAAAAACACACAAAGCACGTAATCAGCAAGCTGAGTACATACAAATAACAAAGTATAACAGTTGAAATAATAATTAAATAAGAATAATTACAAAATGTAAGAACGTGTCACGTAATATTTTACTCAATTGATGTGATAAATTAATTAATGACTTGGAATAAGCAATAGATTAGGTTGTCTCCCCCATATCCTGGTTAGGATATCAAATAAATAAATAACCCATGCACTCCCATCAGAGAGCATCAAAATATAATATAAAAATCCAGATGGTAAATGGGCGCGACTCCGTCACCATAGCTAGAAGAGATCTCAACTAACCCCAATTTTAAGTTTAAAACTTTATAAAAGAGAGACTCGTAGATCACATGACCTCTAAAAAAAGCCACGGATAATACCCCGTGAAACTCCAACCCCTGATTGTCAGTACTCTAGATGTGCACTAGCCTAGAGTTTTATTGCTTATCCTCTTTCTCTTTACGTGATTTACTGTTTAAACTCAATATACACAATCACCACATCACATATGCAAACATTAAAGTTACACAATGAATCTATGTTATACTATAATTTGTAATTTCAATATCAACTGTTAAATTTGTTGAACAAAGTCAACTACCCTCATCATTAAAACTTAAAAAGATTCGCCTTTACTCACATCATACTATCAGTAATGAAGGAGCAATAATAATCAATCTCGTGGATTAATTAACAAATTAATACCAATTTAATAGGTAACGATTTCCCACAATTAATACAGGAACATGCCCCTAATGTAAAGAACATGAATTCTTTCAAATAGATAACCAAACAATCTCATCCAAAATGTTCCCTAAACATGATACTAAGTTTGAATTTCACCCTAGATCATACTCCTAAGGGTAACGTTCTTCGTAATTTATACGTGTCTGGAGTAAAATACACGAGTGGCTACTTTCCTTACTAGTTAGCACCTTCTACAAAGTGCTCTCCTACACCAAATTATACAACCTAAATCAATACATCATTACCCAAAATTTACAGCAATCCTACTAATCTTTCTAGGGTTTTAAAACAATTCGAAAACATCTTTTTATGTTTCCCAAAACATAATCTAGTATCTCCAACACAATACTACATATATTATTTGTAAACTCATTAAAATATATGTTATAAAATTCCATTTTTACAACTCCTAAAATCTGAAAATTTGTATTTTAAGTAGTATACTCAAATTACTCCCAATTGTATCTTAAAATAGTCTTAATCTAATGTATATACTAATAGTATATACTTTCAAGCTTTAAATCATGAAATCTTCAACAATTAAACCATGATCTTTTATGTATAATATTCTGAAATTTTATTTCAAATACCTTAATATTAAATTTTTAACAAAATATTTCATACTATAGTCAAAATTTCATGAACCAAATACTAGTATAAGAATCTAAGCCTTAAATCATGAAAACTAATATTTTAATACCAAAATATATGATCATAAAATATAAAAATTCATTTAAATAACAACCCCATAAAATTTAACATAGATGATCCACAAAATATTTAAGATTTTATGTGAAAATCAAAAGCCTAGTATAAAAAACTCTAATTTATGGCACTAGCATGCCTAGGCATTAATATTTATGCATAAAAATCTTATGAAACTAGCAGTATGCACAAAATAAATTCTAGAATATAAGATTTATACACTTTTAATAAAAATTTAACCCATAATAAAATCAATACAAAAATCATATATAAGGAAGAAAAGAAGAGAAAACAAAGGAAGAAGAAGAGGGAGGAAGGCCAGTGGCCAGTGGCCGGTGGCTCACCGACGGTGGTGGAGGACAGGAGGGGAGAGGTGGCGGTAGCTAGACTGGGTGACAACGGCTGAGGGTGCATACCAAGGAGAGGGAGAGGAAGAGTGTTTAGGGTTTTCTGAGCTTGTGAAAATAAATGGGATTAGGCTTAGGTAGTATAGTTTTAATAAGAGAGTAATATTAGGTTTAGGTAGTTTAGTTTTGATAAAATAGTATTACTAGGTTTAGGTAGTTGAGTTTTGATAAAATAGTAGTACTAGGTTTAGGTAGTTTAGTTTGGATAAAATAGTAGTACTAGGTTTAGGTAATTTATTTTGGAAATATGTATGTTCATATATGTATGTATATATGTAGAGTATATGTATTATATTAATGCATAGTTAATATTTTCGATAAAATGTAATCGAAATCTCCTATTTTTCGGGGGATTACATGCATATGATGCGCTTTCCTTCCTTCGTACTTCTTCTTTGATTCACCCAAGGTCTTCTTGGTTTCTTTCTGTTCCTTTAGTTGAGTCTGTAAATCAGCCCACTAGTCTAGGTAGCCGATTAGCTTAAAGCACCCACTTTTGGTGTGCCTAGTCTCTCCACAGTGACTACATTGGAACTTGGATTTATCCTCCTCCTCATGTCGAGTATAGGGATTTCCTGGCCTTGATTTGGTGGAGAGGCCACTGCCTATCCTAGATTGAGTCATCTCTTGTAACTCGTCTCTGGTAAGAATCCCTCGCCTTACTATCTCCCTCCTGATGAATGAGTATGCCTCCTCCATAGAAGGTAAAGGAATTTTGTTAAGATTGTCCCTTCGATATGTGTCAAACGTATCGTTAATTCCAGCTAAGAATTGGTATAGTTTGTTTGTTTAGATCATTTGGTTGTATAGTACATTTGTTTGGATCACTTGGATGTCCTCAGTATGCTTCATAGGGTTTGGTAACCACCGGTCAATTTCTTTCCAAATGTTGATGAGTTTGTTGTAGTACAATTCGATTGTGTCCTTGCCCTGCCTCAATGTGTTAGCTTTGACTATCAGATCATATATATGAAGTCCATCATGTCTACTGCTATATAGCAACTCTATGCCCTTCCACACGTCTCTTGATGTGGGATAGTCCAAGAATTGGACTGTTTGGTATAACCCTCCTATTGAGGACTCCTATTAGGACTCTACTTCTAACCTGTTCTTATACTAGTATTGTACTCACATTATAATTCTAATACTGTATTTTATTTAACCGTTTTCAACAAATAAATTGAACACACTAAAAAAAAACGATGTAACACTTCCCAAAAGGGGAAACCAATCCCTGGTATTATTGTATTATCCGACGGAAAATTCTTGCGTACACTTGGACAAGGCTTCGTTTTAGGTACAATCGTTAATCATCAAGTAAAAGGAGAGTAATAATGCCTAAAAAAGAAAATGTAAAAGGATTGTATGCAACAAACAATTGAACTGCATTTTAAAAAGAATTTTATAGGATTTTCTTGAGGGAGATTTACAAAGATAGGATTCTTTCAGCTGAGAGGGTTGTATCCATCAACAATTGAACTGCATTTTACACTGTAACATTGTTTTATTAGATTACAATGCTGTTTCATGCATTGTTTTACAGAAGAAAAAAAAATTCGCACATTCTTTTTTTGCGTGTGGAATAGATGATTACAAAAGTGGTAGAAAGGCTAAACACAATGAAACAGCTAATGTACAAACAAGAAATCAATCACAAATGAGAAGAAAACCGATAGTTATTTCTCTTGCTTCCACACATTCGATACAATTCCAGCAAGTCTTCAGACATCAGCAACATCATCCAAATCGATAGGTAACACCAGCAGCGAATCACCCTTGTCAACGACAAATGTCTTGGTAACTTTCTTACCAAGACAAAGAATTTCCACTTCATAAGTCCCATGGTAGCCCCTAAAGTTGAATTGTCCTTCATCGTCAGGATGACCATGAGCACGAGTCAACCATTCACTCTTGAGCTCAAGAAACCTCTTACCCGCTTCATTGATATCACCTTCAGCATTCACAAGGTGTGAGTTCTCTCTGCTCATAAACAATTCCCAGAACCCCCACAACACAATTCCTTCGACTGCAGGATGAGCATAGGCCTCCCGAAGCATGACCTCTAAATCATCTGCTCTTACATACTCGTTAATAGAAGATACGTCTAGCTCGGTGAACCACAATGGAAGGCCAAGAATGCCCAACTTATCGAGGGCAGAACAGACAATTGAGCCAACAGGACTATCGATGTGTCCTTGGATTCCTACACCCCCTACAGGTGCACCTTGTTCTTGCAAATCTAGCACTTGCTCAATGTACCTCTCGGGGCATGATCTAGGATCATTCCCATCTTCAACATGGTAGTCATTGACAAATAAAACAGCAGATGGGTCTAGCTTGTTTGCTGCCTTAAACATGTTGGCTCGAACATCTTTACCTAAAAAATCCTGGTAAAATGATCCATGCAACATCTCGTTATTAACATCATAGTGCCTGAACTTCTCCTTGTAACGAGTGAGGAGGCCAGTGAGACGGCTTTGAACCACTGTCATTAAGTCATTTTTACCAAGGGACTTTATCCAAGGTTGAATAGTGTGCTCCACTTCCCAGAAGATGCAATGCCCTCGGGTTTCTATGTTGTTCTTTAGGCACAGATCCAACATTTCATCGGCATCCTTGTAGTTGAGATTCCCTTGTTGTGCTTCAGTCCAATACCACTTGAGTTCATTTCCAAACACTGCCCAGTTGAAGTTCTCCAGAAAAAAGGACACAAAGTCTTCGTTGTCTACGTTTGACCTGGTCATACAGGAACCAAACGGAAAACTGTTCTTTGTTTGTCTGACTTTCACAAAGTTGCCAAATGATCTGTCTCCTGAGAATTTCAAGGCTACATCGCGTTTACGTATCTGCAAAATAAAATAGTTCAAAATGAAACTCAAAATTGCTTGTCTGGTATTGCAGTGATATAATTAGATTACACTCAACATACTGCAGATAGGTAAGTTAATATCCAAAATTGATCAGAAGAATTAACCATTAGTCCCCTTTCAATTGAGTTAAAGACTCATCGTACTTTGCTTTTGACTTTATAACTATGGACAAAATGGAAATATCAGAGTATACTACTTGTGCTTCAAATTCATTGTGAAGTAGCAGACGGTCATTTCATGTCTCATCAAAGGTCATTTCAAAACAACTTGACCTCCTTACCCTTTAATGGCATGATCCCCTTAAGACTAAAGAAGCATAAGGGTAATGTTAATGTTGTATATTTTATAAAGTATGGAGTAAAATTATTGGGAAGTACCTTATCAGTCTGCCTTCTCAACTGTTTGAACCTAGCTTGTCGATCAACAGCAAAAATCTGAAGACTTCCTAGCATTAAGTCAACGCCTGCAACAGGTCCCTGAATATAAACCATGACATTCGATGGTTGCTTTTCAATCCTAAAAGAACCACCAATTTCATGCCATCTGTCATCACTGATCTCAACTTGGCCCCCATTAACCCACTGATCATCCACACTCAGTGCAATGTTGAAATTCTGTGGTCCAGAAGCAGTAGACCCAACCTTAACCCATGCAGAAATCTGATATGTGAGAAAAAGCACCAGCTTGTCAGTTATCGTCTGAGCAGGACCCATCCAGTTTTGTGTGCGATTTGTCACAAGCATGTAGCGACCACTTAAAGGCTCGTGAGGTCCTAGAGAATCCACAGCCATTGGAGGAAGGATATGCGGTGAACCACTTCGCACACTTAATGTGCAATTACCTAGAGAAAACCAGCCATTGGTACCATCACTAAGTTCACTGTTTTGGACTATATTCACCCCAAAAGAAGCATTCTGTTCACAAATATTAACTTATCATCAAATCCTGAAGCATTAAGTCAAATAGTTCTACTAAATTGCTTTAAAATCCAATACTTCCACTCACAACTTATATGCAAAAAAATCTGGGGTAAAATGTAGCACTGACCTGAATCGCTGGTGGAGGAGAAGGTGGAATTCTGGGTGCACGTTTTACAACAAAACTGTCAAGGAGGATGTCAGTACCTGAAGGTGGTCCTTCCAGATAGACAACTACACTTGAAGGAGAGCCATTGATAAGAAATTTTCCCTGGAGCAGAGCCCAATCTTTGTCTGTTGCCTGCACCCTTCGAAATAGAAAATTCTTCAGACTATAGTAATTGGGCAGAAGACAACAGCATAAATGCAGGTAAAATGCATCCTATTAAACCATAATTTGAGAAGTACTATGAAAAAATAAAATAAAAAAAAGAAAAATACGGAATTTAGTCTAGGTACTGGTGTCAGATGATTGCAGTATAATTGAATATCACAGATACAAAAAATATGAACTTAGCACTCTAATTTGCACGGTAAGGATTTCAGTGAAATTTACATCATATTAATTGCAGTATAGAGTATTAGCATACCAGTTCCCAATTATCAAAAGTTAGAATCATATAAATTTTAAGCAATATTTACTACTAGTACAAGCTTGGGTATCTTTATGGTACAATATGGCATACGAGTAATTAAAAGAGCTAACAGAATCATTTGCGAAAGAAACATAGAATACATCGAAAAAGCCTAAAATTAATAGGAATTTACTTTGAGATGCCTATGTACTGCTCACGCTTATCTGGTGTTTGAACCCATAGCGTAGCTCGAACATCAGCATTGGTAATGTCATTACCAAAAATCCGAACAACGGCAGTAACCTCGTAAGCCAACTTTCTCTTAATTCTAGGGGTTATATCTTGTTGGATTCCGTTCCAGTTTTTTGTCCGTCCTGTTACTGCAGCAAAAAACTTGCCTGAATGTGGTGTAATCTTTCCATCAACCAAGGAGTCGCGCAATATTACTTTACATCCCCTTCCTGACCAGTTATTCAGTCCATCTTCAAATGCGGGATTCAAAATTATATGCTCATCTTCATCTCCATCACCACCACACCTGCTTACAGACTGTCAAATTATCAAGCAAAATTTTTTTTATCATTGGACTCCCAAATAGGAACTGCCATCCCAACAAATAAAAATTCAAGCAACTATGGTATTTAAATGTCATCTCACATACCACAGGGCTGGAACAAGAAATTGTGACCGACTTTACAAGCAGGTCTATACCAGGATTAGGTCCTTCCAGATAAAACACAACACAATCAGGAACTGTTGCAAGCAAGAAAGTTCCTTCCAAGGCCTCCCACTTCTCATTTGATATTGGAATCCTATTCCAAACCAGCATATTAACAGTTATAATACATTCTAAATTTAAGTAGAATTGAAGATGGTATGGGTAGTTACCTTTTAATGGACAAATACTTGGTGTCAGATCCTTTGTACAATAATCTAAGTGTGGCTTGAATGTTAGAAGATCCATGAAATCCTGAAGCTCCAACTAGCGCAGAAACTTTATAAGTAGAACCTGGAGAGACAAGGCTTGTTATATCTTGTTCCAATCCATGCCAGCACTCCTTCCTATTTGTAACTCTTGCATAGCCACCAATCAAATTTGTTGACACTCCTTCAGCATTCCCTGACCCAGGTGACACTACAGATGCATCACAGGAATTGAGGAGCCACAGCTGTAGGCCTTGTGAGAAGTTATGATTCATTATTATATTTTCAGGAAGGCCAGTCCTTGTATCATCTGTAATTCCTTTCCTCTTCTGCCACAAAAGTACATTAAATCCTATCAGAAGCAACTACAAATATCACAATTGCATCATTTATACCTTTCTCACCAGCCACGTGTTAAAGTTGACCTCAAAAGTACAACAGAAAGTTTAAGAAGGGGAAATAGCAGCTTATGATTACTAGTGGTTACAATACCATTTTGGTAAGGTGCCAGTAAATGAATTAGAGAAAATATGTTCCATATCCATTTTAAAAGTCAGAATAACTTCACATACAGTGGAGCTTGAACAAGAAATGACAACGGATTTGACTAGCAGGTCTACACCAGGATGAGGCCCCTCTAGGTAGAAGAGAGCACGATCAGGCATTGTTGAGAGTGTGAAAGCTCCTTCCAAAGTTTCCCATTTCTCTCTTGATACTGGAATTCTGTGCTAGTCACCTATAGATAGTCATAATTTTCCAAGTGTGGAAAATAGAGTGAAATTCAAGGCAGAAGGGGTTGAGAGCAACTCACCTTTCAATGAACAAATACTTGGTGTCGGATCCGTTGTATTCTAGCTTAAGTGTGGCTTGAACATTAGAAGATTCATGATCTCCGGACACTCCAACACAAGCAGAAACTCTATATGTTGTGCCTAGAGAAACTCTGCTTGTTATATCTTGCTCTAATCCTTGCCAGCACTCTTTCCTATTCGTAATTAAAGCATAGCTAGCAGATGTTCCTTCTGAACTTCCAGACTCAGGTGGCACTAGTAACGCTTCACATCCATTTGGGTGCCAAGAGTGCAGACCGTGGGCAAAATCATGGCTCAGTACAATTTTTTCAGCCAGACAACTGCTTGCACTACCCATGTTTCCTACTTCTTTCTGTAACCAAAATGCATAAAGGTAATTCAGAATTTCTAAAAGCGTGGCAACATTTGTATTTATCTTAACTAGATCAAACAACAAACTGAGAAGAGTTTCAACTCAGAGATATTGGAGCAGGAAACCACAGGTCATTCTGAATCAGATACCGACATCCAATGAATGAATTTTAGCACAATAACCTTTCATAATCATATACAAGAAGCTTCTTCCAAAAGAAAAATTGAAAAAACACAAATTAACCGACAAACTAAATGACTGTTTCATAACAAAAGCCTCAATATTTCAGCAGAGACGAACAAATTGAGCCACTTTTTTCTTCCCTTCTAATAGTCACATAATAAGTAATACTTCTTCTAACTTGGTCACTAATAACGCTCCTTACAATACACAAAACTCAGTAAGACGGTAGCTGAAATTATACCCTGCAGGAGCATTAGCTGCATTACCATAGATAAGCATTATAGTGTAGCAAATTTTGATATCTATAAAGTATTCCCTCCGTCCCCAAATATTGTCCCAAATACGAATTTTAACTTTTTTAATATACAACGGGAAATATTTACGAGGACAACCCAAAATGGAAATTCTTAAGAGAATGGAACAATTTTTAAGTGACGGATCAAAATGGAAAATGGGGCGATATTAGAGAGACCGAGTGAGTAATTCACTTGAATTCAGTAAGTTGTATATAAATGAGTGTTGATGCAACAATTTGTCTGACTGCTGCATACACGAATGACATCGAAAAAAGGGAAAATCCGAAAATAACAATATAACATGTATAAAAGCAGAATATTGAAGCCTAAATTGTTCATTTCTAAATTGAGTCCAACAAAAAGTAATAATTATTGAATAATAAAAAAAAGTTCAATAAAAAAAAATATATAATCAAATTTTAATTGGGCATAAATAATGAATTATTACCTCATCAACAACCTCAGTTATGCAACTGCTGCTCCTTTCTTGATTCTCCATGTCTTTCTCAAATCCCTATCAAAGTTAACAAAATGAAAATCATGTAAAATTTTGGAAAAATTCTTAAATTCGAAAAATGTCAGAAATTGGGAAGTTTGGCAATAATTTACCAGCTGAAGTTTAGTTTTTGATTTATGGGTGCGACGTGTGAAGCATAACTCTTTGAATTTCCTCATTTATAGTATGGAAAACTCAAACATTTTTAATTTTGAAAAAAAAAATTGTGTTAATGTCAAGTGTACAAAAAGCGCGGGATCAACTAATCCAATCATACAACCAAACCCTTCTGTTTTCTCCTTCCTATGGGGGGTTTTTAAGGGGTTCGTTTAATTTTTGGAGGTTTGCTGTATGGGAATTTGTTAACCAAAAAAATACCCCTTATTTATTCTAGCACCGTGAATGGGTGCTCATTTGCACTCGTCAACAGTCCGCAACACCGGTTGAGTAGGAGGGTCGCCGTAAGTTAGCACTTGATAACCAGCGTAAAACTTCGCCTTACTCAAATCACGAGCCAAGATAATGGGGTGGGGTGGGGTGGGGTGGGGTGGGGTGGTTTGAGGTGAAGGGTTGATTACAATTTCGCTATGCTTTAATTAAAATGGAGGGTTGGGCTTTTTGCCGCTTGATTCTTTTCTTGTGCCAGATCTTATGTTATATATTAACCCAGTTGTACCTTGATTCTTGAAGACTCCAACTTGATATAAATACTATTTTTTTCTATTTTAGGTGATGAAAGTCATAAGTTTGTGTAATACCTTTTTATATATACTACGTATATGTACAAATGCTTAATGTTATATAATGTTGCATAATATTCTGTATATTGCTATTGCTATTGTTGTGTGTTGGTGTGTGTTGCTATTTGTTAAGAACGATATTCTCATGATTGAGCCGAACAAGTGAATGAAGTGCGGGTTGAAATTCAAATGAAGCTCGGTTACTATTTTCGTGGAATAATGATTGAGGTCTTCCTTGTTTCGTGATATTGGTTAAGCGAATGATAAGGATGAGACAATTGAGAATTTGAAGTTATTCAAATTCAAATCAAGTCAAATTGTTCAAAAATCAAAGACTAAGTCTGTTCAACAAAGTCCCCTATATTCGTGGAGTTAGTTGTGCAAGTTCTGAAGAATATTTCAAAGGCTCAACGTCCCTTGAAACAGCTTTCATAACTGCCCGAGAAATATGGAATCAGCTTTGAAAAAGTTAGTTAAATGAAGTTCCGATTCAAGAGCAACGGTCACCTTGTGAATTCAAATCTATCCGTTGTAAATTGCTCCTATAAATAAGAGTTAAGCTGAAGCTATGATGACAAGCCCTCCAACGTGATACCCAACTCAAGCACAGCAAACTCATTTAAACATTTTCTCTCTAGCGCTTTCTACTTCATTGTAATTTAGATTGAGAGAAAATATTATCAAGTATATCTTGTGAGTGAAAAAGAAACATCAAAAGAGAGATATACCTTAAGTAGTAACTATAATACTCAAAGGTTCAGAAAAAAGAAAGAAGATTTTTATTTATAGGAATTGAGACGCTAGAGTGTAGCTAAGGAAAGCTACGGTAAAGAAGATTGGGTGAAAATCTTCGAAGGTGGCTTTAGGTCTCTAAGGGAAGAAATAAAATTCGTTAAATCCTAAGGGTAGGAAACCCTAGATGGAGACGTTGGCACAATGTCGAACTTCGTAACAAATACTCGTCCCTTTTACTTTTGCATTTACATAGTCGTTTTGCTTTATGTTCTTTATATATCTCGCAAAAGCCTAAACAAGTCAAAGTCCTAAAACCAGCTTCAAAGCCCTTGAAACTAGTTTTATTATTTTCCACATCTCAAAACCCGTTTCAAAGCTTTGAAAACCTAAATTCGAAAAACGATCATACTCTACTCACCCCCCCCCCCCCCCTAAAGTATATTGATCCTAACTATCTCCTATTGATTCTTCAATTGGTATTAGAGCTTTACTCACTAATTAAAGATTTAATCATCTGTGAGGCATCATGAATCCAATAGGTGATGGTGGTTTTGCTCAAGGACGTTCTTCAAATTGTCCTTCATTGTTTTGTGGAAACAATTTTGCCCATTGGCACTCATTGATGCAAACGTTTCTAATTGATCAAGATCTTGAATTATGGGATATCATTAAGAAAGGATCGAAGCTGCCCATGAAGAGTGATGATAGTGGCGTTCCAATTCCAAAAGAAGACAGTGACTTAACTCAAACGGATTTAGAGAGCATTGCTAAGAACTATCGTGTCATGAACTTGCTCTACTATGGATTGGATGCTAATGAGTTCAATAGAGTCTTCTATTGCAAAAGTGCTAAAGAAATATGGGACAAATTGGTTGTCACATACGAAAGAACAAGCCTAGTGAAGGAAACCAAGATAAGTATCTTTCTCCGTCAATATGAATTGTTCAAAATGACTAACAATGAAAGTGTGAAGGAGATGTTTACACGGTTTACTCAAATAGTGAATAATCTGGATTCACTTGGAAAAATGTTCAATAATGAAGAAAAAGTAAGAAAGATCATTCGATGTCTTCCTAAATCAAAGTGGGGTCCAAAGGTGACTACGATTGAAGAAGCTCAAGACTTGCGAACCTTGCCTTTGGATGATCTTCTTGGAAAATTAATTACCCACGAACTGTCCCTAAATGAAGAAGATGGATCAACGAAAAATCTAGCACTTAAGGCTAAGAAGGAAGAAGCCCCCATTAAAGATGGCGATAGTGATGGTGATGAGGATGATGAAGATCCATTTGCCCTCATTGCTAGAATTCTCGCAAGGATATTGAAAATGAAGAAACAATTTCCTAAAAGAGACAACTATCATCCAAATAAATACAAAGGTAAGTCATCTAACTCAATGAATAAGGTTAATACACTAACTTGTTATGAATGTGGTGAAACAGACCACCTTGTTAAGAAATGTCCCCAACGAAAGAAAAAGACATATCCTAAGAGGGATTTTAAAAAGAAGGCTATGGTTGCCTCATGGAGTGATTCGGAATCAAGTGATGAATAAGAAGAGAATGCAAACCTATGTTTAATGGCTAATGATAAAAAAAGCGAAAAAGGAGAACATCTTGAGGTAATTGTAAAGAATTTGATTTCAAGTCCTACAAATGTTCTATCTGAATTCTTGCAAAGCATGATCATGAATGAAGAAAGCTTGATTCTTGAATCAGAAATCCTCAAAGAAAGGCTAAGCAAATAGGTAAGTGTTTCGAAAAGTCTCTCTAAGGAATTATCTAATCTCAAAGCTACTCAGTCAGCTTTTGAACTCAAGGCTAAAGCCACGGAGTCATCTCTTGATGCTCAGGTCAAAGCTTTGAAAACTGAAAATACTGTTTTAAAACATAAGCTCGTCTCTTTAAGTTATTGTAATGATAACTTGGAGATAAAGAAAAAGATTCTAGCTGGGAAGTGTAGAGAACAGCATAATGCCTTGGTTAAATTTACTCATTCTGAAGCAACCTTAAATAAATTGTTGGGTGTACACCAAGCATCCTTAAACAAAAGTGGTCTTGGATTTAATAAAAAATTTCCAAACAAAAATGTGACCACATTTGTCAAAGCTAAGGATACTTGGAGAACACCTACATGTTTCTATTGTTGCAAAAAGGATCATACAAAGTTAGCATTCCCTTTTAGAAGGAATGATCCCCAATGAAGGTTTTAGAGCACTCAAGAAGGGGGGGGGGGGGGGGGGGGGAATTGAGTGTTAAGTAGCCTTGGCCTATTTTTCTTTCTTTTCGATCTATGAGAGGAACCAGTTGGGCTGGTTCCTGTAAGCAGCGGAATGTACGAAAAGCAATAAAGAAAACACAAGATTTAACGAGGTTCAGCCAACTATGGCATACGTCCTCCTACCCTATGCTCTTCTATTAATCTACTCCAAAAAATAAAGAACACAGACACTCTACTGTTTCCCTACTCCGGGAACCAGTATACCCCACACTCTACTCTGAATGTGCGCTCGACTTACACTAGTAAGCCCCTTGTGTTTGAACTCACAAACACTTACCCAACCTTTCAACCCCTCTGTTGAAGGCTTTGACAAAATCAAATGTTCTCTTTTAATCTCACTTCTAAAAGATAATTAAGAGAAAATGTTTAAGCTCTAATAATGCTCTTGTATATGACTCGATATATTGGCTTTTGTGCTTAAGTGTATATGGCTCTCAAATATACTCCTTTTTAATTCCAGATAGACTTGCCAGAATATGAGAGACTAGATGGGTTTATATACTTGGATACAAAAACCCTAGTTTCCTTAAATCACGTAAACTTGATGAGCAAGTAATAGCGTGATTTTAGGAAAGTATTTATCTTATTTGATTTAATCATAAAGATAAAATCAAATAAGATAGATACTCCTAGTTTTTAGGTAACCATAATATTATCATCTAATCTCCAACTGTTTAGGATATTTTTAGAATAATTCTTTAAAAAAAGTATTTTTATAAAATCTTTTATTTTTCTCAAAACATGCAGCTCGGATATTCTGTACAGTGAACCTGGTTCCTCAACCTGGTTCCCTAAATGGAGTATGTTATGAATTCTGTTCTAGCTTTGTAGCAGAATTCATAATATGACTCGATACATTTATAAGCACTTATTTTACCCAAACATGCAAGTCATACTACGGAGCACATTACTTGATTTAAGCATTGAAGTACAAATCTTCTTTTCTTCATGTAATCTTCAAGACTTGAATCTTCCTTGAATACTTCCATTTTAAGCAATGTATCTTTCTTCAAATGTCTTCAAAAGGCCTCTATGCTCCAAGTCTTGGAATCAACTTTACTACTGCACATGTAACATGGTTAATGTACAATAGAGAGTATGTGACTGCTTTATAGCATAGCAGTCCAGGAAACAGTTCCTACTGGTTTCCCACCAGTGCATGAATCAATTTACATCCAACCATTTCCTACATATAGACAAGTTAGTTAAATGAATAACATGAATAAGTAAAAACTTGTCTAGGAAAACAGTGTTCAATTCCAGCTGGTTTCCAGCCAACTATTCGCAATGCTTATTGTAACCTATTTCCTGTAACCGTTTGTCATCACTCAAAACCTAAGGGACTCAACAAATTCCCCCTTTTTGATGATGACAAACTAATTAAAGTTCCTGCGACCAATCAAGTTAAAAACATAGAAAAACTCTAATTAAGTACTCAAATATATTTGAGTACAACCAACAGACTCAAGATTCAAATGGTGAAGCTAAGTAGTTCCAAAGACTAACTTTCAAACTAACTCCCCTAAACTATCAAACTAAGCTACTTGACACAATCTAAACTATCTTAGGCTTTGGTACACTACTTCCCCCTTTTGGCATCATTAAAAAGTACTCTTAAGTAGAAGTAAAGTGCACAAATTGTTAAATGTGCTCATCCATATAGTGGCATCAACCACCATTCAAGTAGTATGCTGCAAGAAGAGATTAGTCAAACAGTTCATACCATAGCAGAATTAATGGTCCATATAAGCCAACAAAGTTCAACAAAAGGAACCCAAATCCATATCAAAAGGAAAGTTCATGGATTGGGTGAGAAATAGACAGACCAACAGAATCAGTTATTTTAGAATAGAAATAATGGGGAGGGGAAACAAGAGCGGGAACCAGCATCACTCCTCATCATCATTCTCTTCCTCTTCCTCCTCCTCGAACTTAGCATCATTGTCTGTATCAGCAACTGGTTCCTCTTCATCCTCCTCATCTTCTTCACCAGGCTCTTCTTCCTCGGGCTGAGTCTGTGGAGTACCCGAACCTATACCCGAAGCCATCTGAGCTTGAGTGTCGCTAGCATTTTTTCCATCTGCTCCATCCTGGTACTGAAAGAGGATGACAAGCTTTGAACCAAACTGATTATCTTTCTCAGCATATCCTCCTGATTCTCCAACCGTTTTAGAATCATTTCCTGACCTGCTGGTTCCTCTACCTTCTTCTTCTTCTTTGATGGGGGCCTTATCTCCTCTGCTGGTTCCTCAAGCTTAAAACTTAACATATCACCACTTATGTCAAGACCCTTTAGCTTCAGGATTACTTTTGTGAACACCGTGACAAGCACGGTGGACCCACTCATAGTAACATTGTTATCCATAAGTAATTGAGTAATGACAAAACCATAAGGCAGAGAATGGTGAGATGAACCATAACAATTCATAATGTGATCCAGCATCAAGGAGGGGAGATTAATCTTAATTATTTTCATCATGAGATACATCAGAACCATCTCCATGATGCATACTATTCCCCTTCCTTGAGCCCATGGGATCAAGACCTTGTTGCACAACGAATGCAGAACCAGCATTACTGGTTGCTTCAAATTAGCAGATTTAAAGACACCCGGTTTCTTGGACATCTTTCCTTCAAACAAATGCTCATAAATTTCATTAGGAGTGACCCCTACTAACACGGGCCACCAATCACTAGAATACTTATCAAACCCATCCCTGGGAACCCTTAACATGCTAGACAAAGTGGCAACAGACAAGCTCACATCCACATCATTCACACGAGAACCAACAGACATATCAGGCAACTGTTTCAAATTCACATAAAAGTTTCTAACTCCAGACACATTAGTAGCACTACAATCAAACAATGGCATCCATCCTTGATACTCAATCAAACTTTTAAACTCAAACAGAGCAGGCACATCAAAATATCCCTTCTCAACTCGACAACCAGAAAGAACCAATCGAGCATTTAAATCAGTAGAACCAGTAGTTAGAGATTCTACAGATGTACCTTTTATAGTGCGAGAGGTTCTTGCTGGTACCCATTTCCTCTTGGTTCCCTGAACAGAACCAGTGGATTGATCCTCTGGAACTTCCTCAATAATCTTCTTCACTGAAGACCGAGTTACCCTACCACGTACCAGGACTTCTTCAGTGAATGTCCCCTCCTTATGACTAGTGATCTCTACTTCATCATCCCCTACACTCTAACTGATATCTTCCAACTCCTAGCTTAAGGTTCTTCGTGCTTCATGTTGATGTTCCCCCTGAGACTAAGTTGGTTCCTTGATGATGGAACCATCAGCTCCTGAAGGATCGGTAACAAGCACGGTTTGTTGTGATTTTGGTTGGGTTGATTTTGGTGGTGAGGTGGATTCTTGTGGTGGATCGAGGATGCTGGTTGGTAATTTTGTGGGTGAGGAAGTTGTGGAAGTGAAATTGGGTGGTGGTTTGGTTGGATTTTGATCGAGGTGAGGAGAGTGAGGAGTCACATCAGTGTTTCCCTGAGATTGTGAGGAATCACTTGCATCTCCCCTTCCCTTGCCTCTTTTGGATGCGCTTGATTTTCTACCCATGTTGATTATGCAATTGTAGATCAGAGAGTGAAGAGGAGGTTGATGAACAGTAGCCGTTGTGAGCAGAGATTTCTGAATAGAGCACAAGAAAGAGAGAGAGTTTCGAATAATGATGAGAGTTGTGAGCTACACAAGGGGTTAGAGATCATATATTTATAGCACAGAAAGAGGAGAAAAGAGAGGAAAAGAAATAAGTCGGTTAAGCCAAGAAGAGCAACGACACAAAATTTAAAAATTGAAATTAATTTTGGCAATGATTCTTTGCCTTGAATATCTCAACCGACCTAAAATTTAGGCATGTGATATATTGCCTTGATCAATAGGTCAAATAACTAAAATAAGTTTATTTCCTTCCAAAAGTAAAAGATCTTATAGTAATCTTCCAAAAAATATAACAATATTAATCGGATGACATATCTGAGCTGATCTGCTGTTTCCCTTTGCTGGTACCTATATAGAACCACGTCACCCTGTTTTTGGTAACTTAGCCTGATTTTACCTGTTTCTTGCACCAATAATTCTCAACCCTTTTGGGATCTTGAACTATTGACACAAAACTTGAAGGATTTCGACATAGATATATACACATACTATACAAAAGAATACCATTCTAGCCAATCATTGAGGGAAGTAATTGAAGCCAAAGACCTAAAATCTAACTAGACCTAATACGACTTAACTTACAAAAAGACTCTCAACACAAAGGCTTTGTGAAGATATCAGCGATCTGATCTTCACTTTTACAAAACAACAACTCCATCCAAACCTTTTTTCACATTGTCTCTTAAGAAGTGATGTCTTATCTCAATGTGTTTGGTTTTGGAATGTTGGACAGGATTCTTTGAAATATTAATAGCACTAGTGTTGTCACAATAGATAGGAACACCATCATAAACAACACCAAAATCCTTCAGCTGGTTCCTTATCCACAGTAACTGGGAACAACATGAAGCTGCATCAATATACTCTGATTCTGCTGTGGATAAAGCCACTGAATTTTGCTTTTTAGAACCCCAAGAAATTAGGCAAGAGCCAAGAAAGTATGCCATAACTGAAGTGCTCTTCCTATCAAAAAGAAAGCCAGCATAATCTGCATCCATGTACCCAATAAGATCAATTGAACTACCTTTAGGGTACCACAAGCACTGATCTGTTGTTCCCACAAGATATCTAAGTATCCTTCTAACAACCTTCAAATGAGACTCTTTTGGATTGCTTTGAAACCTAGCACATAATCCAACAGAGAACACAATGTCAGGCCTACTTGTTGTTAGATAAAGGAGGGAGCCAATCATCCCTCTATATAGTGAAGCTTCAACATCTTTTCCCTTTAGATCAAAATCTAATTTAGTGGATGTGGGAACAGGTGTATCATAGGCCTTGCTGTTCTCCATGCCGAATTTCTTCAGCAACTCTTTTAAGTACTTTTGCTAGTGAATCATGATTCCATTTTCCATTTGCTTAATCTGTAGTCCTAGGAAGAATCCTAATTCTCCCATCATGCTCATCTCAAATTCACTCTGCATAAGATTAGCAAACTCATCACATAGTACCTGATTAGTAGCACCAAATAAAATATCATCAACATAAATTTGTACTATAATCAAGTGGTTCCCTCTGGTTTTGATGAACAAAGTCTTATCCACTGTTCCCCTCTTATATTCATTTTCCATCAAAAATGTAGACACCCTTTCATACCAAGCTCTTAGAGCTTGTTTCAATCCATATAACACTTTGTCCAGCTTGTATACATGATGGGGGAATAACTTGTCATCAAAACCAGGTGGCTGCTCTACATATACCTCTTCCTTCAAGTAGCCATTCAGGAAGGTAGTCTTTACATCCATCTGAAACAATTTCATATTCATGTGAGAAGCATAAGCAATCAAAATTCTAATGGCCTCTAGTCTAGCTACAGGTGCAAAAGTTTCATCATAGTCAATTCCTTCTTGTTGATTATAACCTTGCACCACTAGCCTTGCTTTATTTCTGACTATTGTACCTAGGTCATCCAATTTCTGAAGACCCATTTTGTACCAATAACTGACCTGTCCTTTGGTCTAGGTACAAGATGCCAAACCTGGTTCCTATGAAATTGATTTAATTCATCTTGCATTGCTAGAATCCAATCAGGATCGGTCAAAGCCATTTTATAGTCAGTTGGCTCTACACTAGACAGGAAAGAATGAAAAGCACAAAAGTTTTGAAAAACATTTCTTCTCAT
The DNA here is from genome assembly GCA_026401315.1 of Dysphania ambrosioides. Classification (NCBI taxonomy): domain Eukaryota; kingdom Viridiplantae; phylum Streptophyta; class Magnoliopsida; order Caryophyllales; family Amaranthaceae; genus Dysphania; species Dysphania ambrosioides. The sequence continues at coordinate 3,934,119 of CM048669.1, read as the reverse complement.
TTGAATCCCCCTGTTAATGTTACTAATGATCTGATCTGGGGGATGAGAGGATAGGTACTTATAACTTTTGAAAGTGAGATCATTTTGTGCTTCTTCATTAGGTTGGGAACCAGCATGATCGTGAATCACTTCTTCTTCTGTAGAACCAGAAGAGTTCATGTTCACGATGTTTCCATTAACATCACTTACCTCAGGTTTAGGGGAGGCCCCTTCATCCATTCCCCCTGAACTTCTTACCTGTCTATCACTTGGAAAGCCATTAGGTCTTAGTTCCCTTCTGAGATCTCGTTGTTCACATTTTTTTCTCTAGGCTCTTCACCATTATCATCTAGTGAAGCATTAGGAGAGCCTAGACCTGCTTGTTCTTCACTTAGAGAACCAGTGTCATGGTTCCCCGTAAACTCCATTAGTCCAATCATTTCATCAGGTTGTACCTGCGCAATCTCAGAAGACATGTCAAATTCATCAAAGATGACATGGACACTCTCCTCAATACACAAAGTCCTCTTATTAAAGACTCTATATGCTTTGCTTTGAGTAGAATATCCAAGAAAGATTCCTTCATCACTCCTAGGATCAAATTTATCTAGCTGGTTCTTCCCATTGTTATGTACATAGCATTTGCATCCAAAGACACGAAAGTATGCAATATTAGGCTTTCGACCTTTAAGGAGTTCATAGGGAGTCTTATTTAACTTTGGTCTAATGAGACATCTATTTAGTATATAACAAGTAGTGTCAACAGCTTCACCCCAGAAACTCTTGGGGAGACCACTCTCAATGAGCATCGTCCTAGCCATTTCCTCAAGAGTTATATTCTTTCTTTCAACAACACCATTTTGTTGTGGTGTTCTGGGGGCTGAGAAGTTGTGACTAACTCCTTGTTCCCTGCAATAATCAACAAAGTTAGCATTATCAAATTCAGTACCATGGTCTGATCTTACCGAGACCAGCTTGTGAGAAAGCTGGTTCTCAACCTGTTTCACCAATGCTACCCACTCGTCAAATGTTTCATCTTTTGAATGTAGCATAGTCACCCAAGTGTACTTGGAATAATCATCAACCATAACACAGACATATCTATGACCTCTTCGACTTTATACTCTCATGGGACCACATAAATCAATGTGTACAAGTTCGAAGGGTCTGCTGGTACTCAAAACTGTTTTAGGCTTAAAAGAGATCTTGACCTGTTTCCCTTTGACACATTCTGAACACACTTTATCTGCCTCGTACGTGATGTTAGGGAGTCCTACCACCAAGTCACGAGATTTTAGTTTATTCAAGAGTGTCAAGCTAGCATGTCCAAATCTCTTATGCCAAATCCATTGATTATTGTCAGACACAGCTCTCAAACAAATAGACTTGTCTTGAGGAATTTTATCCAGAAAGGTAATGTAAACATCATGTTTCCTGATTCCCTCACACACAAGCTCGCCTGTTAGAGAGTTGATTATGTGACAAAGATTGGCTTGGAACTCAACTCTATTACCTTTGTCACATATTTGAGAAATACTCAAAAGACTATGTTATAAGCCTTTAACATAATACACATCATCAATTGCGTTTGAAAGTGCCTTACCTACCTTACCTAAACCAGTGATGGTTCCCTTGCTGTTATCTCCAAAGGTGACACTTTCACCATCAAAGGCTACTAGTGAAAGGAATTACTTCTTATCCCCGGATATGTGTCTTGAGCACCCATTGTCCAAATACCAATAGGTACTTCCCTTCACTTTAGCCTGCAAGAACAAATTAAACATTAGATTTAGGAACCCAAACATTCTTGGGTTCCTTTTCAACAACAATAAACATTAGTTGATCTTTTCTTCTCTAGACTAATTCCATATGTTTATTATTCTTATTCACACTGTTCTTCCTAGCTGGACATTCATGAATCTTATGTCCATTCATACCACAATGATAGCAGACAAACATCTCTTTAGTCATAACATACTTACCTCTTTTGAATTCTTTAATCCATGTGGTTTCTCTAGGGGACCAGTTAGTCCTGGTTCTCTGTTTGGTATATCCAATACCAACCTTCCCCTTGTTACCTTTCGATGAGGTTAAAAAACTCAAAGTTTCCTGTGTAGTCAATAATTTTTCAACATGTCTATGACTATCATGAAGTTCCTTTTCTCTGGTTTCAAGAGTCTTAGTCAGCAACTCGTTTTTCTCTTTTAGAAAATCAAAATTACTTTTTAAGGTTTCAAGTTGTAAATAAAGTTTTGAAACCATAGAATCAATAGTCATGTCAACAACTACTGGTTGCTTGCCCTTTTTCAATTAATAGATATCAGCATGCAATTCACAAATAGTATTTTCATATTCATCTATCACATCACTAATTTCTACGCTGGTACCTGAAGGGGAGACAGTGAACTGAGCAGCTTTAAGTGAAGTAATTTCCTTGTGAGAATCTTCCAAATTGAGAGCCAATATCTCAAAGGCTTTTAACAAAGAAGTTCTACTACATGAATTTGCTTTACCCCTAGCTGCTGAAAAATCAAGAGATTCACTAGTGGTTGATAAGTCTCTAGGGAACCAGGAGGTCAGATCTTCTTCACCATCACTAGGATAGTTAGGTTTAGAGGATCTTGCCTTTTCCAGTTCCACTTTACACTTGTCCAATTCAACTTCTAGCTCTGCCACTTGATTTTTCAGTTCATGGCAAACTTCTTCTAGGTGATCACAACTAGCAACAACAATTTCACATTCAACATGTTTTTCTTTAAGCTTTCTTTTGCCAGTTATGTAAGTTTCACCCAATTTATAGCATTCATCTAATAAAGAGTCAATACAAGCAATCATATTATCTCTATCATATTCATGCATATCTTCTCTAACTTGTTCTAAGTTTACCTTGTGTTCATGTAGTACATCCTTCTTTGTCATCAAGCATTCTTTGAATGTACTGGTTCCCCCTTTGGTTCCTGGATTAGTGTTGTTTCCCTTAATGTTTGCAAAGGCGGTCAAGAAAACATCAGAGTTAGGTGATTCTTCATCCTCACCAGACCCTAAATCAGAATTACCCCACATGGATGCTATCATAGCATTCTTGAAGGCTCCTTTATCTCCAGATTGGGACTGTTTGTCCTTCCACTTAGGACAATCTCGAATAAGATGTCCCTTATCACCACACTTGAAGCAACCTGCAGAAGAGAAGTTAGATTTCTTAAAATTCTTACCTTTGAAGTTCTTCCTCTAGTCTCGAAGTGATCTCTCAAATCTTTTAGCAATCATGCTAATCGCATCTTCTTCTTCTACTATTTCCTTAAGAGCCATGCCTCTGGCTTGTTCTTTCTCATACTTAGAATCAATCAACATCTCATGAGTCATGAGGGAACCAATCAGCTGTTCCAGAGATAAGGTGGATAAATCTTTTTCTTCATAGACTGTTGTTACTTTGGCTGTCCATGCATCTGTCAAGCTGCGCAAAACTTTTCTCATAAGATCCTCATCAGAAAAGTTCTTACTAAGAGATCTAAGATCATTGATAATTGTCATAAATCTACAAAAACAATCATTAATCTTTTCATTTTTATTCATAGCAAACAGCTCATACTTAGACATAAGTAAATCAATTTTGGACCTTTTTACCTCGATGGTTCCCTCAAAAGCGAGTTCGAGGGTATCCCAAATCTCTTTTGCATTGCTGCAACCTGAGATCCGGTTTATTTCATTCTCACCTATAGCCTGTTGTAGAATTGACATTGCTTTGGCATTCTTCTCCAGCAGTTTATAATCAGCAGATACTAATTCACTGTCTTTCTTGGGAACCAGGTTTCCCTCAACATCTGTCTTGAGGATGATGTTGGGACCATTCTTGACAACTAGCCAACATTCATAATCAATTCCCATAATTACATTCTTGATCCTATTCTTCCACCAAGCATAGTTATTTCCGTTGAACTTTGGTGTCTTGTTGTCATAGCCCATAGTATTTAGATCTTGAGTACTCATGCTTGACTCCTCTAGATGTTACTCTTGTGAGAAGCCTAGGCTCTGATACCAATTGAAGGTTTTAGAGCACTCAAGAGGGGGGGGGGGGGGGGGGGGTGAATTAAGTGGTAAGTAGCCTTGGCCTATTTTTCTTTCTTTTCGATCTATGAGAGGAACCAGTTGGGCTGGTTCCTGTAAGCAGCGGAATGTACGAAAAGCTATAAAGAAAACACAAAATTTAATGAGGTTCAGCCAACTATGGCCTACGTCCTCCTACCCTATGCTCTTCTATTAATCTACTCCGAAAAATAAAGAACACAAACACTCTACTATTTCCCTACTCCGGGAACCAGTATACCCCACACTCTACTCCGAATGTGCGCTTGACTTACACTAGTAAGTCCCTTGTGTTTGAACTCACAAACACTTACCTAGCCTTTCAACCCCTCTGTTAAAGGCTTTGACAAAATCAAATGTTCTCTTTTAATCTCACTTCTAAAAGCTAATTAAGAGAAAATGTTTAAGCTCTAATAGTGCTCTTGTATATGACTCGATGAATAGGCTTTTGTGCTTAAGTGTATATGGCTCTCAAATATACTCCTTTTTAATTTCAGAGAGACTTGCCAGAATATGAGAGACTAGATGGGTTTATATATTTGGATACAAAAACCCTAGTTTCCTTAAATCACGTAAACTTGATGAGCAAGTAATAGCGTGATTTTAGAAAAGTATTTATCTTATTTGATTTAATCATAAAGATAAAATCAAATAAGATAGATACTCCTAGTTTTTAGGTAACCATAATATTATCATCTAATCTCTAGCTGCTTAGGATATTTTTAGAATAATTCTTTAAAAAAAGTATTTTTATAAAATCTTTTATTTTTCTCAAAACATGCAGCTCGGATATTCTGTACAGTGAACATGGTTCCTTAATCTGGTTCCCTGAATGGAGTATGTTATGAATTATGTTCCAGCTTTGTACCAGAATTCATAATATGACTCGATACACTTATAAGCACTTATTTTACCCAAACATGCAAGTCATACTACGGAGCACATTACATGATTTAAGCATTGAAGTACAAATCTTCTTTTCTTCATGTAATCTTCAAGACTTGAATCTTCCTTGAATACTTCCATTTTGAGCAATGAATCTTTCTTTAAATGTCTTCAAAAGGCCTCCATGCTCCAAGTCTTGGAATCAACTTTACTACTGCACATGTAACATGGTTAATGTACAATAGAGAGTATGTGACTGCTTTTTAGCATAGCATTCTAGGAAACAGTTCCTACTGGTTTCCCACCAGTACATGGATCAATTTACATCCAACCATTTCCTACATATAGACAAGTTAGTTAAATAAATAACATGAATAAGTAAAAACTTGTCTAGGAAAATGGTGTTCAATTCCAGCTGGTTTCCAGCCAACTATTCGCAATGCTTATTGTAACCCGTTTCCTGTAACCGTTTGTCATCACTCAAAACCTAAGGGACTCAACACCCAAGTTATTAAGAATTATTTTCCTATGTATTTTCGAGACCAAGTAAAGCAAGTATGGGTTCAAAAAGGGACTAGACCACCTAATATGGTCCATCTCGATTATGAAACCCAATTTGCAATTTGGTCTAGAAAGGTTTGATGTTTCTCTATTTTGTAGGAAATCACTAAGAACAAGGATCATAAGTGGATTCTAGATAGTGGTTGCTCTCGGCATATGAGTGGAAAGCCTTCATTATTTTCGATGATCAAAGAGCAAACTTCTGGAACAATAACACTTGGTGATAAAGGAAAATGCAAAATAATTGGTATTGGAAAGGTTGGAGAATTCACATCAAACTCCATAGATGATGTATATCTCATTGAAGGTCTTAAATATAACTTGCTTAGCATTTCTCAATTGTGTGACAAAGGTAACTAAGTTATTTTTTATAAAGATAAATGTGAGGTACAATGCAAGGAAAATGGTAAAGTTATTCTTACTGCCTCTCGTTGCAATAATGTCTATACTTTTCATAATAATCAAGTTTCAAGTGCTAGCTTGAAATGTCTCAAAGCCTCGATAGGCAATTCAAAGCTTTGGCATAGACGACTAGGTCATATTAATGTGCATACCATGAAGAAGCTTTCCTCAAAAGACTTAGTACGGGTCTTCCTAAAATGGATTTCAAAGATTTTGAAATGTGCAAAACTTGTGAGAGGTAAATAAACAAAAGGTTCATTTAAAGCCAAAAAAGTTGTAAGTACTTCTCGACTCATAGAACTTCTTCAAATTGATTTATGTGGTCCTATGCATGTCAAATCTCCTAAAGGTAAACAATACATCCTTGTAGTAGTTGATGATTATTCAAGATTTACTTGGGTTTCCTTTTTACGAGAAAAATCAGAAGTTTTACAAGAGTTTTCCAAAATTTGCTAAGAATTACAAACTATGAAAAACATACCTATTGTTATTGTAAGGAGTGACCATGGTAGAGAATTTGATCAACTTAACTTTGACAAATTTTACAAAATATGGTATTTCTCATAATTTTTCATCTCCTATGACATCTCAACAAAATGGAGTTGTAGAACGTAATTAAGAACCAAACTCTTGAGGACACGTCTAGGACTATGCTTTTAGAAAATGGTTTACCAAAGTATTTTTGGGCCGAAGCTGTTAATACAGCTAATTATATTCTAAACCATTGTCTAATAATACCTATTTTGAAGAAAACCCCTTATGAGCTTTTCAAAGGCAAAAAGCCTAATATTTCGTATTTCAAACCCTTTGGATGTACATGCTTTGTTCATAATAATGGCAAAGATAACCTAGGGAAATTTGATGCTCATAGTGATGAAGAAATCTTATTAGGTTACTCTTTGAATTCTAAAGCATATAGAGTTCTTAATAAGCATACTAAAGTTGTTGAAGAAAGTATTTACGTAATCTTTGATGAAACCGAGAATGGTACTTTAAGTGATACTTTTACAGGTTTAAAGTTAAATAAATATGAAGGATTTTCATCTCATAAAGATGAAAGCTCATCTGATGAAGAGGTGCCACAACCTGTCTGTAATATGCAAGAGCCTATAAGAAATGCGAATGAGGTAGATCAAAACCTTGAAGATCAGTCTCAAAAGCCTGACGTGTCGTCTCAAAGTTTTGAAGCTCCACCTCAAGAACCAGAATAAACTTTGGAATTTACTTCAAGACCCTCAGAACTGTCTCTAGGTCTTAAAGGTGTACTTCAACAGTCAGATTCCACCCCTTTGATGATGAGACAAAAATTCAAGCATTCCTAATCTCACCCAATTGACAATATCATCTCCGATTCAAAGTCTGGTATACAAACTCGCTCTAGTGCTAAAAATCTTTGTGTATTTCACGTGTTTGTGTCTCTTGTAGAACCAAAGAACATTAGCAAAGCACTTTAAGAACCTGATTGGATCGTTGGCTATGCAAAGCAGGCAAAACGAGTTTGAAAGGAATAAAGTATGGACACTTATTCCTCGCCCTAAAGATCATTCAATCATTAGAACAAGATGGGTGTTTAGAAATAAGCTCGATGAAAACGGGAAGATTATAAGGAACAAAGCATGTCTTGTAGCCCAAGGTTATAATCAAGAAGAAGGAATTGATTATGAAGAGACGTTTGCACTCGTAGCAAGAATGGAGGCCATTCGAATGTTACTAGCTTTTGCTTCCTTTATGCGGATTAAGCTATTCCAAATGGATGTCAAATGTTGTATTCCTCAATGGCTACCTAAAAGAAGAGGTATATATTTCTCAACCTCCCGGTTTTGAAAATGAAACTTTTCCAAATCATGTATTTAAACTTGACAAAGCGCTCTATGGCCTAAAACAAGCTCCAAGAGCTTGGTACGAGTGCCTTTCAAAATATCTTTTGGAAAATGAGTTTAAACATGGTTTGATCAAAAAAACTCTCTTTGTAAAAACAAAAGGCAAAGACATTTTAATTATTCAAGTCTATATAGATGATATTCTCTTTGGTGCTACTAATGACTCTTTGTGTAAGTAATTCTCTGAGATTATGTGTAGGGAATTCGAGATGAGCTTGATGGGTGAACTAAACTTCTTTCTTGGATTGCAAGTTAAGCAAGAAAAATGAGGTATATTAATAAACCAAGGAAAATATACACGAGATATCTTAAAGAAGTACAAAATGATTCAATCCAAAGAAGCCAAAACACCGATGAGCTCTACACTATTATTAGATCAATATGAAAGTGGTAAGCCCGTAAATCAAAAGGAATATCGAGGTATGATTGGATCACTACTATATCTTACTGCAAGTCGACCCGATATTATGTTTAGTGTATGTATGTGTGCACGATTTCAAGCTAACCCCAAGGAGTCTCACCTAAGTGCGGTAAAGAGAATATTGAGATATCTCAATGGGACTAAGGACTTTAGTATTTGGTACCTAGGGATAGTAGCTTTGAACTTGTTGGATACTCGGATGCTGATTTTGCAGGTTATAAAGTTGATAGAAAAAGAACTTCTAGTTATTGCCAATTTCTAGGGTCTTCACTCATTATTTGGCACTCAAAAAAGCAAAATTCCGTTGCTCTCTCTACAGCTGAGGCCGAGTATATTGTAGTCGGTGCTTATTATTCCCAAATTATTTGGATATCTCAGCAGTTGCGTAACCTTGGACTAGACTTCAAAGGTATACCCATCAAATGTGACAATACAAGTGCCATTTTGATTACAAAGAATTCGGTGCAACACTCACGGACTAAACATATCGATGTTTGACACATTTCATACGTGATCATGTTGAAAAAGGTGATGTTAATATTTCATTTATATCTACTGATTTTCAACTTGCCGATATTTTTACTAAACCCTTGAGTGAAGAGCTTTTTAATTTCATTCGATTTGAGCTTGGTATGTTAAATAAAGGTGCATCTATTTAGAGGGAGCAAATGGTACATACTTTATACTTTATGCATGACTATTCTAAAATTGTTGCATGATCATAATTTCACGTTCATGAAGGCATGTTTGCATAAAATTTTATATTTTGGTACCCATGCATATCTATAGCCGTGTTTTATGTAATTTTTTTTTTAAATATGGATCACATAATAAGTACTTATCCTATAGATAAGTATTTATTGTTTTATCAAATATTTTTTTGTGTTAATGATTGCTTGTTAGGTTCCGTGTACTTTTCAATTACTTTATTTGCTTAATTAATTGTTCTTCCCCATTTTTCTCTTGACTGTCGTGTACCTAGCCTAGCATCAGCCTATATGCATCATTACCCTTGAACCGTCATTTCAAGCATCATCATCTCAACCGTCACATTGCTTCCACTTCCCCTTCCCTTCTCTTCTTTAAATACCCCTTTCTACTGTCCCTTTCACCTACACCATACCCTTGTACTTCCTCTCTAAACTTTTCACCTCCATTCTTTTCAAATCTCTCAAATGGCCCCAAAGAGAAAGACTGTAGCAACCAAACCTGCCCAAAAAAGAACCCGGACTCTCCCTTCTCGCAAGGAAAAGGTTGATGTGCCTATTATGGATTACTCCGTCCCTTCAGCGTCTCCCTCTCCTACTTCATCTCCAAAACCCTCCTCTCCCATTCCAGTGACTGAGCCCCCATTTGTTGAAGAAACGATGATTCCTCCTCCTCTTCCTCCCTAGTCACCCGAAATTGAGGTTCCTACTCCTCAAGAGCCCCATGCTGCTATTCCCATTTCTCAACATCCTCCTGAAATCCCAGCTCCTAGTACGGGTGTTGATGCCAATCCCAATAGTCCTGTGCAGCCCCTTGAGCCAGTTAATGAGGTACCCATGTTTGCCCCTCCCTCTTTTGGTTCTCTCCCTATGTAATGGTTTAGAAACCGTCAATTGGATGGTTTATGGGAAGATGGGTTTAAAGCCCAGAAAATTTGTGTTTGTGAGTCTTTTTCAAAAGAATTGCTTGAGTCTTCTAAATTAGAAGGTGTCATTTTGTTCAGAACCACTTCTCTTATGTATATGATCAACATAGGTGAGGTTGTGTACTGTTCTATTCGAACATGACTTCAAAGAAAGAGAATGGTATCATTTCCTTGAGTACGAACGTCAAAGGTACTCACTTTACTTTGAACCCTGCCATCTTATCCAAAATCTTGAATGTTCCTAATGAGGATTGGACTGATTCAACCCCTTCCTATATTGAGTGTGTCTCCCAAGCTAAAGCCTCTTGTTTTCTACCAAATTTACCCTCCTCCCGTCAGTTGACCCACAGTGTCCTTAAGGTAGATGCCAAGGTTGTCCATTCGTTGTTATTCCCTTGTGTGGTGCCAAGGACAAACTCCCGCGAGCTGTTAACCGACCAAAACCTAGCCCTCATGTTCTTGATTATGAGTGGTTTTGATGTCAACCTATCTAACCTTATTCTTACACATATGTTCCATACAATTTCCTCCTCCCGAACTAATCCCCTCCCATATGCCAACCTCCTTCCCTTGGTCTTTAAGTATTTTAAAATTGATGTATCTGGTGAAGAAATGGAGAGTTGTGCTTCCGCTAAAATGTCCATGGAGACATTCAATAAAATTAGGGTTTATATTTCTTTTAATGGTGCGTGGAAATTGCGTGAGGATCTCTCCTCGGTAGACCAAGCCAAGCTTCCTGTTCCTAAGGCCGTTGCTAAGGACCCTGCTGCCTGTGCTTTGTCCAAGATATTTTCAAGGCTGGATGAGTTAGATTTTGAAGTTGATGCTATCTCCCTTGACATTGCTGATATGCGTGCAACATTGAATGAACGTTGTGCTGAGATCCTTGATGTTGTCAAAGACTTATGCCGCACCCCATGACTCTGTTTTATGCTTTATATCTTTTGCTTGTTGAACAATTACTTTTTCTCTTCAATATGGTTGTAATCTAATTTCAGTTTTTATAAACACTTTTTGATCCATACATTAACGTTTTTTCCTCTTGACGAAAGTCAAAAAGGGGGAGATATATATTATGCGTTATATATTTATGTTTTTATGCATACTTGATCTTGCTTCCTTATGCATTTGTTTTTACTTCCATCAAGGGCGAGATTGAAGACTCCACCTTGATATAAATACTAGTTCTATTTTAGGTGATGGAAGTCATAAGTTTGTGTAATACCTTTTTATATATACTACGTATGTGTACAAATGCATAATGCTATATAACGTTGCATAATATTATGTATATTGCTATTGCTACTATTGTGTGTTGGTGTGTATTGCTATTTATCAGGAACGATATTCTCATGATTGAGCCGAGCAAGTGAATGAAGTGTGGGTTGAAATTCAAATGAAGCTCGGTTACTATTTTCGTGGAATAATGATTGAGGTCTTCCTTGTTTCGTGATGTTGGTTAAGCAAATGATAAGGATGAGACAATTGAGAATTTGAAGTTATTCAAATTCAAATCAAGTCAAATTGTTCAAAAATCTCTAAGTCCGTTCAACAAAGTCCCCTATATTTATAGAGCTAGTTTGCAAGTTCTAAAGAATATTTCAAAGGCTCAACTTCCCTTGAAATAGCTTTCAAAACTGCCCAAGAAATATGTAATCAGCTTTGAAAAAGTTAGTTAAATGAAGTTTCGATTCAAGAGCAACGGTCACCTTGTGAATTCAAATCTATCCGTTGCAAATTGCTCCTTTAAATAAGAGTTAAGCTGAAGCTATGATGACAAGCCCTCCAACATGATACACAACTCAAGCACAGCAAACTCATTTAAACATTTTCTCTCTAGCGCTTTCTACTTCATTGTAATTTAGATTGAGAGAAAAGATTATCAAGTATATCTTGTGAGTGAAAAAGAAATATCAAAAGAGAGATATACCTTGAGTAGTAACTATAATACCCAAAGGTTCAGAAAAAAGAAAAGAGATTTTTATTTCTAGCAATTGAGACGCTAGAGTATAGCTAGGGAAAGCTACGGTAAAGAAGATTGGGTGAGAATCTTCAAAGGTGGCTTTAGGTCTCTAAAGGAAGAAACAAAAGTCGTTAAATCCTAAGGGTAGGAAACCCTAGGCGGAGACATAGGCACATTGCCGAACTTCGTAACAAATACTCATCCCATTTACTTTTGCATTTACATAGTCGTTTTGCTTTATGTTCTATGTATATCTTGCAAAAGCCTAAACAAGTCAAAGTCCTGAAACCAGTTTCAAAGCCCTTGAAATCAGTTTCAAAGCCCTTGAAACCAGTTTTATTATTTTCCGCATCTCAAAACCCGTTTCAAAGCTTTGAAAACCTAAATTCGAAAAACGACCATACTCTATTCACCCCCTCTAGAGTATATTGATCCTAATTATCTTTTATTGATTCTTCAATTCTAAATTTCTTACTGTACATGTTCGATTAAGTGGGGTTTTTTTTATTGAATAAGGGGCCTTAGGGAGCTTTTTTGTCGGTTTTTCAGCTGGAATATAAGAGCATTGTGGAGATTCTGTATGCCTACATTTGATTATCGCCTGATCATCAGTCGTTCTGTTGTTCTGTGCTTGCTGACAGGAGAAATTAAGCACGCTGAATGAGTTTAGCAGGTTGTAAATCCTTAAATAACACAAGGGCCGAACAAAACCAATTGAGTCAACAAGCAACAAAACGTAGTATATAATCTGACCTTAAATTCCCTACCCTATTTACTACTGCTGTATATTCAATTTCTGCTTTTCTGTTGTTAGCAGAATTACCATCGTGGTAAATATTGTGCAGAATCTGAAATGATAGGACCTTTAAATAACCTGAACTAAGAATTACTCCACCAGTTTGGCGTCTCTGCTGATGATTGTTCATGACAGAATGATGCAAGGTCCTCGAATTCCTTTTGTTCGAAACCATTGCAGCAATGTCACCACTCATCAGCTTCTGTAACCTCAATATAATAGAAAAGTAAGATATGGTCTCGTTTAGTAGGCATAAAATGTTTTCAACTGAAAATGGTTTTCTATGGAAAACATTTTATAGTGGTAAACTCCTTTTCAAGAACTTTTCCATTGTTTAGTTGAATGGAAAATGATTTTTCATTTTGACATTTTCCGTTGTTTGGTTGAACTGATATATTTATAGTAAGTGATAAGTTTCTGAAAAATAAGTTGAAGAGTGAATAACCTTTGGAATTGTTGAATGGCGGAACATATATCTCCATGTTATTAGTGATGTGAATGCCAGCCAATTTGGTTGTATGAACTTTGGAAGCAGATATGATTTTAACTTTAGCTGATATGTTTTTGGTCCAAATCTACAAGTCTAAACTTTAGACAAATAGTATGCAAGTAACTTCACAATCTGCTACTATTTGTATTGATCTTAGCATGTATGTAGTAAGAAAATATCTCAGGATTGGTAAACATCAACTAGATACAAGGCCAACAAGGCGCTATAATCAATGACATATCATAAGCCAGAAGCAGCAAAACTCCATAAGCTAAATAGACCTTTCATGGGCCGTAAAGGGAATCAATTTGTCACTCATGGACTGAAGCATTGTGCCTGCATAAGCTAACAGACCCTTCGTGTCCTTAAACTCTTAAAGATGCATCAATTCAAGAGTGATGAATTGATCCCCTTTAGGACACATGAAAGGTCTGCTTAGCTTATGCAGTTTTGATACTTCTGGCTTACGATATGTAAATGTTCCAGCGCCTTGTTGGCCTTGTATCTACAACTAGATACAAGCTCATGAATAGAATGGCAGTAAACCAACAATATTTTTGGAATAATCTCCTTTCCTATTTCAATGCATTGAGTTTTGGTTCCATGACAAATGTTTTTCATCTTTGATTATATGACATAAAAAGTGAATTTTTAATGCTTGATAATGGAAATTGAAATTCCCAATAGGATTTGTTTGATTTGGAGTAAAACACATATGACTGACACCATTAACGACAACCATTTGTTACTTATTTTTTGTGACAAGAGACCTTTGTTCCATTTAAATGACAATCCCCAAGCACGAATCATGAAGCATAATTACATTTATCTAGAAAAACAAAAAAATAATGAAAATTTCTTCTTTGTATTATACCATCAAATGCCTCAAAATAATGGGAAGAAAAAATTAAACCTAAGATTTAAATGGCATCATAATTTGAACAAAGATTTTAAGGGAGGGAGTTAATTTTTTTTTTTTTGGTATGAATGTATGCTTAGTTAGGACGTTAGTTAAAAGTCAAAACC